>CM074781.1:9174506-9181278 GCA_037355745.1 Pseudo-nitzschia multiseries | reverse complement strand
CATCTGGTAAAGCTCCTGACGCTGTTCTTTTGACATTGTTTTATAAACACTTGTTGGATAGGGCTTGCATTCAACTTTTCCTGTAAACGTTCCAGTCGTTTTCTGCTTCTTGTTGCTGGTTGTGCCCACAGAATACACACTTCTGGAACCTCGTTTATGCTTCCCATTTGCAAGTTTCTTCAATCCAAGTCGATTGGTGAATAGAATCAAACATTCATTGAAGTTGTCACGATAGTCTTTGCTCTCATCAATTGCATCTGCTTTTGCAGCATCAAGCCGCTCATCACTGATTGAATTGATAAAATCCCAAACAAATCTCCTTTCATTGTGGTTCTTTTCAAATCTCAGAATTGTTCCATGGAAAGCTGTCCAGTTTCGCTTGTGCTTGTTCCAGTCATAATTCTTAGCATCGCCAGTGTAATGTGAATCTTTCATTTCCTGATAGGTTTTGTTCAGGACCATAGTGATATTGGTATCAGTGTAAGCATGTTGCATCAATGAAATGAAAGCATTTCTAGCGTTACCTGAGTTCAGAGCAGTGTTTTGGAAATGTGCCACAAATTCCCAACCAGAACCTTTTCTTGTTGCATCACATAACAGCCTCCAGACGACGTTGTTATCCTCATCATACTGGTGACCTGACAAGACGCCACACCTTTCGTTGTAGTCACTCCAAGTTGGGTAGGTATCTGATGAACTTTGCCCGACTGTTCCAGACCTGGCTTCATCAGTAACAACTTCCTTCTCTTGGGGTCTTATGACATACAAGATTGGGAATCCCTCAGAGTTGAATCTGTACCTCAAGTTTTGTCGAAAGCCTTCCTCCCATTCTCTGAACTTCGTAAGGTCCTTTAGCTCAGGTGGGGTTGACTTTTCCTGTGATTTCACACTCGATTCCATCATCTTGATTCTGAATTGCTGTAATTCCAGATTGTTTGGATTTGCTTTCCAGTCAATAGCCCTTGGCTTGACTCCAATCAATGGTTGATACCGGGCCCAATTTGCCCACGTGAGAAGCCTCGATGATAGTCTGTTACCATAGTGGATACTTTTTGGGTTAGGACAGTCTGGACTGATAGATTTCAATCCATGCATGAACGATTTGATGCTTTCCTTGTTGAGGTCTGTAATTTCACGAATATTAGACATCCCTCCCCTCATAATCTCTTCAGCTGATTCATAGTTGATACCAAAATCCATTAGGCTGCTTCTGAAAGCAAGCTGTTCTGGGTTCAGAAATCTACCATTGTTGAATCCCCTGATTTTTATCCTGGGTTGGGACAACCTTCTTCCCAGTCGTTCAGCTCTTGCATCCTCGGCATTTTGGTTTTCTTCATTGTCACTATTCTCACCATCCGGGTCCTCGCCTCTACTTTCTGCATCTCTTATTGCTCTGATTCTTTTCTTTACTTCTTGGTCAATGATTCTCTTCATGGTTGAGTTTGTTTCTGGGTCGCCAAGGGCCCTTTCCATTACTTGCATGATTTTATCTTCAAACTCTTCATCATCTCCCCTACCTCCTCCTCCGTTGTTCTCATCAGAATCCTGTGGATCGTCCACTTCCATTTTTTCTTCTTCTTCTTCACTGTTGTCGTTTGCTCTAGTTCGTACCATGGTGGAGAGGATATTCTAATGGTCGGATGGTCGCTCTGAAGGGAGTTTTGGGGTATTCGGAGGATGGAATAATCAAATATTTATTCGAAAGGTGGTGTGTGTGGGAAGATAGTGTAATTTGATCGAAGGATTGGATGTGAGATGGTTGGTAGATGTTGTATGACTGTTGATTCGATTATCTGTTTTTTTTGTATTTAACCGGGTCGAATTTTCGTTCCGGTTTGTATACTTTCTGACTATTCGGATCGAGTTTTCGTTCCGGTTTGTCTGTCTTTGTGTGAGCTTTTGCTTTTGTCGCAAATCAAGATTGTGAGCTTTCCTATCCTTTCTTGGATTTTGCTCATTCTGTATTTCTGTGGTGAACATTGTTTCCTGAGAATTTAGTGTTCTCATTCCCTTTTGGATCTTTCCGATCTTCGAGATTTGGGATTTGGTGTTCTCGACGATCTTTCGCAAGCAGATGTTCTTCGCAATCTGTTCCTTCTTGCAGGCAGATGCTCCTTGCAATCTGTTCCTTCCAATCTGTTTCGCCACAGAATACTTTAGGCTCAATCTTCTGGCTCACGTCATTCTTGTTTTCAGTGAAAGATCAGTGTTCTTGGATTGGATATTGATTCCTTTCAACTGATGCCAACCTGGGCGGCTCTTTCGACTGAGCCGTCCAGTTTCTTTTCCCTTGCTTGTTTGCTGGATCTCGAAACCCGGTGGAGCCACCACCTTGGTTCGATTCTTTGGTCTCTTCTTTCAGGGAGACTGCCCTGGTGTTGGTCTATTCCAGGGCTCCACAGGCAACTGCCTCTTTTACATCATTGAGGGTTGATGCTGGTAGCTGATCAGGCTAATCCGGATTAGTCTTCAAGCTCAACTGCGTTTCTCTGTGGAAACGCCATCCGTCCTCCACAGCTCGTAGAGTGCTGTGGGTCTGATAAACTAGAAAAAGTGTGTCATAACAAACAAACGCAAACGATCTTACGATTGTTTGATTTAGTGAGTAAGATCATTGTTATGGTTTGATTGATCGGCCTTGCCGATTGACAGGTTAATTACTCATCGTCATCAAATTACTCGTCGTCATCGTGTAATTTATCATACAAAACACATGTAATTCTTAAGACACAAAAACACATGCAAACCACCTTTGATCGGTCTTTTACCGTATAATTCACTGTGATATTCTCATTGAATATCACATGTGATTGTACCTTATTGTGTAGAATTAGTACTAGGTTGTACATAGACTTTAGGGCATGATAGTGTTTTAGAGTTGTTAATTCTTCAAAGAGTGAGCTGATGGGGAGAATTTCACTAAGAGGCAATCCACATGGATAATCGCCGACGATTATTCACTCAGGTTAAATAACCTTACGAATAAGGTTATTTGCCTTCGTGACTCTTCGTACGTACGAATATGCGTTTACACGGTGTATTCTTTTCATGTGAGTATGGTTGAAGACTTTCCTACACTTCCTCTGCTTCGAGCGAATAACTGCTACCTCATGCAAGCTTTTGTCACTGCTGGCTTTCGGGGCGCCAACCTGTCTCTTCTGAATCTCATCAGGATGTCTCTCCAGGCTATCTCCCTTGCTGATATCTGCACTGCAGATGGCACACGGCTTTCTCCTATGGCCTTCCAGTTGCAGTCCTCTAACCATCTTCGCGCCCACCTTGACTGGCCTCGATGCCCCCCTCCGTGGCATCTCCCAGCCCTTCAGCTTTGGCAACGCGCCCTTCGGAAATCCTTCTTACCCCCGTTGGCCTTGCCTTCAGACCGAGCTTTCCACCCCTCCTTCCACCTGGGGCACTGGCTGTCCTCCGATTCTTCCTCTGTGTGGCCCTGGTTTTTGTGTCGTTCTACTGACCGGATCTTCTCCAAATGCCCCACTGTTTGGAAGGTTGGTTCTTCGCAAGGCGGAGGTCGTTATAGCTTCAACACTACCATCCTTTGCGCAAAACCTGCCTGTGCCGACACTCTTGTCTCTCTCCTTTCCAGTGGAAATGTGTTCCGGATCGTTGGTCCATCCACCTTTATCTCTCATCCACCAGACGAGGATCCCTTGACGTACGGTCCTTTTACGGGTCTCCCTGCCACCCCAGAGGATGCATTTGATGCTCTCTGCGCTTCTCCCCGAGTCCTTCTCCATCAATACTCCCTTCCCCAGGATGGATGTCAAGCTCTTGCTGATGCCATTCTGTGTGGCTCTGCCAGCGCTATCTGTGACGGCTCTTATGATCCCGTTCTCCTCCGAGGTACATCTTCCTTCATCCTCTCCCCCAACACCTCCACCAAGTCTCCCACTGTGTTCCTCACTGGATCTAACCTTGTCAGTGGCTCCCCTGAAGATCAGTCTTCCTACCGGAGTGAATTGGCTGGCATCATTGGTGTCCTCACCTGCTGTATGGCTCTGGTGGACCTCTATGATGTAGCCTCCGGCTCACTCACCATTGCCCTTGATGGGGATACGGCTCTTCAACAGGCTCAGGGAACCTGGCCCTTGTCTATCTCTCAGAAATCTTTTGACTATGTCTATGTCATTCGCAATATGCTCTCTGCTCTTCCAATCACTGTTACCTTCAAGTGGGTTCAGGGTCATCAAGAGGGTCTTTCTCTTGACTGGTGGGCGCTTCGCAATCATCAAGTTGATAGCATGGCCAAGGCATTTCTCTCCATGAATCGTTCTTCTCCTTACCACTATCTCCGACTTGTGTTTGAGCCCTGGGCTCTCTCACAGAACGGTCTCAAATGCTCTTGCTTTGACAGAGATGCCTTGCACATTCTTATTTCAGGTCCTCCACTTCTTCACTACTGGCCCACTCACCACGACATCTCCATTCCACCACAAGTCTCCGATTCTATCCATTGGTGTGCCCATCACTCTGCTTTCAAGCGCCTCCCTCCTGGTATGCAACAGTGGTTTGTCAAGTTTGCTTCGGGTTGTATTGGTGTTGGCAATCAGTTACTTCATTACCAGCACCAGGATCACTCTCGATGCCCTCTGTGTGCCCAAGATGAGGAAAAGGTTTCCCATGTTCTTTCATGTGCCGACCCCGGGGCTGTCCAGCACTGCTTGTCTTCCTTTCGGGGCCCTTTGCAACAGCGCCTTACTTCTGAGCTTACAGACCCTTCACTGGTTCTCGCCATTGTGGATGTTACCACTAGGGTTTGTCAAGGTAGGCGTATCCACCCTTCCTCCTACTCCCCTGATATTGCATCTGCTATAAGGGCTCAGCGCCGGATTGGATGGCACAACTGGTTCCTTGGGAGGTGGACCCCCCTCTGGCATCAGATTCAAGCTGATTACTACTCTTCGATTGGTAGCAAGCGATCTCCTCATCCATGGGCCACTGCAGTGATTGATCAATTTTTCCTCACCTGTTGGGATCTCTGGACGTACCGGAACCAACAGCTCCATGGCACTGGAGGGTTGCTTGAGTCTGAACAACACCAATCTCTCAATGATTCCATTTCATCTGAATTGGCCATTGGCTTAGCCAGTGCTCTGCCTCAATCTTGCTCCCTCCTCCAGCTACCCCTCCAAGTGCTCTGTGGTTACACTCTTACTGCCAAGCGTCAATGGCTTGCGACCATCCAGCTTGCCAGGAGACACTATGCAGTCCCTCTCCCGTCCCAGCAGCTGTATCGTCAGGAGGCTGCTTTGCTGAGGGCTTGGCTGAATGGATCCTAAAGGATGGGCCAAACTTTTCACCCAGCGCTCTCCCCAGTGCTTTTCCCAGTGTCTCCCCCAGTGCAGCCCACATTGCTACACCAAGTGCCCCCAGTGCTGCTTTTTGCCCTGCCCCACGTGTGTCTCTTAGTGTTTCACCAAGTGCTGCTCCCAGTATCTCACCAGGCTCTGCACCCGTGCTGATCCCAGTCTCTCACTAAGTTCTGCCCCCAGTGAAGCTCCTAGCGCTGCACCTTGTGTGGCTCTTTGCGCTGCACCCAGCGTTGCCCCCAGTTTATCACCATCTTCTGCATTCAGTGCTGTTCCTAGTGTTTCACCAAGCGCAGACTCCAGTGCTCGTTCAAGTTCTTCACTCAGTGCACACAGTGCTGTTCCCAATGATTCACCACGTTCTGCACCCAGTGCTGCTCCTGGCGCTGCACCAAGTTTGGTTCCTGGCGTTGCACTCAGTGCTGCTCCTAGTATATCATCCCTTTCTGTAGTCAGCGCTGCTCCCATTGTTTCGCCCAGTTCTGCCTCCAGTGCTGTTTTTAGCCTCGCCCACGTGTGGCTCCAAGTGTTTCACCAAGTGCTGCTCCCAGTATCTCGCCAGGTTCTGCACCCCGCGCTGATTCCAGTCTCTCACCAGGTTCTGTACCTCGTGATGCTCCTCGAGCTGCACCAAGTTTGGCTCCTGGCGCTGCTTCCGATATATCACCATCTTCTGCACCCCAGGGCTTCTCCCAGTGTCTGACCCGGTTCTGCACCCAGTGCTGCTCCTTGTGCTGCATCCAGTGCTGCTCCTTGTGCTGCATCCAGTGTGGTTACTGGCGCTGTCCCCAGCGCTGCTCCCACTGTATCACCACCTTCCGCACCCAGGGTTGCTCCCAGTGTCTCACCACGTTTTGCACCCGGTGCCCTTCCTAGTTCTTCCCCCAGTCACCCACCTTTGCACACCCTGCTGCTCCCAGTATTTTACCCTTCCTCCTGTCTGTTTGTTGGTAGCTGCTCCCAGTTCGGATTATGCTACCGGTATCCTTCAACAGTTTTCCCTTGTACTCTCCCTGCTTGCTTTCAGGATTCGTTTGACAAATTTGTCGTTCAACAACTTGGGGCTTAAACTCTCTTCGATTGAGGCGACGTTAAAGTCTGCTCTAGTTCGGACCATGGTGGAGTGGATATTCTAATGGTCGGATGGTCGCTCTGAAGAGAGTTTCGGTGTATTCGGAGGATGGATGGTATTCGATGGAAGTTGGGGTCGAATATTCAACCGAAGGTGGTATGTGGGTAAAGAGAGTGTAATTTAATCGAAGGATTGGATGTGAGATGGTTGGTAGATGTTGTATGGCTGATGTGTGTGATTCGCTTATCTGTTTTTGTATTTGTATATCCGGATCGAATTTTTGTTCCGGTTTGTTTGAACTGGTTCGGATCGAGTTTTCGTTCCGGTTTGTTTTGTGTGAGCTTTTGCTTTTGTTGCAATTTAAGATTGTGAG
>CM074781.1:8814506-9167006 GCA_037355745.1 Pseudo-nitzschia multiseries | reverse complement strand
GCTGCTTGAATCCTCGGACGGCATTCCTGCATCTTACTGTGCCGTCAGGTTTCATCTTGTTGGCCCAAGTGGTATCCATGATTTTGGTGCCTGGTGGGATATTGGCTTCGTCAATCTCTTCAAAAACTCCATACTTGACCATCTTCTCATGTTCAGCATCAACGCCCTCTGTAAACTTGTCGCGCATTGGACTGGCCATAGATTGCTTGTAGTTCATGGTCTTTAGCTCCTTGGTGTTGTCAAAAGCACTCCCCGCCGCGCCAACTAGACTGAGTTCACTCATGGCGCCTTCCTGAGATGGAATAGAGAATGATAGAAGATTGAATTCTTTCAGTGAAGTCATTGCCTTGTGGAACTGGATTTCAGCGTTGGTGAATTGAGCTGCATAACTTGCCATATCTCCATACCGTACATCAGGATTGAGATGAGAGTTTCTCACAACACGGCCATACCTTGTGGTTGTTACAACATGTGGATCCGCTGCTTCAGTGTCGTCATTGCTGTCGTAGTCCTCCTCGCTTTCATATTCAATCTTGGTTTCTTCAATATCGTCGGAGTAGTAGTCATATTCATCGTGACTATCGAAGGCAGGGTCCTCTGTGGCCGGTGCAGGTTCAGATTCAGATTCAGGTTGGAAGGGAATTGCTGGTGCTGTGTCTCCCCCACTTGCATCCTGAAACTGCACTCGTCTGGTGGTGGTGCGCAAAATGGAGACAGGTTGTGGAGGAGGCGGTGCATTGATCGGGAGATCCATATGCCCGTCTTCAAGGAAATCAGCATGAAAATTAATGGCTTCACCTTTGGGAGCAGTGGGTGGAAAATACATTCTCTTCAACCAATAGATATCACGCGTAGTGGTAAACGTGTTCTTCAAGGGATCGTACATCACATAGCAATCTCCAGGCCGGTCAGTGCAATATCCAGCAAAGAAAGCTGGGTTGCCCCGATAATTGAGTTTTGGACTGGTGGACCGTTTGACACGAACGACTCCAGCCTCACCAAAGGTTCTGAGGTGGGCGCTGAAAGCAGGGACCTTACCAGAGAAATGTTGGATCTTGGGCAAAGTATTGCCATTCACAGGCACAGCCTCCAACCAGTCCAACTGGACACCACATCGCATGGCCAAAGGGAAAAATCTGAACCGGTACTCCCTAGGGACGTTGGCTTGAGAGCAAAGAGCCATGGCGCGACAGACTGATCTGTATATTGCTGTTTCGACCACGCTATTCTGCTGTGGAGTATCCACTGAGGTATACTCGAACTTGCAAGAAAATTTCCAATCTGCTGAGGCCAGGCGAGCTTCAAGTGCTGTATTTTCACCAGCCTTATCACAACGAATCTGCTTTAGCTGTTGGCCTTTGGACCTCCACTGGTTGAACAATGCGCAAGTGGGTTCAACCATGCCATCCTTGGTGGCAAAGAAATTGACAAACCGGCATGTGGAATACTCATCAACAATCATGCGGAAATGGGGCTTGGTAATAAATGGGGCTGTCAGCTTGTTGGTTTTGGCAGCTTTGGGTGCTTTCACTGAGGACATATCCACAAAGAGTCTTTCTCCAGGTTTGGTGGCGGCGATGTGTTCACTTTCGGTAGGAATCACTTTACGTTTGGCTTTAGCTTTGGCGCAATCTTCACAAGGGAGCATCGGACCACGCATGATGGTCCAGCCAAGGGTTTCAGCTGTGCGGCGTGTCTTGATCTCATTCATGTGTCCCAGGAGCCGGTGGGCTTTGTTGATGTTCATCTTGGTCCCTTCATCTGTAGTGGTGGTAGCAGTCGCTGCATTGATTTCAATGTTGTCTGTGGGGTGTGCAATCCGATCAAAATAGCCAACCCACACACAGCTCGTGTAGGTGGGAATCTGAATATCAAAATTCACTTGGAGATTCCCTTTCTTGAGTGACCATCCAGTCTTGTCACTGCCGGTGGCTATCCAACCATTCTGCAGAGCCAGGTTGGCCGAGAACAGGTTGAATGCAAAATTTGGATTGAAATTCACACCCTGCAACAATGTCTGAAACTCCTTGTTCCCATCTTTATCAATCTTCTGACAGGGAATATCTCCAACCTGACAGCCTTTCACTTCATCTCCACTTTGGGTGGTGATGGTGGCACCACTAGCTCGCAAATTGGTGGCGCATCGGAGACTATTGGAACTGTGGCTGGTTGCACCTGTATCAAAAACAAAGACATTGTCATCATACAATAGATCAAATCCTTCGGGCACCACCTCTCCTTTGGTGGCTCGCTTCTGGGCATTGAGTAGTTGGAGTGAAGTGGTAGAGGTCTGCATTGCCGAGAGACAGAAGTCGTAGTCAATTGTTGCTCCCTGAACATCCTTCAACTTTGATTTCCAACCATTGGGGCGTCGGGCAGCATTCTTCTCATCTTCAAAACAGACAGATGTCCCATGATTGCCACCACAAAGTCCACACTTGCGACGTCGGCCCCTGTAGCCATTCCTGTTGTTTCGGTTGCCGTTGCCATTGCCGTTGCCATTGCCGTTGCCATTGCCGTTGCCACGGTTGCCATTGTTGCCGTTGTTGCTGTTCCGATTGTTGTTGTTGTTGCGGCTGCCGTTGTTGCCATTGCTGTTACCATTGTTGCCATTGTGGCCGTTGTTGTTGCCATCATCGTCGGCACGTGGGTGACCTGCCGCACGTTTGGGACAGTTGTACGCTTTATGACCTTGTTCTTTGCACCAATAACAAACTGCATTGGTGGACCACTTGTCCCTTGGATCAGCGAAATCGGTCATTTCAGCACCAAACAAACTCATTTCCTTGCCTTTGCCTCCCCGGCTTTGAAAAAGCCGAGCTGATTCATATAAACTTTTGGCTTGAACGTTGAGTGATTCCCAAAACTCCAATTCGGTGGTTCCATTTGCTTGCAGCAAATCAATGAAGGGTGTGAGCTGCATCAGTAGGTAGGGAGGTAGGGCATCCTTGTAGGCCACAATAAGTTGTGCCATAGTGGGCTGAACGGATTTGTATTGGTATTGCCTTTGCAGGTCGTAGATGTCATCAACCAAATCCTGTGGAGAGGCGCCAATGGTCAACTTGAGACTCCTTAGGTCCATGTCCAATTGTTGTTGGTCGCGGGACTGGTTCATTATTCTGTATTCCCTCATGAGCTCTTCAATCACGCGGTGTACTCTCCCTCGGGGCCACTGTTTTCTGAGCTTCGCATTCTGTTCGGCTGTACCCCCCCTATCGATCTTGGACTTCTCCATGATGGCGAGGGCTGTCCTGTTGTCGGCAAAGGCCCTGTACAGATCATTCAGTGCTTTGTTGTGGTACCGGTAGGCCTTCTTCTGTGCGGTACTCATGTCCTCTCTGGGTGTAAGCTCTCCTTCTGGAGGTAGGTCCTTGTGTGGCTTGGTAGACAACATGTCGCGGTACTTCTTGTTATCGGCAAATGCTTCAAACTGGATGTACCAACGCTCAAACTTCTTCTCATCCCCCTTCGCCAATGTGGGCACTTGACTATCTGTATACTCCACCATCTTGTATTTGTACTTCGTTGTGCTCGGATCCTTCGTGTGGACGCTGCTGCTTGCGCTTCCAATGCTTGTGCCGCTACTCTCTGAACTTGACAGTACACTGCTCTCTTCTGATGGTGATTCTTCAGAAAAGGCAATCTCTATCTCTTGGTGCCGGGTGGGTTGATCCTCCTCCATTCAGCTGGGAGTAAATTGCTGTATGCTTGATCCAAAGTGAATTGTCGTATTTCGTTCCGAGTAAAGTAAATTGTCGTATTCCGGCGACGTATGCTGTAAATTGATGCGTATTTCGATTCAAACGTAAGTAAATTGCTGTAGTTTGCAAATTGGGTGTCCGATGTGTACCCCGTAAATTGTCGTACTCCTATTCCGACAGAAAATTATGTGTGTAATTGGCCCAATCGCTTCTGGTGTGGCGATACCAATCCTGCTGTTGTTGTTGACAATGATCGGCCCTATCGATTCTGGTGTGTCGAATAATCGGCTCCTTGTAAAATTGGTCCTATCGCTTCTGGTGTGGCGAATAATCGGCTCCTTGTAAAATCGGTCCTCTCGCTTCTGGTGTGGCAAATAATCGGTCCGTAAGTTGTCGTACTCCTATTCCGACAGAAAGAAAAAAAATATGTAATTGGCCCAATCGATTCTGGTGCGTCGATACCAATCCTGCTTAATGAAAATGTCGCTTGCTCTGTGGTCCAAACTTGGTGGACAAAGAAATATTCTTCCAGTAAAAATGCGCGGAGAAAGAGAGACGTAGTAAGGCGCTGACTCCAATGGTGGCCAGCCGTCCGCTGAAGAAGGTGCGGATGAAAAGTAACCGTAGAAAGTTCCGCTGAAGACGTGCGGATGAAAAGTAAATCGTAGAAAGGTTGCTGGCCCCGATGGTTGGCCAGCCTGCTGCAAAATAAGAAAATTCTCTTTCTTCTTCGACCAAGTTCCGATCCTCGGGAGCGCTCCGTAATTCTTCGAAGAATGTTTGGAGGGCTCTGAAATATGGAGGTGAACAGTCGGTATTTGGTAGTTTAACTTGTTTGGTTATTACATGAAATTGTTACTTGAAATTGTGAGCAGAAAATTGCTCTTTTACTAAAATCACCATATTGGTGCATCGGACTGCTAATACTCCAATGCACACACTAAATCACTAATAATCGCATCGACCCGCTAATACTTCGATGCGATGCACTTGTCCTTTGTACCAATGGGCTGTAGAGATTTACCTTGTGCCCTGTAGGTCCGGTACATAAGGCCCTATTTTTTAGTAAGAAGGAGAACCGGAACCGGTAAGTGGTAAATTGTCATTCCCACTTCCATTCCCATCTCCATTCATGTTAGTCCATTCCTGCAGAAGCAAGATGACTCGTACGATCGATCACGAGACTCATTCACTCGCGTCTCATTCATTCACTCGCGTCTCATTCATTCGCTCGCGTCTCATTCATTCACTAGCGTTTCGTTCGCGTCTCACTCGTGTCTCATTCTACTCATTCACGTCTCATTTATTCCGTAGCGCGCGCTCGTTCGATCGACTTCAAACACCCCCCAGTGTGGTGCAATTGAATTAGTTAATTTAGTATCTGTTATTTGTTATTTGTTTGTTATTCAGTTGCAATTAGATGGATTAGGAAGGAAAGAAGTGACGTCGAATTTCAAGTTTTGCAATAGAGGTGCTTGCAATAGAGGTGCAAAAAATCGTCTCGGAAATTTCGAACCGGTCCGAAATTGGTTCGAAATGAGTCATGAGACTAATTTAAATCATGAGTGTTAATTCAAGGTTTTGCTTACAGTACAAATTCTACGTAGCCCTACTTTGTCTCTTCGTCATTAACACACAAACTCGTACCGTACAGTAATTACCGGTACGAATCGAATTTTTTTTCGTCGTTGCCAGATGAGAGAGTTCGAATTTAAAATAGAACTCGCGCGAATGACGTCACTTGATTGGTAGTATAGATCGACTGGTAGGATCAGTATGAAGGCAGCTAAATACAGTGTGAGTATGTACTGGATGGGTCTACTCTCATAAGAACAACTTTTTTGTCGCCGTCATATCAAGTGCACGAGTACGAGTACTCGTACGGTACGTACGTACCGGTACGAATCGAATTTTTTTGTCGTCGTTGCCAGATGAGAGAGTTCGAATTTAAAATAGAACTCGCGCGAATGACGTCACTTGATTGGTAGTATAGATCAATTGGTAGGATCTGTATGAAGGTAGCTAAATACTTGTCCAAATTTGAAAAAATAAAAATAAAATACTTTCTTTCACCCTCTCAAAAACGAAGTATGACGCAAGATAGGATTAAACCATAGAATTGAATGATCATTGAGTTGAGTCAAAGAATTCAATCATAGAACTCAATCATGGAATTGGATCATCAACTTGAGTCAAAGAATGGAATCAAATAATTGAACCACATAATTGAATGATAAACTTAAATCATAGAATTCAATCATAGGCTTGAATCATCAACTTGAGTTGTGGAATTAAATCATTAAATTCGATCAATAGACTTTGAATCATACAATTGAGTCATAGACTTGAATCATGAAATTGAATCATGAATCCTTGAAGTGAATAATTGATTTGAGTCAAAGAGTGGAATCAAAGAGTTGAATCATGGAATTGAGTCATAGAATTGAATTGTAAATTTGAGTCATGGACTAGAATCATAGACTCAAATAATGGAAGTGAATCATAGAATTGAATCATACTCTTGAATCATACTCTTGAATCATAGAAATGAATCATAGACAAGAATCATAGACTTGAGTCAAATAATTGAATCATACACTTAAATCATAGAGTTGAATCATGGAATTGAATCATGGAAGTGAATCAAAGCATTGAGTCATAGAATTGAGTCATAGAATGATGAAAAATAGAATGGAACCATAGAAATTAATCATAGAAATGAATTGTAGGTTTGAGTCAGACAATGGAATCATAAACTGGAATCATAGAGTTAAATCATTAAATTGAATCGTGAATTATATACTTGAATTATATACTTGAATTATATACTTGAATCATAAAATTGGGTTGATGATTGAGTTATATTTTTGTCGAGGACTGACAGGATTTGCACTGTGCTCAAATATGGTGGGTTTTTGGGTTGATGACTGAATTATATTTTGGTTAGGGTCTGGAAAGATTTGCAGTGTGTTCAAATCTGGTGGGTTTTTGGGTTGATGGTGACTGAGTTATATTTTGGTGGGGGATTGGCAGGATTTGCACTGTGCTAAAATCTGGTGGTTTTTGGGTTGATGACTGAATTATATTTTGGTTAGGGACTGGAAAGATTTGCACTGTGTTAAAATCTGGTGGGTTTTGGGGTTGATGACTGAGTTATATTTTCGTCGGGGACTTGCAGGATTTGCACTGTGCTCAAATCTGGTTAGTTTTTTGGTTGACGAATTAAGATTATATTTTGGTCGGGGATTGGCAGGATTTGCACTGTGTACAAATCTGGTTGGTTTTGGGGTTGATGATTGAATTATATTTTGGTAAGGGACTGGATGATTTGCACTGTGTTAAAATCTGGTGGGTTTTGGGGTTGATGACTGAGTTGTATTTTGGTCGGGGACTTGCAGGATTTGCACTGTGCTCAAATCTGGTTAGTTCTTTGGTTGATGAATTAAGATTATATTTTGGTCGGGGATTGGCAAGATTTGCACTGTCTTCAAATCTGGTGGGTTTTACGGTTAACGATTGAATTATATTTTGGTTAGGGACTGGAAAGATTTCCACTGTGTTCAAATCTGGTGGGTTGTTGAGTTAACGATTGAATTATATTTTGGTTAGGGACTGGAAAGATTTGCACTGTGTTCAAATCAGGTGGGTTTTTGGGTTGATTACTGAGTTATATTTTGGTTGGGGACTTGCAGGATTAGCACTGTGCTCAAATCTGGTGGGTTTTTGGGTTGATGACTGAATTATATTTTGGTCGGGGACTGGCAGGATTTGCACAGTGTTCAAATCTGGTGGGTTTTTGTGTTGATGACTGAGATATATTTTGGTTGGGGACTAGAAAGATTTGCACTGTGTTCAAATCTGGTGGGGTTTTGGGTTGATGACTGAGGTATATTTTGGTCGGGGACTGGCAGGATTTGCACTGTCTTCAAATCTGGTGGGTTTTTGGGTTGACGATTGAACTATATTTTGGTCGGGGACCGGCAGAATTTGCACTGTGTTCAAATCTGGTGGGGTTTTGGGTTGATGACTGAGTTATATTTGGGTCGGGGATTGGCAGGATTTGCACTGTGCTCAAATCTGGTGGGTTTTTGGGCTCATGATTGAATTATATTTTGGTTAGGGACTGGAAAGATTTGCACTGTGTTCAAATCTGGTGGGTTGTTGAGTTAACAATTGAATTATATTTTGGTTGGAGACTGGAAAGATTTGCACTGTGTTCAAATCTGTTCGGCTTTTAGGTTGATGACTGAGTTATATTTTGGTCGGGGACTGGCAGGATGTGCACAGTGTTCAAATATGGTGGGTTTTGGGGTTGATGACTGAGTTATACTTTGGTTGGGGATTTGCAGGATTTGCACTGTGTTCAAATCTGGTGGGTTTTTGGGTTGATGACTGAGTTGTATTTTGGTTTGGGATTGGCAGGATTTGCACTGTCTTCAAATCTGGTGGGTTTTTGGGTTGATGACCGAGTTATATTTTGGTGGGGGATGGAACAGATTTGCACTATCTTCAAATCTGGAGGGTTTTTGGGTTGATGACTGAGTCATATTTTCGTCAGGGATTGGCAGGATTTGCACAGTGTTCAAATCTGGTGGGTTTTTGGGTTGATGACTGAGTTATATTTTGGTGGGGGATGGAAAGATTTGCACTGTGTACAAATCTGGTCGGTTTTTGGGTTGATGACTGAGTTATATTTGGGTCGGGGATCGGCAGGATTTGCACTTTTTTAAAATCTGGTGGGGTTTTGGGTTGATGACTGAATTACATTTTGGTTAATGACTAGAAAGATTTGCTCTGTGTTCAAATCTGGTGGGTTTCTTTGTTTGATGACTGAGTTATATTTTGGTCGGGGACTGGCAGGATGTGCACAGTGTTCAAATATGGTGGGTTTTGGGGTTGATGACTGAGTTATACTTTGGTTGGGGATTTGCAGGATTTGCACTGTGTTCAAATCTGGTGGGTGAATGACTAGAAAGATTTGCACTGTGTTCAAATCTGGTGGGTTTCTTTGTTTGATGACTGAGTTATATTTTGGTCGGGGACTGGCAGGATGTGCACAGTGTTCGAATATGGTGGGTTTTGGGGTTGATGACTGAGTTATACTTTGGTTGGGGATTTGCAGAATTTGCACTGTATTCAAATCTGGTGGGTTTTTGGGTTGATGACCGAGTTGTATTTTGGTTTGGGATTGGCAGGATTTGCACTGTCTTCAAATCTGGTGGGTTTTTGGGTTGATGACCGAGTTATATTTTTTGGGGGGATGGAACAGATTTGCACTATCTTCAAATCTGGTGGGTTTTTGGGTTGATGACTGAGTTATATTTTGGTCTGGGACTGGCAGGATTTGCACTGTGTTCAAATCTGATGGGTTTTTGGGTTCATGATTGAATTATATTTTGGTTAGGGACTAGAAAGATTTGCACTGTGTTCAAATCTGGTGGGTTGTTGAGTTAACGATTGAATTATATTTTGGTTGGAGACTTGCAGGATTTGCACTGTGTTCAAATCTGGTGGGTTTTTAGGTTGATGACTGAGTTATATTTTGGTCGGGGACTGGCAGGATTTGCACTGTGCTCAAATCTGGTGGGTTTTTTGGTTGATGACTGAGTTATATTTCGGTTAGGTACTGGCAGGATTTGCACTGTGTTCAAATCTGGTGGGTTTTTGGGTTCACGATTGAATTATATTTTGGTTAATGACTAGAAAGATTTGCACTGTGTTCAAATCTGGTGGGGTTTTGGGTTGATGACTGAGTTATATTTTGGTCGGGGACTGGCAGGATTTGCACTGTCTTCAAATCTGGTGGGTTTTTGGGTTGATGACTGAGTTATATTTTGGTCGGGGACCGGCAGGATTTGCACTGTGTTCAAATCTGGTTGGTTTTTGGGTTGATGACTGAGTTATATTTTGGTCGGGGACTGGCAGCATTTGCACTGTGCTCAAATCTGGTGGGTTTTTGGGTTGATGACTGAGTTATATTTGGTTTGTGACTGGAAAGATTTGCACTGTGTTCAAATCTGTTGGGTTTTTGGGTTGATGACTGAGTTATATTTTGGTGGGGGATGGAAAGGAGATTTGCTTTGTGTTCAAATCTGGTGGGTTTTTGGGTTGACGATTGAACTATATTTTGGTTAGGGACTGGAAAGATTTGCACTGTGTTCAAATCTGGTGGGTTTTTGGGTTGATGACTGAGTTATATTTTGATTAGGGATCGGGAGGATTTGCACTGTGTTCAAATCTGGTGGGTTTTTGGGTTGACGATTGAATTATATTTTGGTTAGGGACTGGAAAGATTTCCACTGTGTTCAAATCTGGTGGGTTTTTATGTTGACGATTGAATTATATGTTGGTTAGGGATTGGAGAGATTTGCACTGTGCAAATGACTCACTTGATTGGTAGTATAGATCAATTGGTATGATCAATATGAAGGTAGGTAGCTTGCTTGTAGATCTAGTACCTCGTTATTACCGGTAGCTCGTACAGCCTGCTTGTTCGAATTTAAGAAAGAGCTTGCGCGAATGACGTCACTTGAATAGTAATATAAATCGATTGGTATGATCGGTATGAAGGTAGGTAGCTTGCTTGTAGATCTGGCAGCTCGTAATTACCGGTAGCTCGTACAGCTTACTCGTTCATATCTAACTCCAACCCAATGAATGTAGATACCTTGCTGATAGCTTACACATGAATTTGGTTGGTTGGCTAATGGTAGAATTGGAACTGGTAAGAATTGGTACAGATCAGAACACCTTTGGTAATTCTGATCTGACTTGATGCATACTAGTACTAGTAGAAATTGTACGCGTTATTGTATGAGTACTTCTTACCATAACTTTACTGACACATACTTACAATACATACAATAACTACGTACTCAACAACTCCACAGGGCCCCTGCAAAGCACTAATTACTCGTCGGTAAATTACTCGCCGTATCGCGTAATTTCTTAGCATACAAAACACATGTAATCTTAAGGCACAAGACACACGTAAAACCATCTTGTTTCGGTCTTTTGTATTACCGTATTATCGTGTAATTCACCGTGATATTCTCATTGAAATATCACATGTGAATGTGCCTTATCATGTAGAATTAGTACTAGGTTGTACATAGATTTTAGGGCATGATAGTGTTTTAGAGTTGTTAATTCTTCGAAGAGTGAGCTGATGGGGAAATCCGGTAAAGAGACAATCCACATAAAAGCGCCGATAATTATTCATTGAGAAATAACCTTACGAATAAGGTTATTTGCCCTTATGACTTTTCATGCAATACGCCCGCTTAGTACGTACGAATACGCGTTACACGGTGAATTCTTTTCAGCTGCTCCCAGTTCGGATTATGCTACCAGTATCCTTCAACAGTTTTCCCTTGTACTCTCCCTGCTTGCTTTCAGGATTCGTTTGACAAATTTGTCGTTCAACAACTTGGGGCTTAAACTCTCTTCGATTGAGGCGACGTTAAAGTCTGGATACAGACTGAGTAGTTTAGATCCACCTTTGGTGCTGGTTAAAGTTACTTAAATACGTATATTATTATTATTTCTGCAACCTAATTTGCGTCGCATTCTACTACAGTAGCTTTCTACACCATTTTCATACTGGATATTTTCTGGTAACAAATTTGTGTAGAAATCTACAGCAGTAGATTCCTACACAATTTTTGTACTAGATAATTTCTGGTAACGAATTTGCATAGAAATCTACAGAAGTTATTTTCTACACAATTACGTACTAGATAATTTCTGGTAACGAATTTGCGTAGATCTCTACAGCAATAGGTTTCTACACAATTTTTGTACTGGATAATTTCTGGTAACGAATTTGGGTAGAAGTCTACGACATTTAACATGACTCATCAAATGCATATTGGGAACCACTTAGCCACACAGAATGCCCAAAATGTTGTGGTTTGTCTCTACAAATGGCTCAGAAGAGGGTATTTTTGGTGAAATTCCAGGGCACAAACTGACTTATTGGGTAATGACTCCAAAAGTATCCGGTCCAAGCCAGGAATACATTTATCATGACTCATCAAATGCATATTGGGAACAACTTTTCCTCACAGAATACCGGAAATGTTGTGGTTTGTCTCTCAAAATGGCAAACATGAGGGTGTTTTTGGTGAAATTCCAGGGCACAAGCTGACTTATTGGGTAATGACTGACAAAGAATCCGGTCCAAGCCAGGAATACATTTATCATGACTCATCAAATGCATATTGGGAACAACTTTTCCTCACAGAATACCGGAAATGTTGTGGTTTGTCTCTCAAAATGGCAAACATGAGGGTGTTTTGGGTGAAATTCCAGGGCACAAGCTGACTTATTGGGTAATGACTGACAAAGAATCCGGTCCAAGCCAGGAATACATTTATCATCATGACTCATCAATATTGTTTCATAGTCTACCCCATCCATAGTAGTATGAGCAACATTCATCCTGAAATTGCAGCCAATGACACACATTTGCACTCAAAAACTGACTAGGACTCACTATTTTGTACATGCATGTCAAGGGACAAAAATTATTCTCAAATGCATACTGACTAAAGTATCAGCCTGAGACTTGTCAATATTGTTTCATAGTCTACCCAATCCATAGTACAAGCAACATTCATCCTGAAATTGCAGTCAATGACACACATTTGCACTCAAAAACGGACTAGCACTCACTATTTTGGTACATGCATGTCCAGGGACAAAAATTGTTCTAAAATTCATACTGACTAAAGTATCAACCTGAGACTTGTCAATATTGTTTCATAGTATACCCCATCCATAGCATGAGCAACGTTCATCCCGAAATTGCAGCCAATGACACACATTTGCACTCAAAAACTGACTAGGACTCGTCACTATTTTGGTACATGCATTTCCAGGGACAAAAATTATTCTAAAATTCATACTGACTAAAGTATCAGCCTGAGACTTGTCAATATTGTTTCATAGTCTACTCCATCCATAGTAGAAGCAACATTCATCCTGAAATTGCAGCCAATGCCACACATTTGCACTCAAAAACTGACTAGGACTCACTATTTTGGTACATGCATGTCAAGGGACAAACATTATTCTAAAACTCATACTGACTAAAGTTTCAGCCTGATTCTTGTCCATATTGTTTCATAGTCTACCCCATCCATAGTATGAGCAATATTCATCCTGAAATCGCAGCCAATGACACACTTTTGCACTCAAAAAGTAACTAGGAAACACTATTTTGGTAACACTATTTTGGTTACTTAATCCAAAAATCAAGAAATACTAAAAAAAATATGGAAACTACCATGTGTCCACGGTTCAACGGATGACTCGATCCACCGGACACAATGACATCAATATCAAGAACCAATCGTATCCTGACGAGGAAAGTTACACTACTTAAAGTCAGTCTGTTTTTGATGGACTACAAAAAGACGTCAGTACATTCAAAAAATGTACTCCGTAGAAAATAACAAAACAACAAAAAAGGCTTTTCCTGCAACGCCGTTACAGAAAATGAAAAAACAATAGGTACGAGAATCAATGCTTGGGCTACGTACGATTATCCTGGGTGGAACCTACGGATTATGGTCCACGCCAAAATTGACTAAGGGGGTAGTTTCAACCACATTGCATGTGTTTCCAAAAACAACAAAAAGGCATTTCCTGCAACGCCGTTGCAGAAAATGGAAAAACAATAAAAAAGAGAATATACGGAATGATACGGTACAGTAAGTACGGTAGGGTAGGGAACATCAAAATGTTTGGGTCCGCCCCAAAATTTTGAGGACACCACATTCCAGAATATCACGGCACGCGCAAAAAAAAATATAGGCAGGCGCCAGTAAAACAACACTCACAGGTAGCACAATTAATAGTAATACAGCACTTACCGGGAGGCAGTAAATCAAGCACTTACAGTGCGTACAGTATGAATGGAAAAAATGCCAAACGCTTCCTACAAACAACATTATTATCATAAAAATAGCGTGCCAAATCAATCAAAGGAAAAAATGGTAAGCTGAGGTGCACAATTTAACAAAGAAATAATGGTAGAACTGAGTAGTAGTTGCAGTCCGGTGACAGGTAAAACCATTGTTACCAATAACACAAACAGTCCAAACAGCAGTGTATCGGGAAGGGACCGAACAAACACAAATGATAGCCAAACATATAGAACCACCAACAGTAGCAACAGAAATGTTCTACAGACAACAAAAGACTCCAATAACAATAACATGGAAAACAACATTGTCAAACATGTCAAAGAAAAAGCGTTCAGGAAATTTAAATTCCTGCCAGAGAATACATTCGCGAAGGCAACGATATTCAACATTGTAAAACAAGCAAATAACAATGAAATACCAAATACAATTGATATAATGGACCAAAAGTGGAGTGGAATTTATTGCCGAGTAGTCACTATGTGTAGGCACAATGCTCAAACTCTTGCGAGGAAAAACTACAAAGGTAAGCAACCAACAATAAAATGATTGCCGGTATGCACTCTTTCATAATCCTATCTAACATTTTGGTCGTATTAACACTGACACTAGAGTTTATCAGACCCAAGGACTCGCCCAAGCTGGGGTCTACGTCACATAAAGGATGCTTGTGCTTTCGTCAAATTTGTGCGATGTTTTAAAATATTCCGAAACATTTTGTTGCGCGCACGATAAATAATTCTCTACCCACGAATGTGGTGTCGGATTTTTTCTTCGTTACCCACCCCTTCTTCTTTGCTGGAGACGTAGTAGACGTGGACTTCGTGAAATCTGGCCTAGGTTCGGATTCAATAATCTAGAAGTCACGCGGTGATAGGTACAGACAAATACTAACGTACAACTGGCGGACGTAACTGTTTATACGATTCACTTAAGAATCAACGTACATGCCAAATACGACTAAATAAAGAGAAGAGGAATAGAGGTGCAATTCGAAGATCACTCTTATCTCTACTGCTCACAATTTTAGAACCTAATCAATTTTACACTGAACCAATCTATTTGCAATCTAATGAATACGGAGTAGGAATGAAAGTTTATCAGACCCACAGATTCTAACCGACTGGGGATTTAGTCAACAATCGGCTACCGTTCCAATAGGCTATGAGTGTTCTAGCGGTTCACACGACAATAGAAGGGGCGAGACCGATTACCGACTGATCACCGGTTAATCAGAGACCCTCCTGAAGGCTATGTCCATGTTTGAGCACTTAGATGGGTAATGGCGCTAGTGCAGTCGGGCTTGAGCTAGTATCTCTTGCTTCCCTCAAACGACATAACGGCCTAGGGGGAAAAGCAAATACCATCGATACGAGATATCGAATCCGGGGCCAAAACAGTTGCAGTCTTTACATTCAAATGTAAACATGTTCCAATTCAAGCATGGAAGAGGCCCACATGGCGCCTCAAACAACACGATGAAGAGACTGGTAACACACCTAGGTGTGCATAGAAACGGCAACAAACTAACGGCCCCAACAAACAGCATGCGACTCAAACACAGCCTACTAGTAGGACTGAATAGGAATCGAACTGCAAACCCAAGACGGGGACGTATGTCCTTCGTACGGGGTAAGGAGATAACGATAAGGCAGGACAGCGCACAGACATGTGCAAGAAGCTGATCCTAGCCAATAAAGATACAGAGCGTACAGTTGAATTATTCTAGAGCAGTTTCAACTCCCGCTCATTAGGGAGATCCATTGGACTTGTAATCGTAAAATAACAGGAAAACAAACCAACGGTCCCGATTCCTGGGGAAACAATTCAACGGCCCCAAATTCCTGCGGGAACAAGGAGCGAGCCGATCCAAAAGGCCACAAAACTCCCGCACGAGTAAATTCATCGGCAAAGAAAAATTATAACCCCTACAGGAATCAATCCAACGGCCAGCAAAAGAAGTCATAAGCCAAATCAATGGCCCCGATTCAGAATCAGAACCCGAACAGTTTGCTTAAGTATAGGGCAACCGAGGGATTTGCGTTCGGAATAGAAACGTTTGTAGAATTTTGCATGGATAAACCACTAGAAAATATGCACTACTAGTGATACCGTGTGGAGAGTGATTATTCAGAAATACTAATTCTCCTCAGAAAATCATTCATATATCATTTCCAGAACAAGCAAACAACTACTCCAAGAGCAAACTACTAACCATGGCAAGAGGAAGACCAGCTCGACAGAACCAATGCAACAACAACATCCCAGCCGCCAATCCGGCAGCTGTCGAACCAGCCGACAATGGACCAGGTGTCCCTGCCAATCTTGGTTTCACTGCGGCGCAGATGGAATTCATTATGAGCATGATGGACACCAACCGGGCTCCAGCACTCACACAAGAGGTCCAAGACGCGATTGAACGCGCCGAGCAGCTGGAGGGAATCCCCGGGTATGCAGGTCTCTAACTCCAACTGAGATAGTGTTCATGGAGAGTCTGGAATCTTTTGGATTAAACCGGATTACTGCAGATGAGCTCTTTTGGACTGGTTACAGCAGTACTGACTCCCTACAAGACATGGACGAATCCGCTATCAAATCCCTGGTGAATGGTGTCAACAAGACCAAACACAACTACTGCCCGGACCCAAAAGAAGTATACGTTGGGAGAGTCATTGGAGACCGGCTCAAGTTGTTTGTGGCTTGGATTGAATTCCAGCCTCTCATTGGGGCCACCGTTACCCCAGTTGACTGGATGACTGATCCCGAAGCAGAGGCCAAGACTCGGGCGCATCTCAAGTCCCTGAAGGAAGATGACAGCAACACTGCCGCTGGAGACCTGACTCTCCCGGAGCCACTCACAGCAATGTCAAAGTTCAAGGAGTTTGATGAGCGATTTTGGGAGTACCTCCGGCATAAAAGGGGGGTCAGTAAAACGTCTCTACTCTACACAATCCGGAAGGACTCCACAGTAAGCGACGCTGAAAGGGGGGGTTGGTTGGGCCTGCTCCGACAGACACGTATGCCGACTGGACTGAATACTCTATACGGTGCACAATTCACTCCGGATCCCACTGGACCAAGGACAACAACATGCTGTGGGGAATCTTATTTTAGTTGGTAGGGGCGGGACCCAGTTGGTCTTGCATTCAAGGACTTGGTTCTGAAGGGGACAGAAGGAAGGCATACTTCACACTATATTCCCAGGCCTATGAATTGACAAATATCAGACTCCTCATAGAAGAAAAGAGGGCCTTCCTACAGAGTTCTACCTACTCCGGGGATACTAAGAATTACAGTTTTGACAAACACAAGAGGCGGTGGTACGATGCAAAGGAGTTCCTGCTGCGGCACAAGGCTTTCCCACCTGAAGATCAATTTGTTACTGACTTCTGTCACTCCATATCGGACCCAAGGCTTGAAATCGCAGTCCAATTGGTCCTAAATGAAGGAGGGGGTATGAACAACAACTTTGACAAAGCAGCTGCTCACTTCACTCAAGCACTTGGTATCAAGAAGATGCAGGCCAGTCGTAAAGGCAGTCGGAGAAATATCTCTTCCTTCAAGGGAAAAAGGGGCAACAAATGCAACAACAAAGGCAACTCCTCCTCCAACAAGAAATCTGGCAACAAGAAACAGAAGACTTCCGGTACATATGATGGGCCTCTCGAGGGTAAAATCTATCCAAAAGAAGTCTGGATCACCATGACTGCGGCCCAAAAGAACCAAGTACGGGCCCTACGCCCTGCTCTCAACTCCCCTGGAAAGTCTGCACAGGTTTCCCTGGTTGAAGCAAAGGGTGAGAATACTACAGCAAAGGGATTGGCCGGCGACCAATTTGGTAGCCATACTCACAAGAAGAAGAACCAAGATTGATTTGCCGGCCAAGGCCTGTCAATTGTATCCCGGGTAGGCCGGCCAGTAGTCCATATCAAGAGCCATGGCTCACCATCCTCCCATACGGGTCGGTGCAAGTTGGACAGCCATGCTGACACCACGGCTGCAGGGTCAAATATGGTTTTACTTGATTCGTTGGATTCCATATTGACATATGTGGACGTCACACCGTTTTCAGACACTTACTCACCCCTTAAGAATGTTCCCGTTGCCTGTTGCGCGACAGCTTGGACGAATCCAACGGATGGGGTTACTTACATACTGGTTTTTGGACAGGCACTCTTTTTCGGAGACAGCCTTTACAATAGCCTTATTTGTCCAAATCAAGTCTGTGACTGCAACTTCAACAAGGTCAAAGATACACCCTGAAGGTATGACTCTACTTCTACCCATGGGATTTCACTCCAATCAGACGATACAGAACTCTTCCTTCCTCTTCAGGTGGATGGAGTCATATCCTATTTTGAATCCCGCAAGCCTACAAAGAAGGAACTTGCCAACTGTCAGCATGTCTTGGCTACGGATACTCATACGTGGGATCCCTACTCCTCCCACTTTGCAGAAGAAGAAGACGCCACCAATGCCTCTTTCCCGCAAGTCGTTGCTACCCTTTCAGGATGCCTGCCGGCTTGTGGGACCCCAGTCCAATATTCATCCACGATTAATCCTGACCCACTGGGTATAGGATATGACAAGTCCCGGCTACTTCATCTGGCTGCTGTATGTACTGGCCGAGTTCCTTTCCAACGCACAGGGTATACTCCAACGGACGTTTCCACATGACTGATTTCCGCTCTTGCTGGAAACACCGGGGACCAAGAAAATCTTCGCAATTCAGCAAATTCTACAATTTCTGATGTTTCCACCAAGACTTCATCGTCCTCATTATCTGAAGCCGAGCTTGCCATTTAACAGGAAGCCAAGGCTTGAACCAAGGAGAGGAAGATGTTAAGACGCCAACAAGATGTCCTAGACCAAGAAATGTCCCTTGACAAGAAGTCTTGTTTCATACAAAGGGGACAATGGGGACCTCCAATACGGATCGCTGACAAGGTTGACAGGTATGATGCCAAGGCCATTGCTAAGATGTGAAACATTAGTGAGAAGTGAGCCAAGGCTACTATTGAAGTGACTACCCAAGATGGCATACGACAGCTGTCCCAGCCTATCACTAGAAGATTGAAGACACAGAAGTGGAGGAACCGGAGAACACTAAAAGGTAGATGGTATACTGATACTATGAAGTTCAAGGTCTCAAGCATCATTCGAAATGATACTGCAGCTCAAATCTTTGCAAATGGGAAAGGCTACGTGGCTTTCTATCCTGTCAAGGGAGAAGTTTGATGCCACAATGGGCTATCTTGCTTTGTAAATGGAGTGGGAATCCCAGAGCACCTTGTTACCGATGGAGCAAAGGCCCAAGGGAACCATGAGACACACAACACTGGGTGGGAGAAGATCAGATCGGAGTATCGCATTTGCCAAACATATATATACAGCCACACTGTTCATGGCAGAATACAGCCAAGCACAGTGCAGGGGACTTAAGGAGGGCAATTTGTTGGATGACTTCTAAGAAGGGCAGTCCCAGGAGGTGTTGTACCTTCTGTGGGATGCTAGTAGCCGGTTGAACCTTGTGGCATCGAGTGATCCTTCTTCAATGGGGAGGACTGGCTTTGAATTGGTACACGGATACACTCCAGATATCACCCTTTACATGATTCATGATTGGTATGACTTCATTTGGTGGTATGACTTAAATGGAAAGACAAATAGGCTTGGTCGCTGGCTGGGCCCTTGCGGGGATACTTTTGGCGGCGGAGATTGCCATTATGTGTTGTTCAAGACTGGAAAAGTTCACATAACAAACAGTACGTGGGCTATATCAGAAGAAGAATGGCGGCACCTGGATATTCTATCACAGTTGGAAACACATAACAAAGCAATCAATGCAAAGATAGGTGATGAGGTTAAACCTTCCGATACTTATCTAGAAAGCGAACTTGGCGAACCACCTCTGGGCCTATTTGATGGCAAATATGAGGGAGAGGATGAATTTCTCATGGCAGAAGCTGAGGCTTCTTCCCCGGATGTTGATGACTTAACTGATAAGGATCTTGACAAGTATCTTGGGACCGAAGTGTTACTCCAGATAGGGGACCAACACATCTGGGGGCTAGTCAAGAACCGTTGCAGGGATAAGAATGGTGTGCTGATTGGTGAAAAGAACAACAATCTACTCTTAGATTCAAGGTCTTATGAGGTCTCTATGCCGGATGGATTGATTGAAATCTATACAGCCAATATGCTTGCAGAAAGTATCTATTGTTCAGTCGGCAATGAAGGGCGTATGTATTGTTTAATGGATGATATCATCGATTTTGAAAAGGATGAGGAGGCCTTAACTATCAAACAGGCTACTTACACAACAAAATCTGGACAAACCAGAACAAAACCAACAACCAAAGGATGGAGGTTCCTTGTTAGGTGGAAAGATGGCACTACCTCCTGGGCAAAGTTAAGTGATATGAAGGAAAGCTTCCCGGTTGAAACAGCAATATACGCCCGTGAGGAAGGCATTATAAATGAGCCAGGGTTTAAGTGGTGGGCCTATAAGGTACTTTGGAGAAAAGACCGGATCATATCTGGTGCTAAAACCAAATACTGGACCAAGTCCCATAAGTACGGGGTTCGGCTCCCTAAGTCGATCGCGGAAGCAAAAGCAATCAACCTTGAAATGGGGACTGATCATTGGGCTAGGGCCATTGCAAAAGAAATGAAGAACAGTTCTATTGCCTTTGAATTCAACGAGGAAGACAAGATACCAGTGGGGCATACCAAAATAACCATGCACATGGTCTTTGATGTCAAGATTGACTTAACTCGGAAGGCCCGCTTGGCCGGTGACGGTCACAAAGTCCCAGAAATCTCCAAGGAATACACTTACTCCAGTGTCCCCAGTAGGGATTTGGTTCGATTGTTCTTCCTAGTGGCAGCACTTAACAACCTTGAAGTACTCAGCGCAGACATACAAAACGCTTACTTAACAGCACCCATCAAGGAGAAGTATTTTACAATAGCCACGGAGGCCCAAGGTTTCGCGCCAGAATTATGTGGAAGGCCCTGCAAGATTGTAAGGGCTTTATATGGGCTCCCGGTTGCAGGGGCATCTTTTCAATCACACTTGGCTAGTCACTTAAGGGAGCTTGGTTATGTATCTTGCAAAGCCGATCCTGATGTACATCTTCGATCTGCGTTCAAACCAGATGGTACGGCCTACTACAAATACTGTGTGGCCTACGTTGACGATATTCTTGTATGTGGAATGGATCCAAAGTTCCAGATGGATGTAATAGAAAGGCAATTCAAGTTGAAGGATGGAACAGTTGAAGAACCTTCTTTCTACTTAGGGGCTGATATTGGAAAGACCTACATCGATGGTAACCCGTACTGGTCCATGGCTTCATCTAAGTATACTGCAAAAGCCATCAAATTGGTTGAAGAAGAACTACTAACCGGAAAATATGTGTTTAAGGTATTACCTAAGACAGCAAGGTCCCCTTTGAGCGCTGAGTATAGGCCTGAGATAGACGCGTCACCAGAACTCGATCCAGAGAAACAAAACTACTATCAAGGATTGGTTGGGATACTCCGGTTGATATGTGAACTCGGACGATTGGATATCATTATGCCTGTGTCACTTATGTCTCAATACCTTGCCCAAGCAAGAGAGGGTCATCTCAACCAGTTGTTTCATCTGTTTGCATACTTAAAGAATCACAGTAAGTCCAAGTTGGTGTTTGACGCCTCAACGCCCGAAGTAGATGAGTCAAGCTTTCAGTCGTGCGGCTGGAGTGAGTTTTATCCAGAGGCCAAAGAGTTACTGCCTCCAGATATACCTGAACCGAGGGGAAAGGCTGTTATTACTACATGTTTTGTAGATGTGGATCACGCGGGTTGCAAGGCTACCAGAAGATCTCATACGGGAATCATCATCTTTGTTAATAGAGCACCTATTTTGTGGTTCTCTAAGAGACAAACAACTGTCGAGACATCTACATTTGGCTCGGAAATAGTCGCACTGAGAATAGCAATCGAGATGGTAGAGGGACTAAGGTATAAACTATGAATGATGGGCATACCTATAGAAGGACCCACCATTATCTACTGTGACAATGAGTCAGTTGTGAAGAACAGTACACGACCAGAAAGCCCTTGTAAGAAGAAGCACAACAGTGTTGCTTATCATAAGGCGAGGGAGTGCATAGCAGCAAAGACTATCCGGATCGCAAAGGAGCCAGGTGAGTCAAATATTGCAGACCTGCTCACAAAACTAATGAGTGGGACCAGGTTAATCAAACTAGCCATGAGATGCATGTGGCGAGATGGGGTTGATGAAAAAATGAAACCTGCGGGATAGGTCCCTTCTACTAGTACAATACTACCACGAAGACACGGGGACTCTAGAAATCACGCGGTGATAGGTACAGACAAATACTAACGTACAACTGGCGGACGTAACTGTTTATACGATTCACTTAAGAATCAACGTACACGCCAAATACGACTAAATAAAGAGAAGAGGAATAGAGGTGCAATTCGAAGATCACTCTTATCTCTACTGCTCACAATTTTAGAACCTAATCAATTTTACACTGAACCAATCTATTTGCAATCTAATGAATACGGAGTAGGAATCAAAATAATTCTGGATACAAGGTAAACCTTCGTCGTCAATGCAGTGAAACATGTTGTAACCTCCAAACTGAGGTTCCTTACAAACTCATTTGTTCCATAGAACACACTACTCAATGCCGCTTTAAGATTCTTCAAGACCAAATAGCAATGTTTATTTTGATCGTAATCATTTTTGTCAAGAGTATTTACCCCTTTTCTCATTTGTCCTTTTGTTATTAGAATGTGGATCGGCTCCACGCTTCTGAGCACTATTAGTGGTAGGTGTCATTGGTAATGTCAAATCTTATCACAATCTTATTTGAAAAAGATGCACCAAATAAAGAATTCTTTTACTGTTTGAAAACAATCAGAATCACTGTTGTGGGAATCAAGTTCACCTTCGTTGCAACCAAACATTGACTGAATAAAGGATTCGATAACTTGAAACGTCTTTGACAAGAGAACACCACTCACGTAGCGAGACAAGAGTGGTAACCATTTCTCAAAAACCATTTCTCAAAAAACGACAATGTGTAAGGTTACTGTTACCATGTTGTTGATCTCGTAAACCTAATGTGCAGTGATGCCGTCGTTTAGTACAACATACCTATACTTCATCCTTCATTGAAAAACCAGAGAGAATTATAACGTTGTTGCACTAATCGGAGAAAGAGTTAAACAATATCATCACATGAATTTGAAAAATAAAACCTGCAACGATAACATCAAAAAAGTGATGTTAAATTTTTGGTCTCCAAAACCAGGAAAAGGGCCTGGTAAGCAACGCCGTTGCAAACAACGGAAAAACGGTCAATTGGTGAGTCCATAAAAGTAAAAAAGATTGTGGGATTTAAATGGGGGTGGGGCACCACAACTGCAAAAAGGGCATTTCTTAAACGCTGTTGCAAAAAAAGGAAAATTGGCCGTTCGTTGAATTGGTGCACATCAGTTGAATTATGGGCTAACTTGGCCCGAAAAAGGGGGTGTTCCCAATTAAAAAGATTTGGGTGGGAAAAGGGGGGATGTTTCCTACTTTATATCCATAATATCTGTTGAATTTTTGGGAAAAATAGGGGCTAACTGAATTCGTGTACCGGTACGACCGTTGAATTTTCTTAAGTAGAGAGTAGTAATTATTCGGTGAATTTTTTTGAAAAATAGGGGCTAAATGAATTTGTGTACGGTTGTTGAATTCTCTTAATTAGACACTAGTACCTATCCGTTGTGCACTAATTCAGTTAGCCGGCGTGCCAAAAAATTAATTCAGCGATCGGCCAATTTTCCTTTTTTTGCAACTGTGTTGCAAGAGATGCCCCTTTTGTATTATTTTCAGTTCTGATTATACCGTGTGATTTTAATGTGTTATTTTCACTGATTGATTCAGATCGACAAACCATTCAAATTGACAAACCTCATTATCCAACTTATCTGAGTAAAGTGTTGTTTCTTGCAACACTTTGTCCGAGAACGTGGGATCCGACCCTCTTCGTCACATGCCACATGTGACGATGTCACAAGCACAACGATCCGTTCTCAGATATTTCAGTCCAAAAATAACAGCCTTGTACTGCAAAAGAAGTAGAAAGCATTTGATTAGGAATTAGTTGCTGGAAAGATATTGTTTGGACGGCCGCCTTACATAGACGCCTCGAAAGCACAAAATCTGCATCACTTGCCTATATATCAACAGGAACAAGACCCTGTTTTTTGTGACATAGGAGTTAGAAGTCTGCAAATCAACGGCAGCACCAACAACAATCATCGGAACAACATATTGGCAACAACGATTCAAATCGAAGGCAACACCAAATCGAAGGCAACACCAAGTGGAAGGCACCACCGATTGGAAGGCAACAACGTGAGATAGATAGACATTGATGCCTGCCTGTTGCATTGCTGATGATGTTCTTTTTCCTCACTTCTATTTTTTCTTCTTATTTTCATAGTAGGGACGGATCGGAACAACGGATCGGAACAACAGAGGTGCGGCGAATCTTTCCTGGTGTCGCTGGAGGTTCATCATCTTCTTCCCTGGAGGCTGCAACATTGGACCGGAACACGAATTGGAACAATAGAGGTGCAGCAAATCTTCCCTTGAGGGGGAACAACGGATTGGAACAACAAATTGTCAGCAACGAATCGATCAGACGCCAACCATGTAGGTTAGCATGTAGACTACATTATTCTGTTGTTATTATTTACTCTACTACATCAATAGATACTCACCCATTTTGTTCAATCATTATGTGTTGTCATAGATCAGCAACAGCAACAACAATCAAATCGCAAACGGCAGCGGTAACAACAATAGCAGCGGCAGACAGCAAGCAACACCGAGCGGCGAAACAGAGAGCGGCGACAGAGAGCAATCAACAGCAATTGAGCAATTGGCAACAGCAAGAGCAACAGCAACGGCAATTGGTCTTCCACTCCAACGGCAACGGCAACGGCAACGGCAACGGCAACGGCAATTGGTCTTCCACTCCAACGGCAACGGCAACGGCAACGGCAACGGCAACGGCAACGGCAACGGCAACGGCAACGGCAACGGCAACTGGTCTTCCACTGGCGATTCGTCTCCTCCTTGTCCATACGTCGACCATGAGAAATCAGTTGTCAGAAAAAGCTATGAAGCAAAGAAGAAATAGGAAACATGAGAAAAGAAGTAAGCAGAGAATGTCTTTGAACTTTCTTAGGATTGCAGCACTGGTGTCAACGAGCCATCAAACTTATACAAACTTGTCCGGCATAAAACCGATGAAGAAGGAAAGGAATAGGTGTTGTACTTGCAAAGATGGTGTCAGTACAATAGCGTTGAAAAACAAATACCGAACATTTGTGGTCAAAGGTAAATACATGGAGACAAGTTGGGGTGGCAAAATAGGAGGAAAGAAGAAGTATCAACTGGAACAGGCTTTGTTGATCAAAAACTTCAATATGTTGGATAGTACAAAAGATGAGCATATTCTTGCGTTTGACGATGATACTAATCCGTTGTTGCGCATTTTTGCAAAAGTTTCCAGAAAATTTGCAAAACAACACCTGGCTTCGAAGAATAATATCAAAGTTTTAAGAAAGTTTGCTCTGGAAATTGTTGGAACCAAACCAACAGTTGCCAGAGGTCAGAAGTTTGGCAGTATCAACGATGATTATGCTGTCATTGGAATTAGACCAGAAAGATTGTCTTCCAATAATGGTGTGTAACTTTGTGAAACCAAACATGAAACTAGAGCTCAAAGAGACAACAGTGGAAATTGTGAAGCATATGCATCATAGTTTAACTGACGTGGAACCATTTGTTGAGGATAAAATGGATGTGTTGTCTCAGATTCTTTCTCGTACAAAGCTCAATGCCATTGGGCAGCAGGCATTAGCTTTTTGGATTGGTCGCAATTACCATTCTTGATGCCATGTTGATGATGATATGTATTATACTCGGTTGACAGTCATTGCTCCAGCAGGAGTGCCTGCTGACGAAGTGATTTATTATTTTGTCTTCCCAACGTACCATATCAAAGTGCCGTTGCATTCTGGGGATAGTCTGCTGTTTAATCCGTTAGTGCTTCATAGCTGCTCAAATCCCAAATACGAAGGGTGTTATATTATAAGCGCCTATGTATCGTGCAAAACTGTACTAAGAAGTAATCCATTATAATAATAACTTGCTACTCCATCAGAACTGTCATGATCTATGTAGGAGGAACGACAGAATTTGGATCGCAAACCAGAATTGGAAGACTGTACTGTACCGTACTATCCTCCAAAAAACAGAAAAAGGGCATTACGTGCAACGCCGTTGCAGAAAATAGAAAAACGCAAAATACACATGAAAAGGTGGGTATGACTGTACCGTACTAGTATACCATCCAAAATATGGAAAAAGGGCATTTCGTGCAACACCGTTGCAGAAAATAGAAAACGCAAAATACACATGAAAAGGGGGGTACCTAAAAAAATATAAATACACAACTTTTCAAAAGAGAAATTACAAGTACGATACTCCCCCCAATACCCATTTTCTGCAACAGCGTTGCAGAATAATGGAAAAATGAAAAATACTGAAATCAATTTAAGTACAAATATAACTGATAATAAACTTGTTTGTTCAAGTCATGTGCTGTTTTCACCATATCGTACTATTGATTCTAAATTCTTTTTCCCAATGCAGCCATTGTCTCACGGAAATTAAACAACCATAGCTCACAATTTCCCAGGACAAAGTATTGGTCAGGACTACCATGGTTTCTAACAACGGCAGCTTTCGACTCAATGGCGTTGCAGTCGAACAAATACAATTTGTTCCGCAACTCACCTTGCTTTACCAACACATGGTGGTGTTTTTCCTTTATCCCTCTTGCTCAGTATGGGGTCTGCAGAAACAAAGCAGCAAGCAACGGCATAATAACCATCATGCACTAATTCGAAACCACTAACGGAGCTACCCATGGGGAAAGGACCTTAGGTAAAGCAGGCACAGAATCTGACATGGATAAACTTGCAGTCCACGTCCATCAAGTAGATCGAGTTGAAAATTAGCCCAATCGTACCATACATTGGACAATTGTCCAGAATCAGACTTAAACGATGGGTGGGCACAAAATAGTAATTTCATCTCACAATATTTGTCATACCTCTTGTGCTCCGTAATTCCAAAAAGCTTGCTGGTGCCCACAGCCGGAAGGACCACGTTGCAACAAAATTTGAGAACATCCGATGGAAACCAGGGTACACTTGCGTTTTTTTTTTCATCCCACTTCATGTAAGGGAGACCATTCATCACACCAATCCAAAACGAAGACCCAGCTGACCAACCACCCTCCTTAGGATGATTTGGTCTGGTTATGGCTCTATGTTCGAACAAATCAAATTCATGGTCAAGTCGATCAATAGTTCGATACTCCATCACTCAGTTGCAAGTTTCCTTGATTAGTCGTCACATAAACGATGCTCGTGCTTTCGTCAAATTCGTGCAATGTTTTAAAATATTCCGAAACGGTTTGTTGCGCGCACAATAAATAATTCTCTACCTATTTTTGCACGCAACAATTTCAAGTAGGTCTATTTTTACATCCATTTTTTCAACCCATGTATTATGCTGGTTGCTTGTCAATTTTTCTATTCTACAATTTTGTTTCATGCTTACCCCAATAATATTTATTCGCCATTCAATTTTTGTTTTTGTCCACACGAAACTCATGTTTTGTAATAATATCCTTTGTGTACAATGATATTTTCGTAGCGTTATTACGATTGTTTTCATAAATTTATGAGCTTCTTGATAACCATCAATATATTCTGTTACGTTGCTTTCACATTACTCACACTACGTTTATTGAATATCAAAAGCCATCAACCATATTTTTTTACTAATAAGAAACTATTTTATCCACATTTCAAATACTCTTCAACATTTTACAATATTCACGCTACGCTTATCAAATACCAAAATACAACAAATATATTTTGTAACAAATATGAAAGTATTTTATCAGCTTTTGCAATTACCTCGTTTATTGTATTATATTTGAATAGAAGACCCAGAACAATATTGTGCAAACCATAAAATAATAATGAACTAGCTGTTCTACTATAATGATGTTGATATCACCAATTACTCTTGTTTGTTTTTCTTGTATTCGATGAAAAATTTGTAGTCCTCATCATCTTCACCGAGAATCCCAAGCAAGCTACGTTTTTGCTTCCGTCTTTTTCTCTTTTTACTTTTTTCATCCTCCTCCTTATCTTGTTGTTTATGATTGCCATTTTGCTTTTGGTACATTTTAAGTATTTCCGTCTCTAATTCTTTTGACTGGTGTTGTTCCTCCCTTTGTTCTTCTAATTCACTTACTAGGTATTCATAAAGATCTTGTCCCTCGTTACTCCACCCCTCCTTATTTCCTGACTTACCGTCAGTGAATTTTTTTCTCAACCTCGTGCCCTTTGTTGTGTTTAGCCACGAGTCGTAATTGTTGTAAAGGAAAAGCAATGCAAAAGCTTCATTGCTTGGGGTGAAAATGTTACTGTCTGTCATTCTGACTGATTTTCTTTTGAAGTCTGTCTGTTTTGGTGACACCGCTCCAAGAATTCTTTTCATGAAGTATTTGAATTCTGGTGAACTTTTCCGCCAATAGTCTTCATGCAATTGGTACCTTTTTTCTGAGTTCACGTCTTGGGTGTCCATGATTAGAACCGTTCCTGGGAAACTATCTGGTATCTGGTTGTTCCTTTTATCGTCTACGTGTGAGTGTTAATATGACCAAAATGTTAGACAGGATTATGAAAGAGTGCATACCGGCAATCATTTTATTGTTGGTTGCTTACCTTTGTAGTTTTTCCTCGCAAGAGTTTGAGCATTGTGTCTACACGCAGTGACTACTCGGCAATAAATTCCACTCCACTTTTGGTCCTTTATATCAATTGTATTTGGTATTTCATTGTTATTTGCTTGTTTTACAATGTTGAATATCGTTGCCTTCGCAAATGTATTCTCTGGCGGGAATTTAAATTTTCTGAACGCTTTTTCTTTGACATGTTTGACAATGTTGTTTTCCATGTTAATGTTATTGGAGTCTTTTGTTGTCTGTAGAATATTTCTGTTACTACTGTTGGTGGTTCTATACGTTTGGCTATCGTTTGTGTTTGTTCAGTCCCTTCCCGATACACTGCTGTTTGGGCTGTTTGTGTTATTGGTAACAATGGTTTTACCTGTCACCGGACTGCAACTACTAAGTTCTACCATTATTTCTTTGTCAAATTGTGCACCTCAGCTTACCATTTTTTCCTTTGATTGATTTGGCGCGCTATTTTTATGATAATAATGTTGTTTGTAGGAACAAGCATTTGGCATGTTTTTTTCATTCATACGGTACGCACTGTAAGTGCTTGATTTACTGCCTCCCGGTAAGTGCTGTATTACTATTAATTGTACTACCTGTGAGTGTTGTTTTACTGGTGGATGCCTATCTTTTTTTCGAGCGTGCTGTGATCTTCTGGAATGTGGTGTCCTGAAAATTTTGGCGCGGATCCAAACATTTTGATGTTCCTTACCCTACCGTACTGTACCGTATCATTCCGTATTCTCTTATTTATTGTTTTTCCATTTTCTGCAACGGCGTTGCAGGAAATGCCTTTTTTTGGGGGGGGAACTCCTGCAATATGGTTGACGATACCCCCTAAATTAATTTTAGCGCAGCCAAAATCCGGATGTTCAACGGAAGAAATGCCCTTTTTGTTGTTTTGTTAGTAGTTTCTATGGAGTACATTTTTTGAATGTACCGATGCCTTTATGTGATATTTTACTTCATTTTTGTTCTATTTTTTTGTTTACTTAATTTGTACCGATTGTACCTCGGAGATTATGCTCTTTATTTTTGGAATGGAATCCTTACAGAGTTCTTGCCAATTTATTACTGTTACATACCGGCACCACCACCACCACCACCACCACCACCAGCACGTGGCACAGAAATTGTCTGATTCAAAAATAGACTAACTTTAAGTAGTGTAACTTTCCTCGTCAGGATATGATTGGCTCTTAATATTGATCATGTCATTGTGTCCTGGGGTTCGAGGCATCCGTTGAGCTGTGTACACATGGTAGTTACCGTATTTTTTTTGTATTTCTTGATTTTTGGATTAAGTAACCAAAATACTAGTGTTTCCTGGTCACTTTTTGAGTGCAAAAGTGTGTCATTGGCAGCGATTTCAGGATGAATATTGCTCATACTATGGATGGGGTAGACTATGAAACAATATTGAACAGTCTCAGGCTGATACTTTAGTCAGTATGAATTTTAGAATAATTTTTGTCCCTGGACCTGCATGTACCACCAAAATAGTGAGTCCTAGTCACTTTTTGAGTGCAAATGTGTGTAATTGGCTGTAATTTCAGGATGAATATTGCTCATGCTATGGATGGGGTAGACTATGAAACAATATTGACAAGTCTCAGGCTGATACTTTAGTCAGTATGAATTTTAGAACAATGATTGTCCCTGGACATGCATGTACCAAAATAGTGAGTCCTAGTCAGTTTTTGAGTGCAAATGTGTGTCATTGGCTACAATTTCAGGATCAATATTGCTCATACTATGGATGGAGTAGACTGAGTAGACTATGAAACAATATTGACAAGTCTCAGGCTGATACTTTAGTCAGTATGAATTTTAGAATTATGTTTGTCCCTTGACATGCATGTACCAAAATAGTGAGTGCTAGTCCGTTTTTGAGTGCACATGTGTGTCATTGGCTTCAATTTCAGGATCAATATTGCTCATGCTATGGATGGGGTAGACTATGAAACAATATTGACAAGTCTCAGTCTGATACTTTAGTCAGTATGAATTTTAGAACAATGATTGTCCCTGGACATGCATGTACCAAAATAGTGAGTGCTAGTCCAATTTTGAGTGCATATGTGTGTCATTGGCTGCAATTTCAGGATCAATATTGCTAATACTATGGATGGGGTAGACTATGAAACAATATTGACAAGTCTCAGGCTGATACTTTAGTCAGTATGCATTTTAGAATAATGTTTGTCCCTTGACATGCATGTACAAAATAGTGAGTGCTACTAGTCCGTTTTTGAGTGCAAATGTGTGTCATTGGCTGCAATTTTGGGATGAATATTGCTCATACTATGGATGGAGTAGACTATGAAACAATATTGACAAGTCTCAGGCTGATACTTTAGTGATTATGAATCTCAAAATAATGTTTGTCCTTGACATGCATGTACCAAAATAGTGAGTACTAGTCCGTTTTTGAGTGCAAATGTGTGTCATTGACTGCAATTTCGGGATGACTGTTGCTTGTACTATGGATGGAGTAGACTATGAAACAATATTGACAAGTCTAAGGCTGATACTTTAGTCAGTATGAATTTTGGAATAATGTTTGTCCCTGGAAATGCATGTACCAAAATAGTGAGTCCTAGTCAGTTTTTGAGTGCAAATGTGTGTCATTGGCTTCAATTTCAGGATCAATGTTGCTTGTACTATGGATGGGGTAGACTATGAAACTATCTTGACAAGTCTCAGGCTGATACTTTAGTCAGTATGCATTTTAGAACAATGATTGTCCCTGGACATGCATGTATGAAAATAGTGAGTGCTATTCAGTTTTTGAGTGCAAATGTGTGTCATTGGCTGCAATTTCAGGATCAATATTGCTCATACTATGAATGGGGTAGACTATGAAACAATATTGACAAGTCTCAGGCTGATACTTTAGTCAGTATGAATTTCATAATAACGCTTGTCCCTTGACATGCATGTACCAAAATAGTGAGTCCTAGTCCGTTTTTGAGTGCAAATGTGTGTCATTGACTGCAATTTCAGGATCAATATTGCTCATACTATGGATGGGGTAGACTATGAAACAATATTGACAAGTCTCAGACTGATACTTTAGTCAGTATGCATTTTAGAATAATTTTTGTCCCTGGACATGCATGTATGAAAATAGTGAGTGCTAGTCAGTTTTTGAGTACAAATGTGCGGCATTGGCTGCAATTTCAGGATGAATGTTGCTCATACTATGGATGGGGTAGACTATGAAACAATATTGACAAGTTTCAGACTGATACTTTAGTCAGTATGAGTTTTAGAATAATGTTTGTCCCTTGACATGCATGTACCAAAATAGTGAGTGCTAGTCAGTTTTTGAGTGTAAATGTGTGTCATTGGCTGCAATTTCAGGATGAATGTTGCTCATACTATGGATGGGGTAGACTATGAAACAATATTGATGAGTCATGATAAATGTATTCCTGGCTTGGACCGGATACTTTGGGAGTCATTACCCAATAAGTCAGTTTGTGCCCTGGAATTTCACCAAAAATACCCTCATGTTTGCCATTTGGAGAGACAAACCATAGTGTTTTTAGCATTCTGTGCGGCAAAGTTGTTCCCAATATGCATTTGATGAGTCATGATAAATGTATTCATGGCTTGGACTGGATACTTCTGGAGTCATTACCCAATAAGTCAGTCTGTGCCCTCCTGTAATTTCACCAAAAATACCCTCATGTTTGCCATTTGGAGAGACAAACCACAACATTTCCAGCATTCTGTGGGGCAAAGATGTTCCCAATATGCATTTGATGAGTCATGAGATAGTATATATTCATGGTGTGGACTGGATGGTTTGGGAGTCATTACCCAATAAGTCAGTTTGTGCCCTGGATTAACACCAAAAATAGTCTCTTTCGTGCCATTTGGATACTGCTGTAGATTTCTATGCAAATTTGTTACCAGAAATTATCTAGTACAAAAAATGGGTAGAAAGCTACTGCCGTAGAATGCTACGTAAATTCGTTACCAGAAAATATCTAGTACAAAAATTGTGTGGAAACCTACTGGAGTAGAATGCTACGGAAATTCGTTACCAGAAATTATCTAGTACAAAAATTGTGTAGAAACCTACTGGCGTAGAATGCTACGCAAATTCGTTACAAGAAATTTTCTAGTACGAAAATGGTGTAGAAACCTACTGGAGTAGAATGCTACGCAAATCTGTTACCAGAAAGTATCTAGTTGTTGTTACTCTAAAAATCGACCGAAAGGTATAGGATAATTGAAATGTAAAGAGATGTGAGCTCAGAGAGAGGCTCTTATTTTTACTGGGTATTTTCACTGTATCGGGGCCCTCTGCTGTATTTTCCATGGTAGAGATCTTTCCCGGGTTATTTGTTACCATTCTCGTACCAATACTGTTGTTGCTGTATTAGCGCGTCGGTCTTACTGTATCGGTCACTCAATGGTATCGGTCACTTACGAGGTTAAGTGTTTTGTTCGATTGGGCGTATACTTGTTTGTAGAGTAGGTAGATAAATGAGGCCCATTCAGAATCGGTATTGGTTTTCATGATTGCAAAAAGTAGTTTCCTCACGGGGTATCAAGTATATTCTTTTGAATATAGGTAAGGGTTCCAAGTGTTCACTTATTGGTCAGGTCTTTGGATATGTCTTGTTTCTAGCCAATTATCTTCTTTTGTTTGTAGCCTTAGACGGTATTGTTTTTTACCACTTAAGGGTCTCCAAGTAGTGGAGGTGCGTTTGATTCTAATCCAGATTCGTGCACGAGTATTCGTGCGTGTGTACGTACCTCTGCTTTGTTTACCGTAACGTTCCTGCGGCGTTTCTGCTGTCGTATTTTTAACCGACAACACTAGTACGAAAATTGTGTAGAAAGCTACTGAAGTAGATTTCTACGCAAATTCATTACCAGTAAAATCACCGTCACACATGTGGTACTGTACGAACCACCGGTACATGAAAGATGTCACTGTATCACAAGTTGAGAACGTTAAGTAAAAAAATAAGGGCAGTATTCTTGATCATTCTATATTCAAAACACGCGCGCTGCGCAATATTATTTACTTAACGTTCTCAACTTAATTAAGAAAGTCAAATCATTCTTCATTGTTCTATATTTACTGCATTAGATCTCACAGGTTAAGTATCGATTTTTTTTTGAACACACACACACACAGCACACACACAGCACACACACAGCACACACACAGCACACACACAGCACACACACGGAGCGAAAAGTAATTGGTGGAGTTGTTAGTTGAACGTTTAACACTAACCCTAAGAGTTGACAACGTAACCTTCTAGACGGAGTTTATGTGGGGGGGGTTTGGGGGGGGGGGGGGAATACGTAGAAATATTAAAAAAATCTGTTTTTAACAAGTAGACTTGGTACAAACGCTACGACTAAAAATCGTAAAAAACAGTACCCAAACATTTATTTACGGAAATGAGGTGCTTCTTCTAAAAGCAATAGTAATATTTAGTGGCGCGCGTTCATTTTTATGGTAGCAAACTCTCATTTTTATGGTTGCGAGTAACCATAAGATTTAACCTGAATACAGACAAAAATCATACGATTCTCGTCGTCGTCATCGTCGGCCCATTGTTGTTGTTGTTGTTGTCAGATGAGAGAGTTGGTGAGAAATACAATCAGACTTTTTAGATTTGGTACAATTTGTACATGAATGAGTCGGACTTGATGTACTTACAGCTATCTACCGGTACTCTCATACGAATCGAATTTTTCCCTGTTGCAAAATACGGTACCAGATTCGATCGAAAAAGACACGAACAAAAGATATGAAGGATTCAATCGTAAAAAAAAACCGAGGTGCAAAAAAGATCGGTACCGGTACCGGTACGAATCGAAATTGGTGGAGTTGTAAGTTAAACGTTTAACACTAACCCTAAGAGTTGATTACGTAACCTTCTAGACGGAGTTTATGGGGGGGTTTGGGGGGGGGGGGGGGGGTTGGGTTGATGATTGAGCTATAAATTGGTCGGGGATTGGCAGGATTTGCACTGTCTTCAAATTTGGTGAGTTTTTGGGTTGATGACTGAGTTGTGACTGAGTTATAGTTTGGTCGGGGATTGGCAAGATTTGACCTGTCTTCAAATCTAGTGGGTTTTTGGGTTGATGATTGAGTTAATTTTCGGTTGGGGACGGGCAGGATTTGCACTGTCTTGAAATCTGGTGGGTTTTGGGGTTGACAATTGAATTATATTTTGGTTAGGGACTGGAAAGATTTGCACTGTGTTCAAATCTGGTGGGTTTTTGGGTTGATGACTGAGTTATATTTTGGTCCGGGTTTGGCAGGATTTGCACTGTGTTCAAATCTGGTGAGTTTTTGGGTTGATGATTGAGTAATATTTTGGTGGGGGATTGGCAAGATTTGCAAAGTGTTCAAATCTGATGGGGTTTTGGGTTGACAATTGAATTATATTTTGGTTAGGGACTGGAAAGATTTGCACTGTCTTCAAATCTGGTGGGTTTTTGGGTTGATGACTGAGTTATATTCTGGTCGGGGACTGGCAGGATTTGCACTGTGTTCAAATCTGGTGGGTTTTTGGGTTGATGACTGAGTTATATTTTGGTTGGGGATTGGCAGGATTTGCACTGTCTTCAAATCTGGTGGATTTTTGGGTTGACAATTGAATTATATTTTGGTTAGGGACAGGAAAGATTTGCACTGTGTTCAAATCTGGTGAGTTTTTGGTTTGATGACTGAGTTATAGTTTGGTCAGGGATTGGCAGGATTTGCACTATCTTCAAGTTTGGTGAGTTTTTTGGTTGATGACTGAGTTATATTTTGGTGGGGGATCGGCAGGATTTGCACTGTCTTCAAATCTGGTGGGTTTTTGGCTTGATGATTGAATTATATTTTGGTTAGGGACTGGAAAGATTTGCACTGTCTTCAAATCTGGTGAGTTTTTGGGTTGATGAATTGTGCTAAAATTTGGTGGGTTTTTGGGTTGATGAATGAGTTATATTTTGGTCAGGGATTGGCAAGATTTGCACTGTCTTCAAATCTGGTGAGTTTTTTGGTTGATGAATGAGTTATAGTTTGGTCAGGGATTGGCAAGATTTCCACTGACTTCAAATCTGGTGGGTTTTTGGGTTGATGATTGAGTTAATTTTAGGTTGGGGATGGGCAGGATTTGCACCGTCTTCAAATCTTGTGAGTTTTTGGGTTGATGATTGAGTTTATTTTAGGTTGGAGATGGGCAGGATTTGCACTGTCTTCAAATCTGGTGGGTTTTTTGGTTGATGATTGAGTTAATATTAGGTTGGGGATGGGCAGGATTTGCACTGTCTTCAAGTTTGGGTTTTTTTGGTTGATGACTGACTTATATTTTGGTCGGGGATTGGCAAGTTTTGCACTGTCTTCAAATCTGCCAGGTTTTTTGGTTGATGAATGAGTTATGTTTTGGTCGGGGATTGGCAGGTTTTCCACTGTCTTCAAGTTTGGTGAGTTTATGGATTGATGACTGAATTATAGTTTGGTCGGGAATTGGCAGTATTTGCACTGTCTTCAAATCTGGTGGGTTTTTGGGTTGATGACTGAGTTATGGTTTGGTCAGGGATTGGCAGGATTTGCATTGTCTTCAAATCTGGTGGGTTTATGGGTTGATGACTAAGTTATAGTTTGGTCAGGGATGGGCAGGATTTGCACTGTATTCAGATCTGGTGAGTTTTTTGGTTGATGACTGAGTTATAGTGTGGTCGGGGATTGGCAGGATTTGCACTGTCTTCAAATCTGGTGGGATTATAGGTTGATGACTGAGTTATAGTTTGGTCGGGGATGGGCAGGATTTGCACTGTCTTCAAATCTGGTGAGTTTTTGGGTTGATTACTGAGTTATAGTTTGGTCGGGGATTGGCAAGATTTCCACTGACTTCAAGTTTGGTGAGATTTTGGGTTGATGATTGAGTTCATTTTAGGTTGGGGATGGGCAGGATTTGCGCTGTCTTCAAATCTGGTTAGTTTTTGGATTGATGACTGAGTTATATTTTGGTCGGGGATTTGCAAGATTTGCACTGTCTTCAAATCTGCTCGGTTTTTGGGTTGACAATTGATTTAATTTTAGGTTTGGGATGGGCAGGATTTGCACTCTCTTCAAATCTGGTGGGTTTATGGGTTGATGACTGAGTTATAGTTTTGTCGGGGATGGGCAGGGTTTGCACTGTCTTCAAATCTGGTGGGTTTTTGGATTGATGACTGAGTTATAGTTTGGCGGGGGATTGGCAGGATTTGCACTGTCTTCAAATCTGGTGGGTTGATGATTGATGATTGAGTTAATTTAAGGTTGGGGATGGGCAGGATTTCCACTGTCTTCAAATCTTGTGAGTTTTTGGGTTGATGATTGAGTTAATTTTAGGTTGGGGATGGGCAGGATTTGCACTGTCTTCAAATCTGGTGGGTTTTTTGGTTGATGACTGAGTTACATTTTGGTCGGGGATTGGCAGGATTTGCACTGTGTTCAAATCTGGTGGGTTTTTTGGTTGATGATTGAGTTTATTTTAGGTTGGGGATGGGCAGGATTTGCACTGTCTTCAAATCTGGTGGGTTTTTGGATTGATGACTGAGTTATAGTTTGGTCGGGGATTGGCAAGATTTGCACTGTCCTCAAATCGGGTGGGTTTTTGGATTGATGACTGAATTATAGTTTGGTCGGGGATTGTCAGGATTTGCTCTATCTTCAAATCTGGTGGGTTTTTGGTTGATGATTGAGTTAATTTTAGGTTGGAGATGGGCAGGATTTGCACAGTGTTCAAATCTGGTGGGTTTTTGGATTGATGACTGAGTTATAGGTTGTTCGGGGATGGGCAGGATTTGCACTGTCTTCAAATCTGGTTAGCTTTTTGGTTGATGACTGAGTTATAGTTTGGTCGGGGATTGTCAGGATTTGCTCTATCTTCAAATCTGGTGGGTTTTTGGTTGATGATTGAGTTAATTTTAGGTTGGAGATGGGCAGGATTTGCACAGTGTTCAAATCTGGTGGGTTTTTGGATTGATGACTGAGTTATAGGTTGTTCGGGGATGGGCAGGATTTGCACTGTCTTCAAATCTGGTTAGCTTTTTGGTTGATGACTGAGTTATAGTTTGGTCGGGGATTGTCAGGATTTGCTCTATCTTCAAATCTGGTGGGTTTTTGGTTGATGATTGAGTTAATTTTAGGTTGGTGAAAGGGCAGGATTTGCACTGTCTTCAAATCTGGTGGGTTTATGGGTTGATGACTGAGTTATATTTTGGTCGGGGATTGGCAGGATTTGCACAGTGTTCAAATCTGATGGATTTTTGGGTTGATGACTGAGTTATATTTTGGTTAGGGACTGGAAAAGATTTGCACTGTGTTCAAATCTGGTGGGTTTTTGGTTTGATGACTGAGTTATATTTTGGTTCGGGATTGGCAGGATTTGCACTGTGCTAAAATCTGGTTGGTGTTTGGGTTGATGACTGAGTTATATTTTGGTCGGGGACTGGCAGAAATTGCAATGTGTTCAAATCTGGTGGATTTTTGGGTTGATGACTGAGTTATATTTTGGTTGGGGATTGGCAGGATATGCACTGTGTTCAAATCTAGTGGATTTTGGGGTTGATGGCAGAGTTATATTTTGGTTAGGGACTGGAAAGATTTGCACTGTGTTCAAATATGGTGAGTTTTTGTGTTGATGACTGAGTTACATTTTGGTCGGGGATTGGCAGGATTTGCACTGTGTTCAAATCTGGTGGGGTTTTCGGTTGATGACTGAGTGATATTTTGGTTAGGGATGGGCAGGATTTGCACTGTGTTCAAATCTGGTGGGTTTTTGGATTGATGACTGAGTTATAGTTTGGTCGGGGATTGGCAAGATTTGCACTGTCCTCAAATCTGGTGGGTTTTTGGGTTGATGACTGAGTTATATTTTGGTCGGGGAATGGCAGTATTTGCACTGTGTTCAAATCTGGTGTGTTTTTGGGTTGATGACTGAGTTATATTTTGGTTGGGGATGGGCAGGATTTGCACTGTGTTCAAATCTGGTGGGTTTTTGGGTTGACGATTCGATTATATTTTGGTCGGGGACTGGCAGGATTTGCACAGTGTTCAAATCTGGTGGGTTTTTGGGTTGATGATTGAGTTATATTTTGGTCGGGGATCGGCAGGATTTGCACTGTCTTCAAATCAGGTGGGTTTTTGGGTTGACAATTCAATTATATTTTGGTCGGGGACTGGCAGGATTTGCACTGTGCTCAAATCTGGTCGGTTTTTGGGTTGATGACTGAGTTATATTTTGGTCGGGGACTGGCAGGATTTGCAATGTGTTCAAATCTGGTTGGTTTTTGGGTTGATGACTGAGTTATATTTCGGTTGGTGACTGGAAAGATTTGCACTGTGTTCAAATCTGGTAAATTTTCTTGGTTCACGATTGAATTATATTTTGGTTAATGACTGGAAAGATTTGCACTGTGTTCAAATCTGGTGGGTTTTTGGGTTGATGACTGAGTTATATTTTGGTTAGGGATTGTCAGGATTTGCACTGTGTTTAAATCTGGTGGGTTTTGGGTTGATGACTGAGTTATATTTTTGTCGAGGACTGACAGGATTTGCACTGTGTTCAAATGTGGTGGGTTTTTGTGTTGACGATTGAATTATATTTTGGTTAGGGACTGGATTCAAATCAGGTGGGTTTTTGGGTTGACGATTGAATTATATTTTGGTCGGGGACTGGCAGGATTTGCACTATGCTCAAATCCGGTGGGTTTTTGGGTTGATGATTGAATTATATTTTGGTTACGGACTGGAAAGATTTGCACTGTGTTCAAATCTGGTGGGTTTTTTTGGTTGATGACTGGGTTATATTTTGGTTGGGGATTGGCAGGATTTGCACTGTATTCAAATCTGGTGGGTTTTTGGGTTGATGACTGAGTGATATTTTGGTTAGGGATCGGCAGGATTTGCACTGTGTTCAAATGTGGTGGGTTTTTGGGTTGACGATTGAATTATATTTTGGTTAGGGACTGGAAAGACTTGCACTGTGTTCAAATCAGGTGGGTTTTTGGGTTGACGATTGAATTATATTTTGGTTAGGGATTGGAGAGATTTGCACTGTGCAAATGACTCACTTGATTGGTAGTATAGATCAATTGGTATGATCAATATGAAGGTAGGTAGCTTGCTTGTAGATCTGGTACCTCCTAATTACTGGTAGCTTGTACAGCTTGCTTGTTTGAATTTAAAAAAGAGCTTGCGCGAATGACGTCACTTGAATAGTAATATAAATTGATTGGTATGATCGGTATGAAGGTAGGTAGCTTGCTTGTAGATCTGGCAGCTCGTAATTACCGGTAGCTCGTACAGCTTGCTTGTTCAAATCTTACCCCAACCCTATGAATGTAGATACCTTGCTGATAGCTTACACATGAATTTGGTTGGTTGGCTAATGGTAGAATTGGAACTGGTAAGAATTGGTACAGATCAGAACACCTTTGGTAATTCTGATCTGACTTGATGCACACTACTAGTACTAATAGAAATTGTACGCGTTATTGTATGAGTACTTCTTACCATAACTTTACTGACACATACTTACAATACATACAATAACTACGTACTCAACAACTCCACAGGGCCCCTGCAAAGCACTAATTTTTTTTCTACCTCGCGACAAAAGAAACTTTCTCTCTCTCTCTCTCTCTCACACACACACACACACAGACAGAGAAAAGTGATTTTACAGTGTGATTTTACTGTGTGATTTTTTTTGTCGTGAGGCAAAAAATACTCTTTCCCTTCATAGTAATCTTACCGAACTTATCTGTACAATAAAGCACTTCGTCCGAGAATGCGGGATCCCACTGAACTGATCAGCAATGATCCCTAGGCAGGGAATTCAGGCTTCACATATTTTAGTTCAAAATAACTGCCTTGGCTGAAAAAAGAATTGGACGACATTGGACGAGAGAGGAATTGCTGGATAGATATTGTTTGGACTGCAGCCTTACATATACGTCTTGAAAGCAATAAATCTGCATCCATTGCCTATATATCAACAGGATCAAGATCCAGTTTTTTGTGACATAGGAGTAAGAAGTCTGCAAATCTATGGCAGCAGCAACAACAATAATTTCTTCCCTGGTGCGTCGATCGGCAACAACGAATCATCGGTAAATGACAACAACAAATCTGTGGCAAACGGTACAAATGAGAGAGAGAGAGAGAGACAATGATGCCTACATCCTACATTGCCGATGATGTATTCCTAAAATCTGTTTTTCTTCTTATTCATAGGGCCGTAACAGGAACAATGAATATCAACCAATCGTCGGCATCAACGAATCGACAGTATCCTCAACGAATCGACCGTATCAACAGATCGACCGTATCAACGAATTAACGGCATCAACAATGGGAGCAGACGGCAACACAGGTGACCCGCAACATGGCAACGGGGTAGGTTAGCATGTAAATTATATTATTCTGTTGTTATTATTTTCTCTACATCAATAGATACTCACCCCATTTTGTTAAATTATCATATATTGTTATAGATCCGCAACAACAACAACGATCAAAAGGAATCCACAGGATGAATCAACGACAACAAATCAACAACAGCGATCCAACTGCAAAACACCGCTGCTGGCTGCTGGCATCCTGCTGCTTGAAACGCCGCTCCAAAACGCCACCCAAAATGCCGCTGCTGGCTTCCTGCTGCTCCGCTCCAAACGCCGCTGCTTCCTGCTGGCTTCCTGCTGCTCCTCCAAAACGCCACTCCGCCAGTCGCTGTTGCTGTTGCTGTTGCTGTTGCTCTCGCTATTCGCTGTTGCTGTTGCTATCGCTATCGCTAGACCGCTGGCTTCCTGCTACTTCAAAGCGCTGATTGGAACCCTGCTGGCTTCATGCGGCTACAAAACGCCACTGGAAACGCCGCTGCTCGCTGCTGGCTTCCTGCTGACTTCCTGCTGCTCCATTCCTGCTGATATTTTGAAACGCAATTGCACCATTTTGAAGAAAACCGGAATTGGATTACTGTACCCTCAAAAATACGGAAAAAGGCCATTCCGTGCAACGCCGTTGCAGAAAATAGAAAAACGTAAAATACACATGAAAAGGGGGGTATTACTGTACTAGTATACCATCCAAAATACGGAAAAAGGGCATTTCGTGCAACGCCGTTGCAGAAAATAGAAAAACACAAAATACACATGAAAAGGGGGGTATTACTGTACCGTACTAGTATACCATCGAAAATACGGAAAGAGGGCATTTTGTGCAACGCCGTTGCAGAAAACAGAAAAACACAAAATACACATGAAAAGGGGGTATGACTGTACCGTACTAGTATACCATCAAAAATATGGAAAGAGGGCATTTCGTGCAACGCCGTTGCAGAAAATAGAAAAACGCAAAATACACATGAAAAGGGGGTATGACTGTACCGTACTAGTACACCATCAAAAATAGGGAAAAAGGGCATTTCGTGCAACGCCGTTGCAGAAAATAGAAAAACGCAAAATACACTTGAAAAGGGGGGGTATGACTGTACCGTACTAGTATACCATCCAAAATAGGGAAAAAGGGCATTTCGTGCAACGACGTTGCAGATACCAAAAACCCATTTTCTGCAACGGCGTTGCAGAATAATGGAAAAATGAAAAATACTGAAATCAATTTAAGTACAAATATAACTGATAATAAACTTGTTTGTTCAAGTCATGTGCTGTTTTCACCATATCGTACTATTGATTCTAAATCCTTCTTTTCCAATGCAGCCATTGTCTCATGGAAATTAAACAACCATTGTTCACAATTTCCCAGGACAAAGTATTGGTCAGGACTACCATGGTTTCTAACAACGGCAGCTTTGGACTCAATGGCGTTGCAGTCGAACAAATACAATTTGTTCCGCAACTCACCTTGCTTTACCAATGCATGGTGGTGTTTTTTCCCTTTATCCCTCTTGCTCAGTATGGGGTCTGCAGAAACAAAGCAGCAAGCAACGGCATAATAACCATCGTGCACTAATTCAAAACCACTAACAGAGCTACCCACGGGGAAAGGACCTTCAAGGTAAAGCAGGCACAGAATCTGACATGGATAAACTTGCAGTCAACGCCCATCAAGGAGGTTGAGTTGAAAATTAGCCCAGTCGTACCATACATTGGACAATTGTCCAGAATCAGACTTAAACAATGGGTGGGCACAAAATAGTAATTTCATCTCACAATATTTGTCATTTGTCATACCTCTTGTGCTCCGTAATTCCAAAAAGCTTGCTGGTGCCCACAGCCGGAAGGACCACGTTGCAACAAAATTTGAGAACATCCGATGGAAACCAGGGTACACTTGCGTTTTTTTTTTCATCCCACTTCATGTAAGGGAGACCATTCATCACACCAATCCAAAACGAAGACCCAGCTGACCAACCACCCTCCTTAGGATGATTTGGTCTGGTTATGGCTCTATGTTCGAACAAATCAAATTCATGGTCAAGTCGATCAATAGTTCGATACTCCATCACTCAGTTGCAAGTTTGCTTGATTAGTGTGGACTTGTTTTGTTGAGTTCTCTCAGCAGGAGCCTTCACTTCAGTTTTATGATTGCTCTCACTTGCGGCAGAGTCCCATCCAGTTGGAGGACCAAATAATCTCCTGTACTGTGATAAATGAAAATGCATGTGATTCTTCACCAGATTGTTACCCTCTCACTTACTTTGTTGCAGATTGTTATTTATACAGTTGATGAAAAGAACAACCATTTTGTTAAGATTCAAAACACCTTTCTTGTCTTGTTTGAAAACCTTGTCAAATGTTCCAGCGTACTTTAGGAACTCTTCCATACCCAACAACAACTCAATGGCGTAAATACGTCTGTCAATTTCATCTTCACACTTTCTGCTCTTGTTCTCAAGATTGGATGGCGTCTTTTGAGACAACAACAATTGATGACCTCCAGCAGACAGAAGTGACAGCATCTGAATATAAAGCATTCCAATGTACTGGTTACCCTCCTTCTTTGCTGTATGTATTGATTCTGAAAAATTGGTTGGTGGGAAGTCACGATCGGATTGCCTTTGAACAGCAGCACCATAGTAGCTGGCTAACATTTCCATCTCACCAAGAAGCCGCTGGTTATTGCCTAAAAAGTCCTCATGGAACGTCTCCGCCGCACGCTTTGCACAACCAAATTGGTGCATATGGAGTCTCTCTCCGGGCGACGCTAGATAAATATTATGTGGGTTTTCCCCAAAATCAAGATCATAAAAGCGTTGCCGTTATGTACGCCATGGTGAGAGATGTTTTTGAAATACTGTTCAACATTCACTCCTTTGTCAACTGTTGGAGCAGTAAAATCAGATCTATTCCAGAGACGATGAATGGATTGATACTCATCCCCATTTTGGTGCTTAGACACCTGCATGTTACCACTTTTAACTGAAACAGGAACCTTCAAAACATTCACACGAGCGTTAATACCAAGTGATCTGGGACAATTGCAATGCCTACAGATCATCTTTGAATTCAACGTTTGATAATGTCCACAAAGTTGGTCGTGCTGGGGAGTATCACCTATGAAATAAGCGACCGCAAATTTCATTTGAACCGACCATTTCTTCTTGTTCCACGGCAAATTAGACCATTCAATACCATCCATTTGGTTGCAGGCATCTTTCAAAGATGAAAGAGCCAAACGAAGGCCAGAGTGAAGATTGTTCACATTGTCAATTGATTCTGCGCCTTTATCACCTGGACATGTTGGGTGATAATATATAGCCTCCCAGGCATCCGGCCGGGAGTTTCGAGTTAGGGTGTTGAATATGCCAAGAGTCATGTTCAGTGGGGTAAGAGTGGTTTGACCACTATTGTCAATTGCGATTCCATCCATGTAGAGAATAATAGGAACCAGAATTCCATTCGATTTGGATTTGCATCTCTTCTCCCAAGTGTTGATCCACCATTCACCGTGATGGAGTTCGTCAATATCAATATTGCCTTGAAGTTCTGGATAACGGACTGGTAAGGTGGGGTCTTCAGCATGGGAGAATGACAGATTGTCTTCCTTCACCAAAGTCACATTCGTTAAAAGGGAATGAAGTGCTTGTTGGAACAACCGGACGTAGATTTGTTTGCGACCGGAAACGTCAGCACTCTGTGATTTCTTAGAACACCAGTCAATAAGACAAGGTTCAAACCCATCACCTTTTATTTCAGGCACAGTTGCGGAAATCTCCTTCATGACACTTGCCCTCCTGGTCTTTATGAGATTGCCTTTAGTCCATGGAAATAAATTAAGCCGCTCTGATTTGATAGCCCATTCATACAATTCCTTCTCTGCAACTAATGGTATGCTATGATTCTGCATGATTTTCATTAACTTGATCTTCACCTTCAGTTTGTCAGATATGTTCCTTCCTACATTGGGTGCCGTAATTGTCGTGTTTGAATCACGATGGGAATTGTCAACATCAATGTTGTTGCCTTCATCATCATTGACACTGAAAGAGTGGGGGGCCTTTATGCTCTCACTTCCTTCTTCCTCATCGTCATCGTTAGGAAAGAACAAATTGTCAGCAGAAACAGAATCATCATCATCCTCTATGTTTGTTAATTCCCGACCAATCAAGGCACGCCCAATCGGTTCGACAGAAGGGTCGTACATAACTTGATTGTCAAGTACCTCTGGTAATGGGCCGTCACTACTCTGTGGACCGTTACGGGTGTTCGTTAGACCTAATTGTTGATCAACATCCTCGAGCTTCTTCTTTGATTTTCTAATGAATAAGGAAGATGCAAAATCATCTACCCCCAAACACCGGTAGTAATAAGAACATCATGTACCCGGATTACGTGAAATATGGTCCAGAAGACCGGGAGAAACAAATACTCCTGTTTTCTTTCTTAGTTGCGCTGTAAACGAGGGGGGTCTCTTCTTCTTGGTAACCTTCTTCTTTCCCTTACCTACTATAGTGATCAGAGGAGAGTCCCGGTAGCAATGTACACAATATACCTGATATTTAGGTGTCGTCACCATCGTTAGTACAATAGCCAGTAATAACAATAAAAATGGGGAAACGATGGAGATTGAAAAATTGTGACCACGCACTGTTTGTTTCAGGCATAAAATTCAGTAACATGCCACTACTTCGGAAACAGATGCCAGTGGGGTAGGAAAATGCAATGTGCATCAAAATATTATGAGTTCGACATTAATTTCAATAAATAGGGTGAAATTACAAAGGGGGACCAGTGGAGTTCGACCCAAATATACGCGTGATTCTGAAAGAACCCCGAATCTTGTTTGTGTGACGCGTATCGATTACCCGTTTGCGTGTTATTGGTAGTAGGTAGATTAGTAATATTCTCAGTAGATTCTAAAATTGTGAGCAGTAGGAATAGGAGTGGTATTCAGATCGCACCTCTATTCCTCCTCTCTTTATTGGGTCATTCCTGAAAACACAGAATATCTGTGTCACATGGCATCGATGTGTGTATTCGGGAATGAAAATTGTTGACACAGATATCTGTGCGCTAAAAACTCTTCCCATATTTATGTTCATTTTTGGAATAAGGAATTTGACCAAGTAACAGAGATACGAATATTTTGGTGTGTCTTAGAATCAAACGCAACTCCACTACATGAAAATCCTTAAGTGGTAAAAACTATTCCACTTAACACCACAAATAAACAGGTTAGGAGATATGTACCGAGACATTATTAAAGACCGGATCAATAAGTAAACACTTGGATCCCTTATATGTATTCAAATGAATGCATTTAACACCCTGTGAGTAAATTACTTATTGCAATCATGAAAACCCATACCGGCTCGTATTGGGCCTCATTTATTCCATATAACACGTTCAAGCAAAAGGCCCATTGATACTATTACTTAATCTCGTACGACACACATGATGAACGCATAATTACTAACAAGGGAATGAAAAAGGTGCAGTCATGGATTCCAAATGGAGACACAGAATTGTGTGTAAATCGATGTTTACGAGGGGCCTCGTAAACACTTAAAAACGGTAATGTGAGTAAAAAAGTCGAAAACTGAGTAACAAAACACACACAATTGTGCACGACCTAAATTACACAGATATTCTGTGTTTTCGGGAATGACCCAATGGGCGATTCCCGAAAACACAGAATATCTGTGTAATTTAGGTCGTGCCCCATTGTGTGTGTTTTGTTACTCAGTTTTCAGCTTTTTCACTCACATTACCGTTTTTAAGTGTTTACGAGACCCCCTCGTAAACATCGATTTACACACAATTCTGTGTCTCCATTTGGAATCCATGACTGCACCTTTTTCATTCCCTTGTTAGTAATTATGTGTTCATCATGTGTGTCGTACGAGATTAAGTAATAGTATCAATGGGCCTTTTGCTGTTCATCATGTGTGTCATACGTGATTAAGTAATAGTATCAATGGGCCTTTTGCTTGAACGTGTTATATGGAATAAATGAGGCCCAATACGAGCCGGTATGGATTTTCATGATTACAATAAGTAATTTACTCACAGGGTGTTAAATACATTCATTTGAATGCATATAAGGGATCCAAGTGTTTACTTATTGATCCGGTCTTTAATAATGTCTCGGTACATATCTCCTAACCTGTTTATTTGTGGTGTTAAGTGGAATAGTTTTTACCGGAGTTGCGTTTGATTCTAAGACGCGTGGAAATATTCGTATCTCTGTTACTTGGTCAAATTCCTTATTCCAAAAATGAGCATTAATATGGGAAGAGTTTTTAGCGCACTGATATCTGTGTCAACAATTTTCATTCCGGAATACACACATCAATGCCATGTGACACAGATATTCTGTGTTTTCGGGAATGACCCATTATTCGTACCGTATTGAGCATGTACGTTGATTCTTAAACGAATCGTACAAACAGTTATTATCTCTGGCCGGTTGTCATGAGTGACTCATCGTTACACTCTGCGTACTTGTAACCGCGTGATTTCTAGACAAGCGCCAGAAATCCGTTCGGTTGGTCGAAACCGAGCTGCGATCCAAGTTTGCGGTTCATCTGGTCATCCCGGGAAGGAATCAAACGGGCCCTTTCACTTTGGCCGTGGCCGGAAAGTCGTACCGCGAAGCAATTCGAGCGGTGGCGCATTTGTTGAACCAAATGATCCTTGATGGCCGAAACAATAATGTCAGCGGCAATAAAATTCATGGTACCGGAAATGACGGTAGCTCCGATTCTACCGGTGCGTTGTTGACATCCTCTCCGGTGCAGCCTTCCTTTTTGACGGGGCGAATTTTTAGAAATGTAAAAGATCCCAGTGACGTCGTTCTTTTGGGACAATTCAAACAGAAAACCAAACAAAGTCACAGGCGTTCATCTTATACAACAGACGACAATCACGCCCTCACTTTGGATCCTTGCTGGCTGTTCGAAAGCGATCAATGGAGGATCATGGTATGCCCCTTGGCATCGTCATCTCCTTCTCAGCACCACCAGCAGCACCACCACCAGCACAGCGCGCCGTTGTCGTCATTAGCAGACAACGACGTTCGTCCACTGTTCAACAGCAGGAACAGGCCTCAATCGCGGAGGCACTGAAAACTAGCATCGATAATCTTCGGTTCCAACTCGGGAACAATGCCTTTTCAGATGTCGATGTTTTTTTGCACCAGCCACCGGCACTGCCAAATTCTCGACCGGGTCCAATGGAAATGAATGCCCCCACGGCCTTTGTTGCGGGTGATCCGTCCCAATCCGGCACTGTCATATCGGCCCTGTATGACGAGGTGCGACAAATTCGTATCGGACATCCAGCTGCGGGTAGTGTCTAAAAGGTTGAGTCAAAATGGGATGGCACGATTACCGGAAAGTTGGGTCGACAACACGATGGATCTTGGAAGTGGTTTCTTTTTTACGTGGGTCACTCTGTACAATACAACGACACTAAACTGCGGCGAAGGATTTTAACCAGGATGCTTCAAAATATATGCAGCTATGGATATCTTACACTTTGTACCCATATTTGCTGAAGCGTTGTAGTAATCCATGATAGCAGTTAACAAAACACTTCTATTACAATGTGACATTATATAATAGCTGTATTATAATCCATCTTTCACCTCCAGATGCCCCTTTTCTTTTGCCAGACGAACAAATTCGTCTGCCTCCACCGTTGGAATGCCCAGTTCTATTGCTTGCGTCAGTTTCTTGCCGCCTTTCTCTCCGTAAACTACAAGGTCCGTTGATTTGCTTACGCTGCTGGGGGTTGCTTTTGCTCCGAGCTGCTTGGCTATGTCTTGCGCCTTCGACCGAGTCAGGCCGTCGCCCAACGACCCCGTGAAGACCACCCGGAACCCTTTCCAAGGTCGGTTGCTACTGCTATTGCTGCTGCTGCTGCTAGAAGACTTGACGGATGGGTCCTCCGCATCTGTTCCAGCGAATTCATTTCCTTCGTCTACCACAACCTCCTGCTCTATGATCGTCAATGAGTTTGCGAGATCTTTTGTGGCATTCGTTAGCTCTTCTGTTCTAGCAAAAGCGAGGAGTGATTCAATGATTACTGGCCCAATACCCAATTTGTTTTCCAGTCGCGGAAACGGTTGGCATGGCTGTTCTATTGTTGAGTTGGTACCATCCGGTTCTCTTCCCGAATCGTTTCCTTCGTCATTTGCGATAACAGGAGATTCTTGATGACTCGCAGCCACCTCCAGCGCTTCTAGAAAGGCGTCAATAGATCCATAGGATTCAGCAACCAATTCCGAGGTATGTTTTCCCACGTGTCGTATTCCCAATGAGTAGATAAAGCGGCTCAGGGCAATCCCGTTGGAAGCGATCTTTCCACTGATCTCGCGGAGATTGTTGCAGGATTTCTCCCCCCATCCTGGCAAGACCGCAATATTCTGCCACTCGGTATCCCCCATACGAAAAATATCGGACGGATATCGAAGCAAGTCGGCATCCATAAGTTGTTGGATGCGTGCTTCGGACAATCCTGTCAAGTCGAGCGCATCCCTTGAAAATGCGTGCTTCAGCGAAGTGACGGCTCTAGGCGGACAGAGCAACGGTGGCCCACTACACCGTATTACTTGCCCTACCGACGATACCGACGACTCAGAAGCTTCGTATGACACCGGTGACGAACAAAAAGGGCATCGTTCCGGGGGTTCCAATGAGATCCACTCTGAAGAATCAGCCTCGTCGGAGCTTGCTGTGTTTGACGACTCTGCATGGCTTGAAATTCTTCGTACTACTTGTGGAATGACATCTCCGGCACGTTGCAACAACACGGGTTCAAACTTTGGAATTCTCGAAACAACACTTCTTTTTCCATCAATATCGTCGTCGCCACCGTCCAAGCCTCCTCCCAGTATTTCCTGCAGGTGACCAAAATTGTGGAGTGTGGCACGCTGCACAGTAACACCACCGATTTCGGTTGGTTCCAAAATCGCGACCGGTGTCAGGGCCCCCGTTCGACCAACTTGCACGATGATGTCCAGCAGTCGCGATATGCCAGATTGAGCCGGAAATTTATGGGCAGTGGCCCATTTGGGACTTTTCATGGAATATCCCATGGCGGATTTGATCGAAGCTTGCGAGACTTTGTGAACGCAACCATCAACATCAAAATCTCCCCACTCATATACCTCAGTCGGTGAATTTTTTGTTCGTTTGCTCTCTTTGGCTTTTGGCGTTTTAGATACAGACGAAATTTGTGTCGATGACGACAATAAGTTCTCGTCTTCTTGCTGGAGACGACGGCGATGTTTTTCCAAGGCCGAGAAATAATCCATGATTGGTTGTACTTGTTCACTAATGATCACCTCCTGAAACCAATCGTCCATCGTCACCGTCGATTCTAGTTCCTCCTCCTCCTCCTCCTCCTTGCTTGTTGCATCGATCGTTTTGATCATATCCTTGCGATCCCAATGAATGTCAGTGACGGTCACAGGGAGAGCAAGGGGAAACCCCCAATCCGCCAATTGCTGACGTATTCGCGTCCCGTCGATTTCTGGTGATTCGTTATTCGTGTCCGCTTCCAGTTGTTCCAACCCGGAAACATCGTACGCGTAAAATCGAAGAAGAGATCGCAATTCCCTCGCTTGGGAATCTTCGTCTGGATCGTTCGATTCCTTACGAAGCAGTATGCCCGATGCAGCATTGCGGGGGTTTGAGAAAGAAGTGGTCTTTTGCTTTGTTGATTTTGGCGAATGATTGGCAGTACTGACATTGCTATTCGTAACGTTCTCCGTTTCCGTTTCGGTAGAGTTCGAATCCACTTCCGTTTGCTCTAGTACTAATTCTTGCCGAGCAGCTGCTTCGGCCTCGACTTGTCGCATGCACAAAAATTCGGACCGGGGCAACACCACTTCCCCCCGGACTTCCACTGCTACGATCCCTTCGCCCGCAACACTTTTTCTAGAAAGCGAATTCGAGAGACACGACGCGGGCAAATGAATCCGAGAAGGAATCCCGGGCATTTGGTTTGCCGCGGCCGTCACGTCCTGTCCAACTTTCCCATCTCCTCGGGTCGACGCCCATTGCAACTCCAGTACTACCGTCGGATCGTCGTCGCTACCGTCGTTGTCGCCAGTTGACGAACCCGTAGTAGCTCTAGATTCGTACCGCAACGAGAGACTGACGCCGTCCAATTTGGGTTCGGTAACAATCGAAATCTTTGATATGGAGGACGCAGTTGAGCGCTCCTTCTCGCTTGTCTCTGCCTCTGCCTCTGTTTCTATTTCTAGTTCTATTTCCGTTTCCAATTCGTTTGTAGCCTTTACCACCCGTTTCAACCAACCATGTAGTTGCTCCTCATTGAGTACATTGTCCAGGGATAACATCGGAGACAAGAGCGTTCGTTTCAGACGAACATTCGTGTTGCTTGCTCCCACCATCATCATCGAGGTTCCCACCCGTCCGCTGCGAGTAGCAGCCTCGCCCAGTCCCGACTCTATTCTCCAGGCACGAAGGAATTCCGGGTGCTTCGTTTCCAGTTCTTCCTCCCGGCGGACCAAGGCATCAAATTCGTCGTCGGAAATCATCACAACAGCGGGACGGCTTTCACCGTCGGTAGCATCACCGAGCTTGCCTTCGGTGCACGTGTAGTACAATTCATCGTGCATTCGGATTTCTATCGACAAGTCTTTGAATTGCTGGTAAAGGGTCTCGTCCGTGATTTCATTGCTCGTCGTTTCGTATACAGTTGCTTGGATGGTGGTGGTGGTGGCAGAATGCAAAGCCTTCCCCCTTTTTCTTTTCTGCGAACTGCCAAAGCGTTGCAGCGACGGTGTTCTCGTCGACGAGGAAAAACAAAAATTTTCACTGGCACCGCACTCCAAACGCGAGAAAAGTCTTGCAGTAGTGGAGGTGCCGCGAACCCCTCTTGCTACTGTGTGCGCTGTTTGCATCGGCATCGTCGACGAGCGCACCCTTCGAAATGCCCGTGTCGTGGTCGTCATTGTCATTGGCTGTCGGCGATAGTGGAAAGCGAGATGTTGATGTGCAGGGTGCTGCCAACACCAACAACCGAAACCGGCGGCACGAAATCCATGGCACTGTGGTACGCGATGTGCAAATACGACGGACAGCATCAACATCGTGGCGGCGACCAAATGATGCGGTTGATTCTTGTTCTCGAGACCGATCGGTAACCAAGCATTCATCGTGGTGATGGCTGGCGCAAAGTCGTCGGTTTGGTTTACAGCAGAGACGAGAGATCGGTAGGAAACAGTGCAGCTGTTACAGCAGCAGCGACAGACCAAAACCAACGCAACCAAGGAGGGGCTAGTGACGATGCTGTCGCTGTTGTTTGTGCCCACTTCAGAGAACAAACGGTTGCGAATAACTATCAATGGTATTTAGAGTGATGATTCTTCCAAGTGCCCCCCCACCTACCGGTACGGAATTGTAATATTCTGAATTGTAATGCTAACGCAGAAAACAGTTTGCTGATGAATTGTGAGAGTTTCAATTTTTCGTGTTCGAAAAAAATACTGAAGTAAAATTATGGGTATGAGAGTGTACGATACGTACCGGTAGATTGATGGCGGGAAGCTTTTTGGAGCTCTTGGATGCTGATGGATGGAGATAGAGCTGATTTAGGCCTTTTGGGGCGTCAAGATCTTAAAAAAGAAGATTTTGTGGTTGATTCTGGATTCTATTTTTGGTACAGTACCGGTACAAGTACGAGGACGAGTACCGGTAGATAAAATCTTACTTGTACCGTACCGGTACTTACCGGTACGTATCGGTAGTGATGGACTCACATGGAAGACGTAAGATCTTACCGTACACAACAGAGATTGATAGACGGATTCGGATTCCGTCGGTTGCAGAATTGAGCTATTCTATTGACGAACAGAAACTGTCATGATCATTTTTATCAATAGCAGCAGAGAGAAAATCGTAGGATCAAGCAGCAAACTATTGCGTCGATGGTCAGCGGCTTCCATGGCAGCACGAACAAAAAAGTGTGCGACCATCCCTTATAGAAATGATGCAGTGCTCCGGAAGCCATTGCCGAGGATTCAACGGAGCGCGCTTTCGTGTGCCCTTCTCTGGACCTGTTGCTATTCGTGTTGTGTAAACTCTTTCTCGAGGTGTCGACCCCCGATTTTCCCCTCGAATGGAAGGACGACGAACAACTTTGATCCGTCCCCGGCACGGTTTCACCCGGCAACCGGAAATTCCAATTCTTTGTTCTTGTCCTCCTTTGTCCTGAGTGCGAGCAAGCCACCGATACACAGCCAATCCAACAAGAGATTCTCCTCCGCATCTTCCGACAACACAGACGACGACGACGACGACGACTACGACGGAAAATTATCCGTGGAGTTACTGGCCAATGAACTCGCCAAATCAAATTATTCGAAAATCATTGCATTGGTCGGTGCGGGTGCCAGCTGTTCCGCCGGCATTCCCGACTTTCGCACTCCCGGCACGGGGTTGTACGACCAACTGAGCGAATACAACCTCCCGTTCCCGGAAGCTATCTTCGATCTGGGATACTACAAGAACAATCCCATGCCCTTTGTGGACTTGTGCAAGGCAATCTGGCCGGGACAGGAATCGGGACCGAAGCCAACACTGTCGCACACCTTTTTGAAATTGCTGGAGGAAAAGAATCTCTTGCACCGGATCTACACGCAAAACATCGACGGCCTGGAAGCCCTGGCGGGTGTTTCGACGGACAAGTTGGTGGAATGTCACGGGCATTTCCGATCGTCCTCGTGCGTGGCTTGCAAGACGCGAATGCCCATCGACGATTGCCAACGGACCGTTGTCGAAAGGGGAGCTCCGCCGACGTGCCAATCGTGTGGATCGCTGGTGAAACCGGACGTTGTCTTTTTTGGAGAGGAGATGCCGTCGCGGTTTTGTGATCTCATCGATTCGGACGTGGAAGAATGCGATCTGTTGCTGATCCTCGGGACGAGTTTGATGGTCATGCCGGTTGCCGGCATCCCGTCCTGGGTATCTCCGAAGTGTCCGCGAGTGCTGCTGAACCGAGAACTAGCGGGCGGCATAGGCATAGGCAGTGGGAGAGGAGCTAGGAGCAAAACGGATCTTTTTCTGAAAGGGGACTGCGACGACACCGTACGAAATTTGTGCGATCTGGCGGGCTGGACAAAAGACCTAGAAGCACTCCGAGAAGCAACATAAATAATAATATCTTTTCTGATTGCACGGGTGCGGCTATTTACTATCAAGCACAACGATTTGGATTAGTACAAGGCTCTAGTTTCATGTATCTTAATGATGGGGGAATGCATGATCGCACATCCTAGTATGGACCACACGCAAACATCCTGAACACATTAGAATTCTCGTTCTTAGGAGATCTTCGGTAGCAAACGAATCGTCTTGCAGATGCAACAAGTAATCTTTGCTGAGAAAGATGATATTTGCCATGAGCCAACCATCAGAGTAAACTATTCGATTTCTGATGGATAGACTCATTGGAACCTGTTTGTTGTAATGCACGATTGGAATACAAAATGTTTTATTTGAGATTGATTAAGCCGATCAAGCCTGTTATAAGTAGAAATGCTTTCCCAAAAGGAATTCCACTGTGAAGTGCTGACAGACAGACTGTCCTTCGGACAGAACTACAGCATTACCATAAGGGATTGTGTTCAAGATTGCAAAAAGTGAACGAAGCTCAATAACTAGAAGTAAGAGGCATCCATTGTATCGGTGGCTACTCACAACCGATAGGATGCTTTCAAATACTATTAGCTACGTGAGAATCCCACTTCTCCAATAAGTAAAAGTCACGTCTTTAGGGTAATGAAATGGTAGGTACCGGTATGTGTCTCCCAGATATTTATTGTGTGGCGGTTATTTTGGGAATCCTTCGAAGATTGTAAACTGGAGAGTAGGGGAGGACTCCGGCGCTCCCTTGCCACTCCAACCATTTTGAAAGGTTGAATGGAATGTTGAGCATCGCTTGTCTCGAATGTTGAGCATCGCTTGTCTTTCTTTCTTTCCCGAGTTTGCGGTCTAGAATCGATAAAAGACATCTCCCGACCCATGGAGGGTGTGAAAGCATAGATTCTCGGTCCTCCCGACAGAGTCGGCACAGATGAAATTCCGACCTTTCGAAAAATACCATCCGGTTGCGTATTTCTCGCGATATAGACAGCATTGCGATCTCACCAACAGCTCGTCGTTCTTATCGTTAATAACTCTTGTTCATCTTGCGTCACAGAACCCCGACATTGGAATTGGGATGATTGCTAAGCTTGTACAGGAAGAAGAACCGATCCTTTGCACGTTGGACAATTTGTCGACCGTTCCAACAGCCAGGGATCGATGCAACGACTGTGGAAAACGTGCCGGCAGGGCAGAGTTCGCAGAGTGCAAGCGGTCACGTCGTTGTCGTTGTCGCCACCTTTCGTTTGGTTGGGGACTTCTTTGTCGTAATACGAATCCAAACAGATTCCGCACTCGGTCTGGTTGGACAAACAATAATTATCATCGTAACACGAATGCGCATTGTCACGGGAGACTCTGCCGCCACTCGCCGTTCCTTTCTTCGGAATCGCCATGGTCCATTCGGGGCAGATCTCGTCGAGTTGGTCTTTCGTTACAATGGTAGTGTTGTTCCTTCCGTTGTTTTGCGACGAACCGGCAACCACAAGCGAAAACGCCAGATCTTGCAAGAACCGTTCGTAGGCCGCAATGGACTCTTCGGATACGGTCGATTCTCCCCGGGCGGTTCGTTGCCGGTTGAAGATTTCCAAGCTCTCCGCCACCGTCATCCGTGCTCGGTATGGATGCAGAAAGCCCGGGTCGTCCCTTCGATTGTTGCGTGGATAGGAGAGAACACAGTCCGAGAAGAATGCAATCGGTGATCGCACAACGGTTGCCAGCACCGGAGAACAATGGAAATGCCCTAGAATTGTTCTTGTTGCATAGAACAAGGCGATCGTGGCAGCAATAAAACCACACAGTTTCACCCATGGCAGAACCAGACTATGAAACGAGGGCGAAAACGCCACAGCGATTGCTTCCCGATCGGGTTTGTGGTGTTCCAGGAACGGTTCTGTTGCGGTTCGCCGGCTGCTTTCCGTGCTGTTGTTGCTGTTGCTGTTGTTGTTGCTGATGCTGTTGCTGATGCTGATACTGATGCTGTTACCGTTACTGTTGCCAGCAGTCCAATCGGTGGTTGCCGCTGCATCCGCGAGGAGGCGAATGGCCGTTGCCAGATAAACCACGACCAGGAGAACCAAGGAAGCTACAACGAGCCACTTTGCTTCCTTTCGGTAACGAAAACGCCTCCTTCGCCGTAATCGTCTACGAACTTGGCGATGGCGGAGGATTGCGATCTGATCCGGACCCGACCGCTCTTGTTGTGAGTCTCGAGGTTGTTGTGAGTCTCGAGGTTGTGGTTCCATCTGTCGGTGTCGCTGTCGCTGTTGTGAAAAAGGAAATGAAAAAAAAAAACGACTCGTTCGTCGTCGCTGCTGCCGTCGCCGTTGCCGACCAGGAATTGAACATGATATCGCAGAGGATTCAAACACGGATTGCATTATTATTTTTTGTTTTTGTTTTTTGAGACCAGATCTTGAACGAGAGTAATTCTACTCTCGCATGTCACCGCATCACATTGATTCGCAGGTTGCAGTTCGGTTCGGCCTTGCCGGAGATGGTTGAATAAGAAACCGCAGAGTGCCGTTCGAATCTTATAGGTTTCGAACGATTACTTTTGACGCCATGGTCCACACAGGAGGCTAGATTGACTCCCCTTTCAAGGTTCCTTTGTCCGTCACTTGTTCTGTGGTTTGGGTGTTCTTCGCGCAGACTGTACTAGTACGTACGAGCATTACGAGTTACTCCGGGTAGATACTTGTACGTACGGTACGGAACATTTGATGCCGAGCACCAAACGAGTCTTACTAAGGATAAGGATCAAAGGGTTAATACTGTAAGTAATGAGTGACTATCACTCAGTACATTCGTGATAGCCTCAGTAGCCAGCCTACTTGTAGTACTGTATGTGCAATGCTTGTAGTTCATGGGCGTGTTGGTGGGTTAAGCAATGCTAGAGGGAGAGCCGGGAACTCCAGCCTGTTGGTTGTTTTGCAGGCTGTAGTCCGGTCCCTTAGTTTGCTGTGCCCACACACACCGGCGCACAGCCTGGCTTAACAGCTTGGGCAGTTAAGCCTCTGGCTGTTAAGCCTTTTCTGCCATTGGGCCATAAGCCACAGGGTGGGAGCTGGATGGAGACTGGGCCTGGAAGGGACCGGAGGGCAGACCGCGAGGGTGGGAGATTCCCCAAGAGGAATCAGAGAGAGCTGCCAGGGGGAGTGGGGGCGGCAGCTGGCACCCACTCTTCTGGCAGGAAGGAGTATGTTCCATTGTTGAACATTACAGAGGCAAGATTCTGGAATATGGGGAGGGACTGCTGGTGCAAGTATCTCATCATGCAATCACTGTGCCATCTTGCAAGAAGCTTGATGACATTAGAGTCGCACTTGCCCTGTAGCAGGGCCATAGCCCCCCCTGCTCGAAGGGAGCGAGCAGAGATTGCTGCAGGGGAGATGCCTGTGGTATGGTAGAGGGTCTGGGCATAGACTATCATGGAGGAGGTGACCGTTGCTGCGCAAACCAGGGTGAGAACCCCATTGTGAAAGTAACTGGCAAGCTTGAGGTCTGGGCTGAAGGGGTGGGTGCTAGTGCAGCAGCCCCGGAGATGGAGCACTTGGCGCGCACATGCTGCCACAGGGCAGCAGAGGTAGTCACCACTCCTGGCATGAGCAACTACCTCACCTTTGTCCCCATTCTTCTGTGTGGTGAAGGTGAGGGTGACAGAGGTGGCAGCAATGAGCTCATGTTCAGGGCCATCATGGTGGACAAATTTGGAGCCAAGGTGGAAGGAGACTTCCTTTAGGTGGAAGACTTGGTCGTCCCTGGTAGTACCTGTGTACTCACCAGGGCGCAGACAGAAAAAGAAGGCTATGCAGATCATGTTGGCGATGGCTTGCCTGGTAGTGGAAGGGTAGTCATGGTATGCAAAGCGAAGGGCATGCATGACCAGTGTGATTGGGACTGGTTTAACCCTGCAAGGGGCCGGGTCCAGTTTTGCATAGCCTTTGAACTGGGCAGTTCGCCTGAAGTCAAGACTGCCGGTTGAGTTGGTTCAGGGGTCTTTGACCCCCAAGCAGGCCAGCGTCTGGCCCACTGACCTGAGGGTGTCTGATACTGTGCGAGATCTGACGGTCTTGCTGCTACAGGAGAGTCGGCCATCATGGAGGCGCTGGAAAAAGACATGGAGGATGGGGATTGGATCTGTAACAGATTGGAGGGTTGGTTCAAAGCCTTGAGACAAACAGAATTGAACCCATTGATTCCAATGGGCATCCTTTCTGCGGGCATAGAGCTCAGTGACTGAAGCGCGCATGGTCTCCTGGATAGAGCCAAGGTCAGAGCAGAATGCATGGGAGGCCTCAGGGGACATAAGATCCAGGGCAAGTCCTGGGGGTAGGAGGTGTTGAAATGAAGGAGCAAGGCAGCGTCAGAGAGGGGGGATCGAGAGAGGAGGTCAGCCAGGTGATTCACTGGGCCCGGGATGTAATCCCTGAGAGGGACATATTGGTGGAGGCGCTGGTGCATGGACTGAATCCGAAAGAGGTAAGCCGCAGGCCCCGTGGTAGTCGTGGCGCCTTTCCTTTGCCAGTAGACAGCGGCGGTGTTGTCATAGCAGTTGTGGGTGGTTCTGTATTGGACACAGGCAGCTTGGGCAAGGATGTCATTGTGGGCAATGGGGCCAGCAAGCTTGAGGTCACTGTTGTTGATGGTGCCATTGGGGTTGTCAAAGGTGACTAATTGGGAGGAGACCCACTTGGGGAAGGCATGTCGCCACAGGATGGGTTGGATCTGGCCATCAGGGAGGGGCACAAAATGAATGCCCCCCATACCAGCCCCGGAGGCATCACAAGCGCCCATGGTGGCAGGAAACGGATCGGGCACCAGTTCGGCAATAGCAGTAGGCCTGTTGGATAGATCATTGGTTAGCCATTGGAAGTCCCGAAGAAAGCTGTGGACTCGCTTGGCGAGCCGGATGCGCTGCCTGCCTGGATCCCGGTGCCGAAAGGCTTCCTGGAGAATGGAGAAGAGGCCAATGGAGCCCAAAATGGCGAGGGCCATCGATCGGAGTTCCCCCAGAACTTGGTGTCATTGTTGGATGGGGACATGGCGCTGGGTGGGGGCTATGGAGTGCAGAATCTCCTGTAGCCGGGCCACTCGATGGGGAGGAAGGCTGATGGTGTTGTTGATGGAATCAATGAGCCAGCCAAGGATAACTTTCTGGGTGGTCCACGTGGCATCCCCTTGGAGCATTTTCTTGAGGGAAGCTGGTTCCTGTCTGAAGGGGGTGTCAGAGGCATCCAGGGGCCGGAAGACTTTGTCCAGAGACTGGAAGAGCACCTGCTTGATGGCGCGTCGGGTCCATTGGTTGCCTTGCGCAAGGCCACAGAAGTCATCCACATAGACATCCCAGTAGCGAACAGGCTTTTTGCTGGGGGTGGTGCTTTGGGTGGCCGCCGGAGCTTCTGGTGGGGTTGTTGTGGTGAGGGCTGTGGGAGCTGGGGATGCATCTGGCTTTGCTTCAGATGGGATATCCAGTCGATGGGGCTGTCGCCAAGCGTGCTCTAGCCCAGTGGAGAGGGTGGCGTTGGCTAGGTCTGCAATGGTTTCAGTGAAGGCACAGAAGTTTGGTGGACTGGATTTCCACCCCATGGGGTTGGTGAGGGGGATGCCAATGAGAGGCGCCTCCCCTGGACGAGAGGGGAAAAGGACTCCGAGCTGCATGGTGTCCTCCGGCTTCAACTGGACCCGGTAGAAGCCAGCATCTTGGTAAGGACCCGGGGAAGTGTGCGTCCAAATTGCATGGAGTCAGCAGGGGCGAGCGGGATGGTGTCTTGGTTAACCTCAGAGTAGGTGTAATCTGAGATCATTCGGGGGCGTCGGCCTCGCTGTGGGACCAGCCCCAGAGGGCTAAGACGCAGGCCGGGAAGGTCTTGGATGAGGCTGGCTGGGAGGACAGTCCATTGCTGCTTGTCCATCATGTCGGCATATTCCTCTCGCAGGAAGTCGATGCCCTGCCGTGAGGATTGGTCGGGGCCCCTGGCGAGGGCCCCGGCAATCTGGGCAGCGTCCCAAGGGAGGTCGGTCATGGAGGCAGGAGTGCCATCTTTCCCGAAGTGGGCTAAGAGGAGACTGGCTGGATGGGGGATAGTACCCGCATCAGGGTGGATGTCACCTTGTCCGCGGATGGTCCGGATGAAATCCCCCCACTAATGTTGTTTTTGTAGACAGTGATCGCCCGGTTGATGTGCACGTCCAGCCTGTCGACTGGGTAGGGGGAAGTAGTGAGTAGGGGCGCGGACCCAGTAGAGGATGAGGGCTTGGCGAATGTAAAAGGTGCGGATGTAGTGATTGGGGGCTCAGACCAGGGTGATGCGGGCGAGAGTGGTGCCGTGACTAGGGGCTCGGGCCTAGGCATTGGTGGGGGGGTGACTAGGAGCTCGGGCCTAGGCAATGGGTTGGCATTGACTAGGAGCTCGGGCCTAGGCAATGGGTTGGCATTGACTAGGAGCTCGGGCCTAGGCAAAGGCAATAGGTTCGCAGTGACTAGGAGATCGGACCCAGGCAATGTGGAAGAGGAGGTGGATGAAGGACTTGGTGGGATGGTGGGCGCTTCCGTGGAATCTGTAGAACCTGTAGAATTTTGGGAAGGCACATACAAGTTGAGGTGGGTACATGCGCGCTGTTCATGCTTACCTAATTCATGTGTGATTCGTAAGTGAGGATTAGATTCGTCATTAGATGATGGATTGTTACTTATGGTCCCCCCAAGGCCAATGTGGGGTGGGGAGGGCTGCGCGCCCGAGTGAGGGCGCGTGCCAACCGGTCAGGCATATGCCTCTTGGCACCATTGCCAGAGTTGATCTTGCTCGGTGGGAGTGATGGCCACGTGGTCATATATGTGCTTGCAGCTGCTGAAGCAGGCACCTTTTATGTGCCAAGAGTGGCATCGCTCTTGGCCATCTGGTCTGGAGAGGGGGCCTTTCCCTTTGTCTCTCATAGCTTGGATGGCTTCCCTCATTTTTGCTGACTCCAGTTTCTTGACAATGGGATGAGTGCCGTCTTGGAGGCAGGAGTCCCGGTGTGGATTGGTGAGTCGTGTCTGTGTTGTGGTTGTCGAGGTGCGGACGCTCGGGCTGCTGGGGGGGACGTTGGTGTTCTTGTTGCTGTTGCTGGGCCCATTGGTAGCCGCCTTGGTGGTGGGGGATGGAGGGGGGTCTGGTCGTCGCAGTAGTCTCAGGGCAGCCACATTGGAGACATTGGGGAGCCAGTTGAGGTTCTGGCTCATCCTGAAGGTGTGGAAGTCCACCCCAAAGTCCGGGGAGGGAAGGATGGAGGCTGCTTCCCACTGCTCCTCAAGCCACCCCCTGACTCGGATTTGGAAGTAGTAGACTACAATGGCAGGGGTGAGGAATTCTCCCACCTCATCTGCAATTGCTCTTCGGAGGGGCATCTGCTGGATCTTGAGCCTGCGGAGGCCTTGTTGGTAGCTGGTGATGACATCATGGTTGAGTCCTAGGATGGTGGCTAGGACAGCCAGGTAACTCTCCAGCTGGGTGGTGGCTTCAGTCCAGTCGACAGGGATGTAGGCTTTAGTCTTTTGAAGCTCCAGGGAGTCCTTCAAGATGAGGGAGTTGCCTTCGGTGGAGATCATGGTGTCATATGCTGCCACAGTGGCTGCTGCCTCCTGCTCCCTTTTCAGGGTTGCCGCGGACCCACCTGGGGGCGTAAAGCCATGGGGAGTATTCCATCCGCTACATCAAAGGGGTCGGTCCGGTGGAAGTTGCCGCCCTGGAAGCGTTTGAGGGCAGCCATAGTGATCAATGGGGCTTGGATCCCCAACTCAGAGGCCCTGGCTGCCACTTGGCTTTGGAAGATCATGTGGGTCCTCTCGTGCTTGCTCTTTTGAGCCCAGGCCTGGTAGATGGGGGGGAGGTTGGCTTCCTCCTGTTTACCACATAGCAGAAGCAATCGCTGGGTGTACAAGGGGCCCCAAGTGGTCCTTACTGACTGCGACTTCTTGTGGTCCATACTCTTGCTTAGCTTCAGTTGGTGGTCTGTAAGAGCAGTGACTGCTGCTGTGAGTGCTGGGTCTCTCGGTGTGTCCCAAGGGCGCTCCAATTCAGGCAGGTCCCGGTACATCACCTTGAGCTTCATGTAGTTGGTGAGGCCTGTCTCACTTCGGAAGGAGGGGCCCGGCTGAAGGAGCTTGGGATTTCCCCCGGGTTCTGTAGCTGTAGTCCCAGCTAACCAGAGGGTATTGAACAGGGGGGTGCAGGACTCCATTAACCCCACCCTATTAAGCTGAGGATGGAGGACCCCCATGGCTTGGCTGGGAGAGAGCCCCTTGCCCAAGAGTAAATGCACCAACTCGAAGGGGATGAAGAACGCCTTGTGGGCTTGGATCAACTTGGAGTGGGCGGTCCCTTCTGGGATCACTGGAATGGACAGTCTTCCTGGGTGCGCCTCCACCTCTGCCAGATGATGATCCAGGGTTAGCACCCGGGAGGCGGTGGTGGGGGACAGCATGGCTGAATCCACTAGAACCAGTTCCCCAGCTTCCCCTTCGATGTCATCCAAATACCCGAAGGCCTTGTTTTTGTTGGGGCTGTGCTGAGCCAAGGGCCCTGGGTACTTCCGAAGGCCATGCACCAATCGGAGGCAGGGCAGGCCTTGGGGGCCGGCTACAAAGATCCCTAGCGCGCCCACAGCCTCAGACTCGAAGAGGTTGAGTAGGTGTCCCAGGAGGACCTGGGGGGGGAGGCCAGAGTGAAGTAGTTGAAGATGGTGGCATATGCCTTGTTTCGCTCAACCGAGCTACCAAAGGGGCTTGGGGTAGCTCGGAAGTACTCCAAGTAGTTAAGCATTGGATTGGGACAGCGGCGCCGGTTGGTGTTGGGTCAATCGTTGATAGCCGGTAGCCGGTAGGCCAAGCTAAGTGTGCTTCTGGTGGCTACTTGGAGGTGCGGATCGTCGGAGTAGTCCTCGGAAGCGTGGTGTCGGTTGGCCACTTGGGGGAGCGGGTTGTCAGAGTAGTCCTCAAGGGTCGGAGTAGTCCTCGAGAGGGGTGTCGACTGGCCACTTGGAGGTGCGGATTTGGCGGGAGGAATCAACTGGAGGTGAGGACCGGTGACCCAAATCGATTCGCCTTGGACGTATCTTTGGAGCTGAAGCTAGGGAACTTGGAGGTGCGGTTTGTCGTAGTCGCACTCGGAGGGTGTTGATTGGCCGCTTGGGGTCACAAATCAACTGGAAGTGCAAAGAGCCTGGGAGTGTCACAAGGAATCAACTGGAGGTGCCTTGGAAGGTACAAGTAAGGAACCGATGATGTGAGAGTATGGTTAGGGACTGCTGTACGGGTACACTTGGCCAGGCTAGCAGGGGACCAGGACAGGTGGACTGCTGTACGGGTACACTAGGCAAGGCTAGGGGACCGGGACAGATAGGCCTGTCGTACGGGTACAATAGGAGGACTATTGGACCAGGACGTGTTGCCAATTTATTCTACTACTAATCGTTTTAGGAGCAAAAGAGTGAGCTTTGCTTGCCTTTGCGGGAGGATTGCTCCTTTACAGGCTTTTCTTGTGCTAGCCTGTAAATTTTGATTGCAGACGCGTCTTTCGGTCGCAGCAATCAATTCATACGAGCTACCGTGATACAGTGACACAGTGATACATCTTATCCGGTGATACAGGGAATCAATTGTATCGATCGTATTCCTTCTGGTAGGGAGTGTAGGCTTGCGGTTTGTTGGAGGAATCCTTTGCCGGCTTGTTGATGCTATCGGGGTCTATGCGTGTGCTTAGAAGCTGGTTTTAGTGATAGTGAAATCTACTAGATTTCTACTAGATTTCCCCCTGTCTCGCCCTCTATCGCTTGTAGGGGGTGCCACGTGGCACTACCATTACTTTCATTCGGCTCGCTACATCAATTCCCACCAGATGAAAACGAATAAAATGAATAGAAAAACACATAAAAAGTATGTGTTTTCTACATAGATTTATTCATTTCTGAATAAAATTTGTCAGTCAACATGTGTCCGACTGACAGTTTTTATTCACTTTTTTAACACTGAATAGATTTCAACGGAATCTTAAAATCAAACATTTCAGTCTTAATCAATCCTGTGCACCTCTTGCACCTCCTTTGCCGGCATGCTTTTTTGGTCATCATTGCTAATTTTGGTCAGCTGAAAAATTGCAAACAGTCCGAAAAAAAAAAAGTCCGGAAAGAAAGAACAGCAACAACAGTACGACTTGTCTCTCCAGCAAGAAATCAGCAGAAATTCAACTTCAACACTTTCTTTTCTATCGGCCGAGCTGACGCAGGGCAAGAAGAATGTCCTTCTACCCCTTTACTACAATTGCTCTCGTTGCTCTCGCTAGTAGTTTATTAGAAGATTCATCGGAAGATGACAAGGAATCGATTCGATTGGAATGTCGATCACCAGAATGGATGCGATCGATGCGCTCACAAAAAGAAATACCATCCATCATAACAATCAACAACATGGCACCGGCTGCTGCACCGGCTGCTGCACCGGCTGCTGCACCGACTGCTGCACCGACTGCTGCACCGACTGGCAGCAGTGGAAGGAAAGCCAGCATTGCCAACTACACAAAGCCCGAGTTGGAGCACTTGTTCAGATGCATGAGAAGTATCCTACCAATTGGCCTAGAAGAGTGGGACGCCATTACAAGTCTACACGCTGAAAAATATCCTGGTAGGGACACTGATTCAATCAGGAACAAATACATTCGTTTGTACCGGAAGAAGATGCCAACTGGTGATCCAATTCAGAAATGGGATGTTAAACAAGCCAGTTTGTTGTGGCACGGATCTTCTTCTGTCTAATAACTCCAGTGTTCTTATCGACAGTGTACAAATTGTAGAGTGGCTCAAATAGATCTAAGAGCTCCATGAATACTACATGATCGACGCCACAGCAGTTTAGAAGGGCTTGATTGTTGCCAGATTGGTACAGATAAATAAAAGGAGATTGAGTGTATCTCTTGATTGCAATTCTAGGAGTTCTATGATCCCTTCTTCTCTTATCTTCCTCGCCAAGCAGTGGATTGTTGTAATCGGGGGTTAAGTAGTTATCCTCATAGTATTCTCCAAATAGTGCTAGTAACTCCAGGGCCATGGTGATTGTCAATTTTTAGGTTCGTGAAAGAGTGTTTTGAAAAAGAGTGTTTCGCGAAAGAGTGTTTCTTGCTTGCTGGAGAGCAATGTGAGTGTTTTAGCGAGGATAGCTAGTAATTTGTATCAGCAAAGCCAATCGATACTAGAAAAAGTGTGTCATAACAAACAACAAATGCAATCGTTCTTACGATTGATTGATTTCGTGAGTGATCATTGTTACAGTTCATTCGGCCTTGTCGATGTCGATAGGTTAATTAATCGTCGTCAAATTACTTGTCGTCATTCGTGTAATTTTACCATACAAAACACATGTAAACTTAAGACACAAAACACACGCAAACCATCTTCGATCGGTCTTTCTTTGTATCGTATTACCGTGTAATTCACCGTGATATTCTCATTGGAATGTCACAGTATTTGTACCTTATTACGTAGAATTAGTACTAAGTTGTACATAGATTTTAGGGCATGATAGTGTTTTAGAGTTGTTAATTCTTCGAAGAGTGAGCTGATGGGGAGAATTTCCCTAAGAGGCAATCCACATGGATAATCACCGACAATTATTCACTCAGGTTAAATAACCTTACGAATAAGATTATTTGCCTTCGTGACTCTTCGTACGAACGAATATGCCTTTACACGGTGAATTCTTTTCAGTCCCCTTCAGTCGTAAATCCTCCAACCGTTAAGCGGCTGGATTCTATGACTTAACCTATTCATCGTGAGTCATTGTCGTGTTGAATACCAAACTGTATCCAGTCTCCCATCAGAGGCCCTATCAAAAGAAAAATGGGGCGGCGTTTTGCCTTTCATTCTGACTTGTATCATGGCATTTTGCCCTGATCCTTGCCGGTTTGATATATTGTATTCATGGATCAAATTATCCATTTCGAAATGCTCGTTGTAGATCGAACGTAAATCAACTTGTTGCTTCGGTCGAACGATCGATCGAACATTCCATCGAACGATTGATTTTTATTTTCTTACCACATGCACCGAGAACAATGTTCTCTGAAAACAGCGCCACTCATTAGCTTTGTAAACAAATCAGCAATATTTGTCGAACCTGGTTCCTTTGCAACTCGGATAATCCCTGCTGCAATAGATTCTCGGGCCTTGTGGTATGCAATGCTGTTGTGCTTCTTCTTACATGGGCTTTCGGGTCGTGTAACATTTGTGACAACCGAATCATTATCACAATACACATTGGTGCTCCCATCAATTGGAACACCCATCATTCTCAACTTGTACCTTAGACCTTCAACCAATTCGATTGCGATTTTCAAAGCAATGATTTCAGATCCAAAAGTTGATGTCTCAACTGTTGTTTGTCTTTTGGAAAACCAAATGATCGGTGCATTATTAATGAAGATAATAACGCCAGTATGAGATCTCCTTGTTGCCTTGCATCCTGCATGGTCAGCATCAACAAAACAACTCATCGTTACATGTTTTCCCAAAGCTTCAGGCATATCTGCTGGTATGACTTCAGCAGCACCAGGATAAAATTCAGACCAGTCACATTTTTGAAATTTACTCTCATCAACGCTTGGTACAGTATTGTCAAAAACCAATTTTGACCTGTTGTACTTTTTCAAATATGCAAATATATGAAACAACTGATTCAAATGCCCGATCCTTGCCTGTGCCAGATACCTTGACATCAGCGAGACTGGCATTACAATGTCCAGCCTTCCTAATTCACAAATCCACCTGAGAACTCCAATTAAACCTTGGTAGTAATTTTGCAATTCAGGGTTCAATTCTTCTGATATATCAATTTCTGGTCGATAATCATGTGACAGTGGACTGGACGCTGATTTTGGTAGGTACTTGTAACCATATTTTTCAGTTCCTAACTCTTGTTCGACTGCTGCAACAGCTTTCGCCGTATACTTAGTGCTTGATAATGACCATCTTGGCTTTGAATCACCTTCAAAGTAGAATTTCCCAATATCTGCTCCCAGATACAGGGTTGGCTCTTCAATAGTATCATCCTTCAGTTTGAACTTGCGCTCAATATTTTCAAGCTGGAACTTTGGATCTTCACCAGAACATAAGATGTCGTCTACATAGGCAATGAGCATTGCCCAGTATCTGGTTCCATCTTTCCTGGTTTCAATTCGTAAGTGCACATCCGGATCTGCTTTGCAAGGTGAATATCCAAGATCTCTCAAATGCTGTGTGAGGTATGACCTGAAAGATGCACCTGCCACCGGCAGTCCATACAATGCGTGGACAATCTTGCAAGGCCTTCCTGCAAGATGAGGTGGAAAACCATCTTCAGCTCTCGCTTTTAGAAAGTATTTCTCTTTAATCGGGGCTGTCAAATATGCATTTTGAATATCAGCTGAGAGAACCTTCAGATCATTCAGCGCTGCCAGCAGGAAGAATATTCTTACTGAGTCTCGACTGGGAACAGATGAATAAGTATTTTCTTTTGCCACTGCAGGGACTTTATGACCGTCCCCTACCAACCTAGCCTTCCTTGTTAGGGATCCAAGCTTGATGTCAAAGATCATGTGGGTTGTTATCTGCTTATGGCCAACTGGAATAACATCATCATCAGAAAATTCAAACGCTGCCATGTTATTTGTCATTTCCTTATGAATTTCTCTTTCCCAGTGGTCAGTCCCTGTTTTCTTATCAATAGCCAGCGCTTGTTTGATTGAATGTGGTAATTCAACTCCATATTTGTGAGTCTTCAACCAATACTTTGCTGTTTTAGCCGCTTTAAGGATCCGATCCTTTCTTCTCAAAATTTTGTGCACCCACCATCTGAATGCTGGTGATTTTTCAAGATTGTTGTTGACTGCATACTCGGCTAGTTGCACTGGGAATGATTCTTTGACGCCGCTTAGCTTACACCAAGATTCTGTTCCATCTTTCCAACTGGCCAAAATTCGCCAACCCCTAGTCGTTGGCTTATGGCTTTTTCGTCCATTTTTGGCTATAGTTGTTGCTTCCTCATCACTTAAAGCAGTGTTGTCTTTTTCATGGTCAATGAGCTCATCCAGTAGAGTGAACATGCGTCCGTCATCGTCAACAGAACTATACAGACTCTCTGCAACAATATTTGCCGTGTATTCCTCCATGGTACCATCAGGTAGTTGCAATTTATACAGCCTTGTGTCTAGTATGGGATTCTCATTTCTGAGTCCTATCGGTCTGTTTTGCAAGTCGCGAACCCTATCCTTGACAACGCACCTGAGTCTTTCATCACCTCTATCAATGATCACTTCATTCCCCAGATATTCATCTGGTTCATCAATATCTTCTACTGATGCTTCTGGTTCAGCCATTTCAAGTTTCAGATCCGGTGATTCTACTGGTTGATTCTCAAATAGCTCCGTTTGAGGCTCCGGGTAGTTTTCCTGGAAGAAGGACGCACTATCCTTCACTTCATCGCCAATCTTGGATTCAATTGATTTGTCAATTGATTCCATTCTTCTGAGGATATCTCTATCTCTCCATTCGAATTCTTTGACCGGCCTTATTGAATTTGTAGATATTGGTATTGCTGATTCAGTCAGGAGCCAGAAACAATCCCCCCCACCTACCTTATTGCCACAGGGACCCAACCATCGCGCCAACCTTTCAACGCCTCGGGTGGAAGAATCGCCTTTATCATAGTAAAACACAAAATCATACCACTCTGATGAAGTGTATAGTGTAATATCCGGCCTATAGCCATGGACCAATTCAAATGGGGTTCTCCCCATTGAAGAAGGGTTGCTCGAGGCTGTTCGCTGCCTGATATTAGCACATAGCTCACCACAAAATGACCATAATCTCCTCGGCGACTTCTTCTTTGCAGACTTGGTTGTGATTGCACTACCAAGATGACCTATTGCTTGTTCTGCTCGATTTTGGAATGGGCAATGTGGTTGGATGAATGTCTGATGAATATGGTTGCGCTTTACAATTGAATTCCAGTGTGTCTTGTAGGTTCTTGGAGATCCTTGTTCTGGTGCACCATCAGAAATCAAATGCTCTGGGATTCCAATTTCGTGAATGAATGTTTTCAACCCTTGATGCGCCTGAGACTTGTCCTGTATTGGTATAAATACTTCAAAGCCATTTCCATTTGTGAAGATTTGTGCACATTTTTCTTGCCTCATAATACTGGTGGTTCTAGCGTGCCACGTATCAGTGTACCAGGTTCCTTGTGCAACTCTCTTGTTCCTGAAGCGCTGAGTAGGCAGCCTCTTCATCAATGGTGATTGCAAATTCCTGAGTGCCTTCTGCGTCGTGACTTTCAATGTCTGCTCAGCTTTCTTGAAACTAATATTCCAAGTTTTTGCTAATCGTTCACAGTCAACTTTGTTTGGACCTTCAATAGTTATCACTGATGGCCCCCATTGATTTCTTCTATCAAGAGATCTCCTTTCAAGTGTATTGTCAATTTCTTGCAAGCTAGGGGCCTGTTTTGATTCTTCTTCAGGAGCTTCCATAAAGTCAAATTCTGTATCATCAAACAAAAATTGGTCTACCCTTCGCACGCTTGAAATATTCCTTACTGAAGAAATTCGATGAGCTATATTTCCATCTGTTGCAATCTGGCATTCAGTTAGCATTCTCCTTGTGGATACCTGATGGACTCTCATCAGTTTGCATTGCTGCATGACACTTGGATGCCGTTTGTCTAAGCTGGTCTTGGGGAGCATCTCTGTAACATTACTAGCAGGTTCTGTTACAACCGAACTTGTATCCATTGCTTGGTCCTCTTCGGCCGACATAGCTTGAAGGCTGAACTGGTCCCCTGAAATTGGATCTCCATTGTCAATGGCTAGCTCGGCCATCCTGAACTTCAGTGAATGTGGATCCCAGGGGGTATCGTTTGTTGCTATCAAATGTTGACATTCATCAAGCTCCATTCTTGTTGGCTTTCTTGTGGGGAAATATGAGATCACATTTCTCATACTCAGTTTGATAAAAACTTTCTTCGGATCATCATCTTCCATTGGAGTTTGAATTGTAATTCCATGCTTGGATCTTGAATCAAATTGGCGAGGTGTCTCTTCAACAGAGTTGAAATTGCAGTCCCTCACTTGATTTGGGCATATCAAGCTGTTTTTCAATTTGTCCCCAAAGTACAGTGCTTGATGGAACACTATGATGTACACTTGGCCTGACGTTGGGTTTGTCCATGCCGTAGCACAGCTTCCAATCGGGATTTTCTTGATGGGCTTGTATTCTTCAGAAAAAGGTGCAACATCAACATGTGTTGTGATCTGATCAGGATTCAGCAATACCATATTGCTTCCTGCTGCGGTAGTGTCTGCATGTGAGTCTAGCTCACAATATCCTTCTTCACTTTCCCCATCATCAAAATCTTCAGGAACGTTCATCTTGTATAATGACCGGCTCACCATTGTTAACAATTTGTGTTCTAGTGATAGTGTCCGGTTATTATGTCATTTCTTAGATTTTGAGCCAAAACTGTCACCCGCGCCTTCACTTTCAGTTTCTTTCTGTTTAGTCTCAGCAGCCTTGAGATTTCGTTTCTTCTTAGCCTGTCTCATCTGGTAAAGCTCCTGACGCTGTTCTTTTGACATTGTTTTATAAACACTTGTTGGGTATGGCTTGCACTCAACTTTTCCTGTAAACGTTCCAGTTGTCTTTTGCTTTTTGTTGCTTGATGTGCCCACAGAATATACACTTCTGGAACCCCTTTTATGCTTCCCATTTGCAAGCTTCTTCAATCCAAGGCGATTGGTGAATAGAATAAGGCATTCATTGAAATTGTCCCGGTAGTCTTTGCTCTCATCAATTGCATCGGCCTTGGCAGCATCAAGCCTCTCATCACTGATTGAATTGATAAAATCCCAAACAAATCTTCTTTCATTGTGGTTCTTTTCGAATCTCAGAATTGTTCCATGGAAAGCTGTCCAGTTTTGCTTGTGCTTGTTCCAGTCATAATTCTTAGCATCGCCAGTGTAGTGTGAATCTTTCATTTCCTGATATGTCTTGTTCAGGACCATAGTGATATTGGTATCAGTGTAAGCATGTTGCATCAGCGAAATGAAAGCATTTCTGGCATTACCAGAATTTAGTGCAGTGTTTTGGAAATGTGCAACATATTCCCAACCAGGACCTTTTCTTGTTGCATCACACAACAGTCTCCATACGACGTTGTTATCCTCATCATACTGGTGACCTGACAAGACGCCACACCTCTCATTGTAATCACTCCAAGTTGGGTAGGTATCCGTTGTACTTTGCCCGACTGTTCCAGCCCTGGCTTCGTCAGTAACTTCTTCCTTTTCTTGGGGTCTTATGACATACAAGATTGGGAATCCCTCAGAGTTGAATCTGTACCTCAAGTTTTGTCGAAAGCCTTCCTCCCATTCTCTGAACTTCGTAAGGTCCTTTAATTCAGGTGGGGTTGACTTTTCCTGTGATTTCACACTCGACTCCATCATCTTGATTCTAAATTGCTGCAGTTCCAGGTTGTTTGGGTTTGCTTTCCAGTCAATAGCCCTTGGCTTGACTCCAATCAATGGTTGATACCGGGCCCAATTTGCCCAAGTGAGAAGCCTCGATGATAGTCTGTTACCATAGTGGATACTTTTTGGATTAGGGCAGTCCGGACTGATAGATTTCAATCCATGCATGAACGATTTAATGCTTTCCTTGTTGAGGTCTGTAATTTCACAAATATTAGACATCCCTCCCCTCATAATTTCTTCAGCCGATTCATAGTTGATACCAAAATCCATTAGGCTGCTCCTGAAAGCAAGCTGTTCTGGGTTCAGGAATCTACCATTGTTGAATCCCCTGATTTTTATCCTGGGTTGGGATGACCTTCTACCCAATCGATCTGCTCTTGCATCCTCGGCATTTTGGTTAGCATAGTTTCCCTCATCATTGTCACTATCCGCGTCATCTGGGTTCTCACCCCTCCTTTCTGCATCTCTCATTGCTCTGATTCTCTTCTTTACTTCTTGGTCGATGATTCTCTTCATGGTTGAGTTTGTTTCCGGGTCCCCAAGGGCCCTTTCCATGACTTCCATGATTTTATCTTCCAAATCCTCACCTTCTCCCATACCTCCTCCATTGTTTTCATTAGGATCCTGTGGATCGTCCACTTCCATTTTTTCTTCTTCAATGTCATTGTTTTCGTTTGCTCTAGTTCGTACCATGGTGGAGGGTTGAGTGCTCTAATGGTTGGATGGTCGCTTTTGAAGAGAAGGATTCGAAATACTTGTTTCGGAATATTCGTTTCGGAATATTCGGAGGATGTTTCGGATTATTCGGAGGATGGTATTCAATGTGAGTCGGAAGTGGTATGTGGAGAGAGAATGTAATCGAATCGAGAGTTTGGGTGTGAGATATGGATGGTCAATAGTTGGTGACTGTTGAGTGTGATTTGCTTATCTGTCTTGTATTTATGCGGATCGAATTTTCGTTCCGGTTTGTATACTTTCTGACTATTCGGATCGAGTTTTCGTTCCGGTTTCTGTCTTTGTGTGAGCTTTTGCTTTTGTCGCAAATCAAGATTGTGAGCTTTCCTATCCTTTCTTGGGATTTTGCTCATTCTGTATTTCTGTGGTGAAAGGTTGAAAGATTGTTTCTTGAGAATTTAGTGTTCTCTTTTTCATTTTTGGATCTTTCCGATCTTCGGGGATTGGTGTTCTCATATCTTTGGATTTTCGTTCTCGTTCGTACCAGATGCTCTTTGCAATCTGTTCCTTCTTGCGGGCAGATGTCCTTCGCAATCCGTTTCTGTTTCACCACAGAATACTCCAGGCTCAATCTTCTGGCTCACGTCGTGCTAGTTTTCAGTGAAAGATCAGTGTTCTCGAATTGGATATTGATTCCTTTCAACTGATGCCAACCTGGGCGACTCTTTCGTCTGAATCGTCCAGCCCTTTTCCCTTGCTTGTTGCTGGATCTCGAAACCCGGTGGAGCCACCACCTTGGTTCGGTTCTTTGGTCTCTTCTTTCAGGGAGACCGCCCTGGTGTTGGTCTATTCCAGGGCTCCGCAAGCAACTGCCCCTTTTACATCCTTGAGGGTTGATGCCGGTAGCTGATCAGGCTATTCGGATTCGTCTTCGAGCTCAACTGCGTTTCGTTGAAACGCCGTCCTCAGCATTGTAGGATGCTGGCCACAGCCCGTAGATGCTGTGGGTCTGATAAACTAGAAAAAGTGTGTCATAACAAACAACAAATGCAATCGTTCTTACGATCGATTGATTTCGTGAGTGATCATTGTTACAGTTCATTCGGCCTTGTCGATGTCGATAGGTTAATTAATCGTCGTCAAATTACTTGTCGTCATTCGTGTAATTTTACCATACAAAACACATGTAAACTTAAGACACAAAACACACGCAAACCATCTTCGATCGGTCTTTCTTTGTATCGTATTACCGTGTAATTCACCGTGATATTCTCATTGGAATGTCACAGTATTTGTACCTTATTACGTAGAATTAGTACTAAGTTGTACATAGATTTTAGGGCATGATAGTGTTTTAGAGTTGTTAATTCTTCGAAGAGTGAGCTGATGGGGAGAATTTCCCTAAGAGGCAATCCACATGGATAATCACCGACGATTATTCACTCAGGTTAAATAACCTTACGAATAAGGTTATTTGCCTTCGTGACTCTTCGTACGAACGAATATGCCTTTACACGGTGAATTCTTTTCAATACGGTACATAGAAAATTCTGAAAATTTCAACTGCCGGCCTGCCGGCCAAAATAGGCCAGTAGGTGGCGCGGGTAGTGATTAAACAGACAGTTACTGTTTCTTCTTTAGGGATTCCAAATTCCAAATTTGGCAGTTAATAAAAGTATTTGTCCGTTGGGTGTGATGAAAAAGTATTCATTCTATATACTTTTTATTAACTTTTGATTCTATTCACTTTCATCTGGTGGGAATCACTCAATAACCCCTCCTCCGGTTTTGGTTGGCACGTGTCCCCCTATGTGATTGAAAATATGAGACGTGCGCGCCGAAGATTCTTAATTACATAGGGGAGGACACGTGCCAACCAAATACGACTCCAAGTAGTTTCCAGGGGGAGTTTTCTCTAGTCGTCCATCACTTGTGACGTCACTTAGACGATGCTTATGTTCGCATCAAATTAGTGCTATGTATTCTTTTAAAAAATTGGAAATGTTTGTTGCACGCATCACAAAAAATTCTCTGCGTCTTTTTGCATGCAACAATTCCAAGGAGGACTATTTTTGCACCCATAATTTCAGCCCCATAATTTCAGCCCCAGTATTATGGTTGTTTCACGATTTTTCTATTCTACAATTTTTTTTCGTGCTTACCCCAATAATATTTATTCTCCATTCAATTGTTGTTTTTTCCACACGGAACTCATCTGTTGTAATAATATCCTCTATGTACAATGATATTGTCATAGCATTATTACGATCTTCTTGACAATTGTATTAGTTTCTTGAAAACCGGTAATCTAATATGTTACGTCCATTTCACAATACTCACACTACCAATATCGAATACCAAAAGCCAACAAACATATTTTTGTATGAAGAAGAAGAAAGTATTTTATCCGCATTTGCCATAATCTCCTTCACACTATTCAATTTTAACAGCAGATAAATATATGGTGCCAACCAACATAAAAAATAGTAATAATCTAACTACGGTACTATAGTGTTGTTAACACCATTTAGTTTTATAATTTGTCTCTGCTTTCGATGTGATATTTGCAGTCCTTGTCATCCTTGTCAAGAGTGTCCATCATGTCATATTTTCACTTCCGTCTTTTTTTCTTTGTATTATCTTCTTCCTCCTTACACCATTGTGTATCATAGCAATTTTGCTGTTGGTATGTTTTAAGTAGTTCAATCTCTAAATTGTTTGTCTGTTGTTCCTGCCTTCATTTTTCTATTTCACTTTTGACACATGCGTAAAGCTCTTGTCCGCTGTCACTCCATCCCTCCTTAATTCCTGACTTACTGTTGGTGAATTTTTTTCTCTTCCTCGTGCCCTTTGTTGTGTTTAGCCACAATTTCTTGTAGTCATTGTAAAGGGAAAGCAGCGCAAGTGCTTCATTGCTTGAGGTGAAAATATTACTGATTGTTGTTTGTAATGATTTTCTTTTTGAAGTCTGTCTGTTTTGGCAACACTCCTGCTCCAAGAATTCTTTTCAAGAAATATTGGAATTCCGGTGTATTTTTTTGTCAATAGTCTTTGCGTAATTTGTACTTATTGTTGGAGTTCGTGTTTTTATTTTCTGTGATTAGAACTGTTCCTGGGAAACTATCCGGTACCTGTTTGTTCTTTTTTGTCTAGGCGTCAGAGTTAACGATACGATATGGTTAGAAATGATGAAAATGTGTATACAACTGGCAACAATGATGTTCTTGTCAGTTCTTACCTTTACAATTTTTCCTGGCTAGTGTCTGAGCATTGTGCCTACATGTAGTGATTGCTCTGCAGAAAATTCCATTCCACTTCGGTGCATGGACGATCATTGTTGTTGGTATGTTGTTTTCATTATTCAATTCAACAATATTGGTAATAATTGTCTTTATGTATTGTGAACCTTGTTTGGTCATTATCGGGAATTTCATTTGCCTGAACGTTTGTTCCTTGACGTATGCTATAATGTAATCTTTAATGTGTTTGCCAGTGCGCTCTTTCGTTGCCTGTATTGCGCCGCTGCTGATACTGGTGCTATTGGTTGTATTGGTTTGGTTATCGTTCGTGTTTGTTGGCTCACTTCCTGATACACTGCTCGCTGTGCTGTTTGTTGTATGTGTATCAATCGTTGCACCCTGAACCGGACTGCAAATTTGTTGTGCCATTAGTTTTTCATTAAATCACAAATAGAAGCTTACCAAGTTTGCTTTTCAGTGTTTTGCCACGCTAGTTTTATGGGAGTTGAATTGTTTTGGAGTATGCAGATTTTAGTTGTCATTCACACTGTTGTACCGTGCTAAAATTATTAGTTGTTGTAAGTGCTTGATTTACTGCATCCTGAGGAGCTCAGTATCATCACTTAATTTTTGTATTGTCACACTTTTGAGGGGGGTTGTACTGACACCTGCCTATCCTTTGTCCGTGGGTGCCCTGACAATCTGGAATGTGGTTTCCAGAAAATCCTGGCACAAACCAAAATCCTGGCGCAGAGCCCAATATTATTGTGTATCCCACCCCATGAATGGTATTTTCCACCGTTATACTAGTCTTATCCGAAGCATAGTAATATCTTCTTGTGTGTCCGGGTGTATGATGAAAGTAGTAATGTATGACAGTAAGAACTAATGTTGGAGGGGTGAAACCGTTTTGTGTACATTTCATGACAACAACCATGGAACAACGTTGCAGAAGTATATTACTGGAATGGCGTTGCAGGCTTTCTGTTCAAAACTTATTCAAATTTTAAATCTCAAAATAGAGCATCAAATCTCAACATTGTGCATAGGTGTTTCATTATCTTATGCTTTGTTTTGGTCAGTTTTAAACTTTTCTTTTTGAACGTTGTTTCAGGTTATACATTTTACTGCCGGTTAAAGTGGATGGAAATTCTCAAAACCTTTTTACATTGTTGCATGATGTTCAGTTGTCATTTGAGGGTTTGTGGTTTAAAGTTTGGTCAAATAAGTTTTTTGTTTCATCAGTTTGGGATGTCTTTGTATGTCTGTTTGGTTCTGTTATCTGATTTGTTACGTGCCAAGTTACTGTTACCAAATTGTAGCAACTTAGATTGCTTCGATACAATTTTATTTGGGTGTTCTCTAAATTGTGAATCAAACAATGCAAGAAAGAACAACAAGAGCGACAAGAAGTATGTCTCAAGAACCTCCATCGCCCAGTGGAGTTGGTAGAGAAAAGCACACTATTCCACCAGCAGATGCAGATGCAGATGCAGATGATGCAGATGATGCAGATGATGCAGATGATGCAGATGATGCAGATGATGCAGATGATGCAGATGATGCAGATGCAAATTCAGATTCAGATTCAGCAGCAGCCCCAGACCCAGGCCCAGAAATCAACACTATTGTACAACCAGAAGAAGCCGCAGCCGCAGCTGCAGCCGCAGCCGCAGCCACAGCGAAAACAACAAGTTTGGGTCAAGAAGTTCTACAGGCATCCATAGCTAAGGGCAGTATTCCAACAGTCAACGTACCCATAGTTGCAAAATGAAAGGAGAGAAGTTTGTCTCTAAAATCTCCACTACCCGGTCTACTGGGTGCATAAAAGACTACTAGTCCACCAGCAGCTGTGCCTCAAACACCAGTGCCAGTCATAGCCGCACAAGCTACGCCATCTCAGGGCAATGAAGCACAAAATGGTTCTTCTTGATCATGAAAGGTAACTCCACATGGTGATACAAATGTACGCGGTGCTGGTACTTTATCATTAGAATTGTTTGAGGATGACTCACAATACAAGGTTCACACAGATGCGGTGAAACGGCGTGTCAAAGCTTGCCTTCAAAACCAGGGTCCTGATGGCTTCTCTGAGGATATTTTCACTAATGAATTGATCACTGCCATAAGTTGGAACATAGAATCAGTCTTTAGCCAGTTGATGAATAAGACTTTCATCGCCACCAAACTCTTTTCTTTGGGAACCCGTCCTATCTTCAGCCAGATGGCAATGGGTGAGAAGCCATCATTGGGCCCTACTTTTCTGCGTGACTCTGGTGCACAGTTTATAAAAAAGGCCTGCATATTGGATCCAAAGGACCTGACAACTTGTTTCCAGGACTACAACATGAAAGATAAATGGAACACCTTCCAGAGAGCACTGAACTCCGTTACCGAAACCGATGATACTACAGGTATATCAGAGTACACCCGCGTCGAAGGAGAAGACAAAATAGCCAAAGGCAAATCACACGCTGTTTGGTTGACAAATGTTGTTAACTACGACACCATACTGAAGTACATAAAAGTCTATTTAAGCCTTCTTTGGTGATACATACATTCTGTTGAATTCTCACCAGCACCTTCCACTGATGACAAAGGTCCATTTTTCCATCAAAGATTTCAAGACAACGTCTTCAAAGACAAATGATACATCTGCAAGATGGTCTCTTTCTTTGATGGTCTTTTGTTTCAACAAGCACTCCAATATTTTCTTTCAGCAAGTTACTCCTTCAAACAAATGGACAATACTATGAAACAATTTGGGGGGAACAAAGTTTTATGCTGAACGGAAAGAGCAGGTGCACCAGCAGTAGAGTTAGTCCCCTCTACAAAATCCCAAAAATGCTTGAAGTTGGATTGGCCATCCGATGTGTCAAAGAAAGATCTTGTGTTTCAAAAGGTCCTCATGTATTTGTGGGTACACTTCCAACAAGAGAATGCAAGAATTTTTGAAGAAGTCAGCTTGGATCACTTTGCTGATGAGTCATTCCTTCATGACAATTTGTACAACAAACTATTGCCACATCTGTATCAGTCTTCATTTCTGACGGTACAAACTACCAGGATTGGACAAATTGGTTGGGAAAATTTGATTTCAACTGTTATTTTCTTTTCATTTTTCAAAGGTTTTGGAGCTCCGGAAAACTTTCAATAAGTGTTACAGAGTAGCCGTTGACTTCGCGAAAAATTTGGTGACTCTTTCTACTTCAAAGTCAAGTACGGAATGGGACGTATTTGTTCACAACTTGGTTCTGGAACATGAACAACAAATGAAGACATTGTTGCAACATGACATCCTGAGTTTGTGTTGGGGTGACAATGTCCTTTTGACTCAGAAAGATGTTGAAGTGTTGAATATTCTGTGGGACGAGTTGCTTGGTAATGTTCTATCAACTTGGTTGTCACGTGGTCCTAAGGGTATATGTGTCGCGGCTCCTTGGAGTATGGTTTTGAAAGCAATTGTTAAGGCAGTACTGGACAGCAAAGAAGAAACAACTCTTGACCTTGACACTGCACTTGAGAAGATGGACGGATATTTGAAAGCAGAGCGCCAATCATTGTCCAACTCCAACCCAGGCAAACTTCACCGCAAAGATTGGTTATTTGTTGTCACCACAGATGAAGCTCAATCCATTCAATTTGAAGAAGGAGCTCCACCAGAACTTCTAAGAGCTGACAAGTGTAAGAAGACTTATCCCTGCATGAAAGACAACAACAGCTTATCGGTTACAAGGTTCCTTAATTTTGATGAGAACTGCACCTACACGCTGGATGACCGATCGTTCTGGGACCATACAAGATTCGTATTCCGTGAGATTTTTATCACCCAACCAGAAATACTACTTTCCGGTTGTCAATCTTTTGAGAGGTCCCTGCAATTTCTCACTATGTACAATACCTACCAATTGGAGGGCAATTGTTTGTTCCTTTTACTAAGGAACTTCTGTGTGGCATATTTGAGAACAAAAGACGAGTCTTGGAGGCAAACTTGGAAGTTAGCTTTGTACCAGAAGAGAATGAAATGAATTTATAATCCGATGGCAATTCTTTGGTGGAAGTTTTCAAGAAAATACAAGTAACAATAATTCAAAGTTACAATGTAGTCAACATTGCAGAGTGGGAGTTCCTCCAAAAGCAATGCCGTAAATTTGGTACCCTTATCAAAGACAATGGTACATATTCTGTCCAATGGCTAGTGTTCACTAACAAAGGGCTCAGTGGAGTTAAATCATTCTTTCAATTTTCTTGGGAAGAGAAATCAACAGTCAATCCACAATTAGAAAGTGTTCAACCTGGATCCGTAGATGAGTCACAAGGATAGGAGGAAGGAAACGAGAAGAAACAGCCTACCAACCCCAATGGAATCCAAGAGAACCCAGCCACAAAGAGAAAGGGAAAGAAATTGTTCCTTTGCATGAGTCACAAACATAAGAAGACTGTGTCCGAGGAATCGAAGTTTCTCCAAACCTGGGCCATGTTGTAAATCTAGGATACCGTCTGCAAGTTTGTCATTCCCTACCCAATGGTGCGACAAAAAAGTCCTCTGGTAGCGCCAAGGTGTTGTTCTCAGAACCTGATCCCAGGATTGGCTATCCTCGTTTTGCACTTGATAGTGTGGTTACAATCATACGTATTCCCCCCTGGAACTGGTGTAGTCAAGAGTTATACCTATGGTAGGAAGGGCAATCTTTCTTCTTACCCTGGATGCATGGTGTACAAGATACAACTGGATGGCACACATGTCTCATGCGCAACATGGTTCCCTTACAACTCTATTGGGCCAAATACACCGCAGTACACCAAGTTGTCCAATTTATTGAATTCGAACAATGCATTGGCTAATGCATAAGTGCCAGGAAGTTTAGAACACAACAAAGGATGACAAAAGGGCAAACTGATTGTAGTACTGCTCCCCATATGGTTGATCTTACAAACAAAATGCAAGTGCCTGCAAAATTCACGTACCAAATCAATAATGTCTTATCTATTTTGATCAACAATGGAGCAGCACCACTCCTTATTTATTTTTTATATAGATTATTGATATCCACAATCATCATCTTGCTCTTCTGGTGTTGATGTTAGAAAACATCAATCATATCCACTACAATGCATTTGTTAGTGCAAAACTATTTCATTCTTTGATATTCTAGTAGTGTCAGTCCTTTTCCTATTATGCTCAAGAAGATACACTATCATGAAACAAGAATGACACAGGAAAATGGACAACAAAACAGAATCAGCGTACAAGAGGACAATTTTGAAGCCCCGGTTTCCTTTTCTTTCCGCGGAGTACAATAAACGGATGCATGAGCTCAATCACGGCAACCTAGACAACGAGATGAACCCGTTTTTAAAACATTTTGAAACTGGGTTTGATGCGCTATGCGCCCAAAACGGACACATGGTACTCACAATCCTTAATGGATGCAACTTGATTGAGGATGCGAGAGCAAGACTCAACAGCAAAAAAGGGCATTTCAACAAAAATGAAGCTTTGGAGATTTGGGAACAATGCTTCAAGTACGTCACCAAGGAATTATTTCCTGACTATGAGAAAGGTGACACTGACAGCATTGACCATGTGTGGACTATGGGTATCATTCTGGTGTACGTTTTATGCGGTTACCCTGCATTGAAAGGAACAGAGAACATAACATTCTACAACAACGTGGGTATTGGACCAGAAGTACAATCCGGAGAAAGAGAGACTAGAACAGGATGGTCATACTTTCCCAGCAAAGGAATGGTGTAATCTGATGCCAGAGGCAAGACAGTGCATAAAACAATGCATACATTTTAACCCAGGGAACCATCCCTGTCTGACAATGATTTGGTTGAACAACTGGCTCACAAAGACTGAAGAGGCAATCATTGAAAAGAGTCAATTGCAATGGCATGGCTACTCAATGCACGATATCGGGTTTTACTCCACAGACAAAAGGCTTCCTGTAATGGGAAATCAGTACAAGGAACGTATGAATGAAGTACAAAGGGTAGACCTGAATCCTTTTTTGTGCCATTTTGAAACAGGGTATGACTCTCTATGCGATAGAAATGGACATTTGTACTCACAATCCTGGACGGATGCAAGCTGACAAATCTTGTAAGAACAACGCTAAACAGTAGAAAAGGAACATTCAAGGAAGCAGAAGTTGCCACGGCACTGGACTATGTCCACTAAAAATTATTCCCAGACCATGAGAAAGGCGACACTTACGCCACAAACCACATTTGGGGTTTAGGTATCATTCTTTGCTACCTTCTATGTGGTTATCCCGCACTGAACGGGAAGGCAGACATACACTGTTATGACACAATTGGAATTGGACCAAAAGCAGACTTGCAACAATGAAGCAAAATGGAAATGGATGGACATAGTTTTCCAGCAAAGCCATGGTGTCAGCTGATGCAGCCAGTAAAAAAACACATTAAATGATGTATACATTTTTGTCCAGGGAACCATTCCTGTCTGACAATGATTCAGTTGACTGATTGGTGGATAATGACTACTGGGTATGTACTTGTGAAGGAAGGTTTGAAAAATGTAATGTCAATAACCCCTACTGAGGAGTATACAACCAACACCGAACAAGCCGATGAGGTAATGAAACCAAACAAAGACAAAGATTTTTAATGGAAGAGCAGTGGGATTCATTCATGAAGAAAGCAACAAAACAGTCTAAGAATAAAAAGTGGAAACTAAAACAATTAACAAACAAAGAGAAAAGGGAGGAAGGAGACAGAAACGAGAGGAACATTCAGCACTGGTTGCATCTTTATGAAAAGTGTTGGAATTCACATGAAGATTTGGAGGAGTACAATAACTATCCCGTTCCTTCTGGCGCATGGGGACATGTGAAACACTACTAATAATCTTTATTGCTAAAATTGTTGCTACTTAGGAATACGTACACCTTGGTCACATAGTTAAAACAGAAATAAATAATTAAGTACTGTGAGTATGATTCATTACAAATTCAGAAGTCATGATTGCTGTTCCAGACAATTCAATCTGCAATGCTGTTCCACACACTTGACCTTGCAACGCTGTTCCAGATATTTTGCTTATTTCTCATTCTAGACAATTCAATCTGCAACACCGTTGCAGACACTTAAACCTGCAACGCTGTTCCAGACATTGTGCTTATTTTTTGTCCAAGACAATTTAATCTGCAACACTGTTGCAGACACTTAACCCTGCAACACCGTTCCAGACATTGTGCTTATTTCTTCTCATACACCATTCCGGGATTGAACAAAAATGGAACAACAAACAGCCATGTTAAAATAAATCGCGTTGGAGTTGCACCAATAGAGACAGTTGTGTACAAAACTTCTGATCCACCAATTCAAAAATACAAGAATCATTACCATCACTTACCTGCAACCCTGTTCCAGGAAAGATTACAAATCACTAATGGTTTTGCCGGCTTTCACTATGGATTCCATTTTTTGTTTTTCCAACCCAGCCATTGTGTCGCAGAAATGAAACAACCATTGTTCCTTATTTCCAAGGACAAAGTAGTGATCTTTCCTACCAAGGTTTCTGACCATGGCAACTTCAGACTCAATTGCATTGCAGTCAAACAAATAAAATTTGTTTTGCAACTCCCCTTGCTTCACCAATGTGTGGCGGTATCTCTTCACTTTCTCCCTCTTGCTCGACACTGGGTCAACAGAAACAAAAGCAACAAGTAACCGCGTAGTAACTATCATGTACTGATTCAAACCCACTGACAGAACTTCCAGGGGGGAAAGGGCCTTCAAGATGAAGCAGGCACAGAATCTGATATGGAAAAACTTGTAGTCCACGTCCGTCCAGGATGTCTAGTTGAAAATTTTCCCAGCCGTACCTTATGTTTGACAATTGTCCAGAATCAGACTTAAACGATGGATGGGTTGGCAAAAGTAACCCCATCCAATGATAATTGTCATACCTCTTGTGCTCTGTGGATCCAAGAAGTGTCCTGGTGCTCACAGCTGGAAGTATCACATTGTAACAAAATTTTAGAACATCCGATGGAAACCAGGGTACAATTGCTTTTTTCTTTTCGTCCCACTTCATGTAAGGCAAACCATCTATAACACCAATCAAAAACTTTGACCCAGTTGACCAACCACCCGCTGTAGGATGACTTTGTCCTAATCAAATTCATGGTCAAGTTGATCAATAGTATGGTACTCCATATTATTTTCCTTCTGAATCCGATTCGTTGAGAGACTGATTCAAAGGCTTCTAAAGAACAGCAACGCTGCGTCAGTGTGTTAGTAGACAAACGATTGTACTCTACGCGTGGCAATTGTGTTTGGATACTTTCGGCAACGGATAATCGGACTACAGGCGAGACTAGGGAAACGCCAGATCTCCTCTTGCTGTGACTTATTCAGATTGCAGCAAGACAGACCTTAGTATGTAGATTACAAGTAGTTGGTAGCAACTAGTGTGAATTTTGGGATATAAATCAGTTGAATGTTAAAAGTATGAGATAAAGTGAAATCTTGCTGAAATGCAAGATATCTCTTTTATTGAGATGAATACGTTGCAACTGCTGTTGCGTAGTGCTGAGATTACTCGCTGATTATTTCCGTACATGTATTAGTCGTTGACCATATATATCTGTATGCATGTATATGTATTGTGTGAGAATCACACGCCAACGGTTTTCTTCTCTTGTTCTGTTAGGAAGACTTCATGATATGTTTATCATTAAGGTCAGGAATTGCTCCCGTAGCTCGTGTGATATTTTATGAAATCAGAGTTTGCTCACCAAAGAACAATGGCAATATTGTAAAACAGGGATTGCTTACCGTTGATGCGCGATGGGAATCGATGCGCCGTGGGAATCGATATGCCGTGGGAATCGATTACTTAGATTGATACGGGACTCATTGATCTGTACGAATAGGAAATCTACCCTCTGGTAGCTTTGGTACTTCTGGTCACGAAAGGAATTTAATACTCCCCATGTCTCCTTGTGAAGGGTCATCACGCTCTACATGATGCTTCCATCATCCTGAAGAAGGTCGCCGGTATTACCGCAGAAGTGGAAGATGGGCCTGAGCAGTGGATACACAACTGAGTGTCCCCAATGCTTGGTGAGAATGTCTGCACAGTTATCCTTACCTGGGATGTGCATCATTAAAATGAAACCTCTCGCTATCATGCTTCGTACGTAGTGAAACAACAGAATATTATGACGCTTGTGCAGCCTTGCGTAAGGGAAGGTTGACGTTTGGATCATCTTTTCGTTGTCACCCCAAGAGTATGAGATATCATGTACTCGTGTTCCTAGGTATCGGAATGAGTGGCGTAAATCGACGATCTGTTCGATGCAAGTCCTTCCTGCAACAAATTCAGCTCCAAAGGTGGCTGTTTCCGTAGTAGACTGCTTCTTCGAGAACCACATCATGGGAGTCTTGTTCGCGAAATGAAGAATGCCGGTTACAGCCTTACCACTGAGAATATCATGCATGAGGTTGGCATCATAGAAATGTGTCAACACTACTGTCTTTCCAAGCGGTGCAGGAGCGTCGTCGGGTAGCTCTTCAGAATGCTCCCCATAGACGGTGTTGGACCAATCGATGGTGTCGGGTTTAGTCAATATAAAATTGGGTGGTTCCACGCGGAATCTGATTTTAAAATGTCTAAACTTGGAGATATATCCATAGATACGTTTTGCACGTTCGAGATGCCCATCTCGTGGCTGAGCTCTGAAACTTGAGAGCGTCATCACGGCTGTTTGTACATTGAAACGGCCAATAGCGATGATCCATTGGAGTGAACCGATCATACTTTGGTATTTCTGTATACCGGTTTCTTCGAGAAAGGCTGAGGAGTCCAATTCGGGATGATCGTTCTCCGCAATGGGTGATTGGAACCTAGTGCTAGGTTTGCATCCGAACATTTGTTCGTAAGACGCTTCCATCTTTTCGATGAACTTTATGGGATTCATGCATAGAACACCATGTTCATCGCGCTCAAATCCACAACCTAAGTGAAAGTTCATAGGTCCGGATCCCTTCAGTTTGAAGTTATATGGTGACGACTGCAATATCTTCAAGAAGGAATTGGGATCTGCCATGCAGAGACATAGGTCATCGACATATGTGCATATAAGCTCATATACACGTTCACCATGCTTGTTCGTTCCGGGTTTGAGGAATATTTCCGGTTCTGCGCGGGATCTTTCGAAGCCGAGTTCGATGAGACAAGCCGCGAGTAAGTCTCCAAAACACTTGCCTGAAGACCTGAGACCGTATAGGGCTTTGTAAATGATCAACAGGTGACCTTCCAGCGATCCGAATTCGGGACCTGCCTTGATGCATACTTTTTCGCAGGTGACTGCTTCTAAGTAGGCGTTACCTATGTCGGTACCCCATGCTTCTAAGTCGTTGAGTTCAGCTAGGAATAGGCACATACGTAGGCCGTGGAGAGATACGACACCTGCGTAAACACTGTGGATAGGGGCCTCAGTGAGATTACCGTTAGCAACAAGGCGAGCCTTGTGTCTACCGTCGTGCTTGACAGCGTATATCATGTGTACCTTGATCTGTTGGAATCCCGGGTGGGATGGAGCTTGTCTTGTACACGCCTTTATCAATGAATGTATTGTATTCATTGAGTTGTGCCATTTCCAGAGTGGTGGCATCTTCCCATTTGGTGTTTCCGTTGGCTTGATCAAATCGGAGGGCTTCTTCGTGGTTACGAGGCACTTTGAATCCATATTGATACTGCGGAGTGGTACGGAAAGAACGAAGTTTGGCTTGGTGCACGAGTCGATCAAGTTTCTTGGTTCGTCGCGCTAGGTTGGTGATTCGCTTGAGGCGTTTCCAACCCGGGAGGTCAAGCAAGTTGTTGTCTTTCCCATATTTTGCAACGGTGACAGGGTCATCAGCCGCAATGTTGGCCAGAGGTTCATATGTGCGTTCCATATTTTCCCATTCAATCCAAAGGTTATACTTGGAACCTTTGTATTGAGGATGCTTGTTATCCAGTGGGCCTTGGTGTCCTAGGATGCGGCGAAACGACCAGAGTTTGCCGTCTTCTTGTGTTGAATCACGATGTATGTAATTCATGACATCATTGTATGCAATGATATCATTGAGTTCGTCATCGGAGTGTTTGCACTTGAACTTGATGAAGTCGTTGTTGCGTTCAAGACTGTCTTCAACATCGACGATGGTAAGACGTTTCCGGGTGCCATCTGGATTGGTTACAAGGAAGGATCGTCCTTGTAGACCGGCAATCGGGATCGTAGGAATGGTAATGGGTTTACCGTCATCGTCAAATTGTGCGTTACCTTCTTCGTCGGTAACAACTACCTGTGATGGGTCTACTGAAGGAGTAGCGGGGTTGGTGTGTTGAGTTGTGACGTCACTAACATCAAAGTATGCTAATTCCGGTGGGTCAAAATCATCTTCAGTAAGGAGAACGCCATCGGATGTCTTGCTGAAGATGTGTGTCGTAGGAGGACCATCAAGACTCTCCCCATAGTTGTTAGGGAGTGGAGAAGGTGACCAGCTCGGGCTGTCATCGACCTTCTTATATAGAAAGCTCGGTAACGAGGGGTGGGCGGGTGGTTTGAGAATTGGTTGAGTGCCAGATGTGTGGGGCGTAGTATCTGGTTGATCGTTGGGTACAGATGGGACGGTGTCATCGGCAGTGTCAGAATCAGCGGGTGAAACGCTAGGGGGAACTGAGTTCTTTGGTTTTGTAGACTCGTCAATGGGTTTACTCTGATTGGTATGCTCCCCATGTTTGAATGCTGGAGCTTCTCCAGTGGCGTATAAACGGGGCAAGGAATCCTTGGCGTTACGCCATTTGATGAAACCATCATCAGTAAATAGGCCTGCGCGTTTGTTACGGGACTCAGGTGTAAGAGCCGAGCGTACACCAGAACGGTCAAGTAACTTGTTGGTAACTGGATCCCAGATTCGGAAGCAGAGTCCATTGCCAACATGTTCGGCGATGCCAACGAAATGACCTAGCCGTTCGGTAGACTGGGTACCGAAAGGAGAGTCGTTGGTTTTGAAATACACAGGTTCAAACCAGAAGAAACTTGTGTATGCGCTGATGTCGCCAAGTGTACCGGTGGCAATGAAGATCGGCTGTTTATCGGACAGCGTAGGATCAGATACAACATTGAGGAGACCCGCGACGTATGTCATGCACAGTAGCCATAGGTGTGGTGGTGTGCCTGTACGATCCATGACGCGATTGACAATGCGCTTGAACGTTTGGTATCGTCGTTCGAATTGATTCTGGTGTTGGTGATACCGTTCACTTTGCCAGAGTCCAATCCATAACATTTTGAGGTAATCGACGACCTTCTTACTTGATTGATAGTTACCGTGGTCGCAAAGGAGGCGAATGGGCCTGCCCCATTTTCGAACAAAGTTCTGGAAGCAAGATAGGAAGTCGCCGGTGGTACGCATTTCCTCAACGTGTATAATATGTGATTTGCGGCCAAAGAAGATCTGAGCAATCTTGGAACCACCATCAATTGCTGGGACATCTGAATAGACAGCATCGGACATAACATCGTCATTGAAGGGTTGAACGTTCATGGCCGGTTGAGGGGAATGAAAACGTTTGAAAATGTTTCCATCAGGGCTAACCGCTAATGAACCATATTGGGTTGAGTTTTCAAACGTAGCCTTGATGCGATCGGTGGAAACCCAACAAAAGAAAGGTTTCAGGGATAAGTAGTCATGTTCGTTGGGGTATCTCTCGCGGGGCGTAGCTGCAATACGTGTAGTGTCACTGGCAGTACAATCCGTCGGAAACGCAGTGACTGTCCCAGAGGCTGCAGGTAACGCGCAGCATGCGAGACGTTCTTGATGAGCGTAGTCGGTGGAAGTAAGCCAAAAAGAGCAATCGTTGGCCCTATGATCATCAATAGGAAGGAAGGGAGATCGAGTGGAATGGCTGGAATACGAACTGAGGGATGTGACCGTGGAGGACCCGGGGGAAACAGAGATATCTAATCCTTCAAGACAACGTGGGTTCCCATATTCGTCGTAATCAGCATAAGGGAGTTGCTGTGGCTGGGGAGGATATTTCTGGAGAAATTGTTCATCCTTCGCACTGATCGTGGTATCGAGAACAGATGGGTCCCAATGCTTATCGGATGTCATGATAACATGTGGGAGCGTGTCAAACTCAACAGTCGTATACTTTCGCATCGCAAGGTATGGTAAACCGTGTCGTATGCTAAGAGGCAGTGCATATCCAGCGGAGGTGGTGATGACCTGTCCGCCGCCCGCTTTGATGGATGTGTCGTCGACAGTGGAAAAATATGCTTCCATCTGGCCGGAGGACAATATAGAAGGGTGTCGTCCTGTATAGGCACATTCATTGAAAATGAGGATGACGGGGCCTCTGTTCAACATGGAATATGCTCTGCATGTAGCAATGGGGATATTTTGTACCTGATGATTGTTAATGCCGGTGACATTAACATATCGCGGTGGGATATCCTTGGAGATGAGACACGCATCATTGCCGATGATGCAACCATTTGCGCCGCGATCGACCATGGCAAAACCAGGGCTAGTGACCGTAGTTTTGTGTATACGGTATGTGTATGACGTTACTGGACTACCGTTAGGAAAGGTGAGATCTTCTTCAGGAGTATACCACTGGTGAAAATTGGCGGAATACGATGGTGTTCCCACAGGTATTTGGGTGTCACCGTCCTTTTTGTACTGAATGTCAGGGTTGTCAGAAAGGAATCGAGCGGGATGCGCGGGTGACACGGAAGACTTGAGAGGTCGCTGGTCCTTAGACGAAGAGGTCGTTGATTTGTATACACCTAGGGATGCATGGAAAACACCTCTACGATCATTTTCTACAGCAGGATGAAGGTCTGCTGCGGAATTGGCATGCTCATCTTTGGTCAAAGTATCGTCTTCTCGAAATGATACCGAATGTCCATGTTGGTATGCCTTCCGGGTAATGGGTTTGACACTGTTGGGGTCAGGTTGGTCCGTGTTAAGTAAGTCGTGTTGCAATGAGGCGACCACGATTTTCTTGCCTTCCGGAGAAAAACTAAGCCAACTCTTCATGTCCTGACGTGACAAGGCCTTCCATATGTTTGTAGGCAACCTTGTGGTAGGGTCAGGGGTACGTCCAGCCTTAAATACAGCATAATCTTGATAGTCTCCTTCAAATTCGATAGGGAGAGCATAGTCATCATGGTTTTGGCTTTGTTCAGAAGAAAAATCATGAACGTGTGCACGTACGGTCGACCGAGGAGCAGACATCGCGGACTGGGAATCGAGTCGAGTTGCTTCGAGTAAAAGCGTGATTTTAAGATCGTGGATAGCAGCGGCCTCGGCGACCGCATCCGTCACGGTGCTATTCGTCCCACCTGGATCCTTGACTTTGGCAAACTGTTCGCTTAGCTGGAAGCTGGAATAGCATGCCTGACACAATGCTGATTTAACAGTATGGTACTCAAGAGGCTTGTTGGGAGGACGGAGCTTATTGAGGTGATTTAATTCATCAAACCAATGTGTAATGAATTTCACTTTGGATTCCTTCCAATTGTTGAGATTCAACTTGAGCAACGCTTGTAGCTGAGTCGAGTTGTCGTATACCTTTGCTTTTGATTTGCTATGAAGGTTTACGAAATCAAGGTAGGCTTTGCGTCCATCACGAGTGGTAGAATGACTGTGTACACATGATGCAGAAAGGTCACTTTTGAAGACTTCCAACATTAGTACCCAGAAGAAGGCACACTGTTTGACAAAGAGATCACAGGTATAACCCAGAAGCGTAGCTGGAGGCCAAGTTTCATCGAGGAATGTCTCTGTGTCGATGTCGTATGCCTCGAGTTTAGCTTTGAAACCGACGAGCCAGTGTTCGAATCTCGAGTCATTCGTGAGGGGTGTAAAGGACTTTTCATCTCGTGCTTTTCGGCACCATGATTCATACTTTACCTGCTGAGGTGACTTTTTGTTACTTCCCGCCGGAGGAGGCGGTGGGTTCAGAGCAGATTCGTTACGCAAGCGTTGGGCACGTTCTTCGCAGAATGACTGGAATTCCCTGTATGTATATGATTTTACATCCTTCCAATTTCTCTCGTCTTCTTCTAGAGCGACATCGTCTTCTTGTAGATCGATAGCGAAATCCGCAAGTGCTTCTATGCTCCTTTGAATGGATCGAGGGATATGCGTTGGCAGTCCTCCCTCAGTATAGGTAAGCTTGCGTGCAAAGTCCGGTTCAATAAGTGCGTCGAGGAACGCCTTCCACTCGCATAATCCACCTTCCTTGAGAGCTAAGCACAACTTGCTATTAGTCTCATTTGTTACGTTGAGTAGGGATACGAGTATCTTCTTCATATCAGTATCAAAACTGGGAAAGTGGTTGGTAGTGGTAACTTTGGCGTCATTCTTCTCTTTGCCCCCGAGTGCATTGCCGGGCATCATCGGTATGTTTGGCATCTGTGATGGTTCCGAGCCTTCGAAGGAATTGCGCGGTGACTGAGAACGAGAATTGCTTCGTGTACGATGTGCGATTGGCATATGCCAGCGTAGGGATTGTATTCAATTCCGTTCCTGTTCCTTTTGTGTGCAAGCCGTCTTAGAGCTTGCGACTGTTAATCTATTATTTTCCTTCTGAATCCGATTCGTTGAGAGACTGATTCAAAGGCTTCTAAAGAACAGCAACGCTGCGTTAGTGTGTTAGTAGACGAACGATTGTACTCTATGCGTGGCAATTGTGTTTGGATACTTTCGGCAACGGATAATCGGACTACAGGCGAAGCTAGAAAAACGCCAGATCTCTTCTTGCTGTGACTTATTCAGATTGCAGCAAGACAGACCTTAGTATGTAGATTACAAGTAGTTGGTAGCAACTAGTGTGAATTTTGGGATATAAATCAGTTGAATGTTAAAAGTATGAGATAAAGTGAAATCTTGCTGAAATGCAAGATATCTCTTTTATTGAGATGAATACGTTGCAACTGCTGTTGCGTAGTGATGAGATTACTCGCTGATTATTTCCGTACATGTATTAGTCGTTGACCATATATATCTGTATGCATGTATATGTATTGTGTGAGAATCACACGCCAACGGTTTTCTTCTCTTGTTCTGTTAGGAAGACTTCATGATATGTTTATCATTAAGGTCAGGAATTGCTCCCGTAGCTCGTGTGATATTTTATGAAATCAGAGTTTGCTCACCGAAGAACAATGGCAATATTGTAAAACAGGGATTGCTTACCGTTGATGCGCGATGGGAATCGATGCGCCGTGGGAATCGATATGCCGTGGGAATCGATTACTTAGATTGATACGGGACTCATTGATCCGTACGAATAGGAAATCTACCCTCTGGTAGCTTTGGTACTTCTGGTCACGAAAGGAATTTAATAGTTGGGTCTTCAGCATGGGGGAAAGACAGATTTTCTTCCTTTACCAAAGTCACATTTGTTAATACGGAATGAAGTGCTTTTTGGAATGACTGGACGTAGATTTGTGTACGGCCGGCAATATCAGCACAAATCGATTTCTTATAACACCAGTCGATAATATGAGGTTCAAATCCATGACCTATTTCAGGCACAGTTGCCTAAATGTCCTTCATGACTCTTGACCTTGTCTGTATGAAATTTCCTTCTGTCCGTGAAAATATATTAAAACACTCAGATTTGATAGCCCGTTCATACAATTCCTTCTCTACAACTTGTGGTATGCTATGATTCCGCATGCTTTTCATTAGCTTCATCTTCACCTTCAGTTTGTCTGATACATGCCTTCTGGCATTGGGTGTCACAATTGCCGTGTTTGAACCAGGAGGAGAATCATCAACAGCTATGTTGTTGACTTCTCTATTGGCACTCAGAGAGGGGTGAACTTTGCTGGAAATTCCTTCTTTGTCATCCTCATCATCAGGAGAAAAACAATCATCATCAGAAACAGAGTCATTGTCATCGTTGTTTAATTCCTGGCCAATCAAGGCACACTCCGTCGATTTGACAGAAGGGTCATACATAACTTGATTGCCAAGCACCTCTGGTACTAGGCCACTACTCAGTGAACCGTTACAGGTATTCATTTGACCTAATTTTTCACTAGCATCCTCTGGCTTCTTCAATTTTCTGATCAATACAGAAGATGCAAAATCATCTACCCCCAAACACTGGTAGTAATAAGAATAGCATGATTTGTTGTGTGAAATATGGCTGAGAACAAGAGCAGGCGAAACAATTACTTCTGTATTCTTTCTTCATCTTGCTGAAAATGAGGGGGGGGGGGGGGTCTTCTTCTTGGTGACCTTCTTCTTTCCGTAACCAGTAGTAATAAGAGGAGAGTACTAGTAGCACCCTTTACAATGAACCTACTATTTAGGAGTGCGGACCATCGTTAGCCATTAACAATAGAAATGAGGAAACAATTCAGATTGAGAAATTGTGACCATGCACTATTCAGGCATCAAATTCAGTTCCAGGCCACCAGATTGGAAACAGTTGTTGCCAGCGGGGTAGGAAGATGTACTGTGCGTCAAAATATTTTGAGTTTGACATTAATTTCAAAAATTTGGGTGAATTACAAAGGGAGACTGGTGGAGTCCGGCCCACATATGCGCGTGATTCCCCGACAACCCCAAATCTTGTTTGTGTGACGTGGTCATTGCTGTCCTTTTTGCCCCCGCTTAGGCTGCCTTTGGTGTTACCATATCCAGTTTTGTTGTTTTAACAACCGGCAAATCGTGTTGTTAAGTGAAAACAAGAAATAACCGTTACGTGGGGTTAAATATGAACCAATAAGAAAACAGATCGACGTGCGCACATATGTATACTGATGAGATGCGCGGCAAAATGTACGGTGTTACGAATAAATGAGGAATGAGACTAGATTACTGATGGATAGACACTCGGGCATGTAAAGACCAATGGGATGATATAAGCGATGAAGGGAGTCTATCACAGAAAACAAACTGATGGTCACGATGACAGAATAATGAGTCACAATCGAATGAATAGATCATTGATAGAAGAATCGGACACAGTGAAATATCAAAAGAAAGTACCACGTGAAAATACAGAGGCATAGGATCTGATATTAAGTATGTCAATGATATACATGTGTATATCAATGAAATATGGAAAATATCAATGACACATAAAATGGATACGCGAAGCCCAATTATGTTAGAAACGAACAAAATGAGACACGTTTCTCCGACAAATTCACTGAGGAAATATTAGTCAATCTACAACACGAGAATGCATGTGCAGTCTCATTATGAAGGATTGTGTAACACGGGACAATACGTGTGTTCCGGTTAAGCATTGGAAAAACAGAAAATAGATTAATTAACTCATAATGCCCTCGCTTTGACAGAGATGCCTTGCACATTCTTATTTCGGGTCCTCCACTTCTTCACTATTGGCACACTCACCACGACATCTCCATTCCACCACAAGTCTCTGATTCTATCCATTGGTGTGCCCATCACTCTGCTTTCAAGCGCCTCCCTCCTGGTATGCAATGGTGGTTTGTCAAGTTTGCTTCGGGTTGTATAGGTGTTGGCAATCAGTTACTTCATTACCAGCACCAGGATCACTCCCGATGCCCTCTGTGTGCCCAAGATGAGGAAAAGGTTTCCCATGTTCTTTCATGTGCCGACCCCGGTGCTGTTCAGCAATGCTTGTCTTCCTTTCGGGGTCCTCTGAAACAGCGCCTTACTTCTGAGCTTACAGACCCTTCACTGGCTCTTGCCATTGTGGATGTTACCACTAGGGTTCGTCAAGGTAGGCGTATCCACCCTACCTACTACTCCCCTGATATTGCATCCGCTATAAGGGCTCAGCGTCGGATTGGCTGGCACAACTGGTTCCTTGGGAGGTGGACACCCCTCTGGCATCAGATTCAGGCTGACTATTATTCTTCGATTGGTAGCAAACGCTCTCCTTGTCGATGGGCCACTGCAGTGATTCATCAATTTTTCCTCACCTGTTGGGATCTCTGGACGTACCGGAACCAACGGCTCCATGGCACTGGAGGGTTGCTTGAGTCAGAACGACACCAATCTCTCAATTATTCCATCTCATCTGAATTGGCCATTGGCTTAGCTGGTGCTCTGCCTCAATCTCACTCCCTCCTCCAGATTCCCCTCCAAGTGCTCCGTGGTTACACTCTTACTGCCAAGCGTCAATGGCTTGCGACCATCCAGCTTGCCAGGAGACACTATGCAGTCCCTCTCCCTTCCCAGCAGCCGTATCGCCAGGAGGCTGCCTTGCTGAGGGCTTGGCTGAATTGATCCTAACGGATGGGCCACACTTTTCACCCAGCGCTTTCCCCAGTGCTTTTCCCAGTGTCTCCCCCAGTGCACCCCACATTGCCACAGTGTTTCACCAAGTACTGCTCCCAGTGTCTCGCCAGGTTCTGCACCCCGAGCTGCTTTCAGTCTCACCAGGTTCTGCCCCTCGTGATACTCCTCGAGCTGCATCAAGTTTGGCTTCTGGCGATGCTTCCAATATGTCACCATCTTCTGCACCCCAGTGCTTCTCCCAGTGTATGACCCGGTTCTGCACCCACCAGTGCTGCTCCTTATGCTGCATCCAGTGTGGTTCCTGGCGCTGTCCCCAGCGCTGCTCCCACTGTCTCCCAGGGTTGCTCCACCCGGTGACCTTCCTAGTTCTTCCCCCAGTTACCCACCTCTACACACCGTGCTGCTCCCAGTATTTTACCCTTCCTCCTACCTGTTTGTCAGCTTATGCTACTGGTATCCTTCAACAGTTTTCACTTGTACTCTCCCTGCTTGCTTTCAGGATTCGTTTGACAAATTTGTCGTTCTACAACTTGGGGCTTACACTCTCTTCGATTGAGGCGACGTTAAAGTCTGGATACAGACTGAGTAGTTTAGATCCACCTTCAGTGGTTAAAGTTACTTAAATACGTATATTATTATTATTAAGATTAATTAACTCATAATCCGGAATTATAGTTGTTGATTAACAGTCGCAGCTTCATACGAAAACTATATAACAAACATACCTACGAGTCACAGTCTATTCCGGAGTATTCTTACGAGCTTCCTACGAGAAATTTCCTACCAACAAAAATTGATCTTAGAATTTATCGATCGCGAACCCCAGAAAATTCTATCTAACTGTACCACTGAATCAAACTAACACCCTTTCGTGAAATTACTGAAATAAGCCTTTATCTTGAACAAAATATATCAAATACTACTGAGACTTGGCTAGAACAACTTGGAAGAATATCAGTCAATTCCGTATGACAACAAACTAAACACAAAATAAACAAATATATAACAACAAAACAAAAACAAAAACAAAAATACGGAACAACCAAAAAGGAAAAATTACACGACAACATGCCAACGTTTACAAACAGATTCTTTCAAACTTTGGGTGCGGTTACATATCCTGCCTTCTACATCATGAGAAACAACGACTGGTGGAGACAAAACAAAGGAAACGAAGCATCTCAGAGTAAAACTGGGGACGATCAGTCCCAATTGACAAACCAGTCGACAAACAGGCCCGTCCCACGGCGTCAACGGCGCCCAAGAAGACAACCGGAACAAGAGGGACGGACCGACCGAGATTTGGACTCATCATCTTCTTCCTCATCAGAGAGTGATGATAGCAGCACTTCAAGCTCCGAAAGACATTATGCCGCGAAATTGGTCAATTTCAGAAGACAAGCAAAACGTCAAGTAGAAGAAATCAAAGCACTAAAGGAAGAAATGAGAGCTGCAAGAGCGCTAGAACAAGACAAAGAAAGAGATATGAAGCGGAGATGAACAATCTAAGACAAACAATTCAAGAATCACTCAACAAAGATAATGAGATGGAAGCGCTTCGGCAAGAGGTGAGGTCCGCAAAAGAAAAAGCAGCGGGTCAGCAGTTACTCAAGGCAAAACCAATCCATGATTTCGACGGCCAACAAGAGAATTGGACAAAGTGGAAATCCAATGCAATAGCTACTTTTGCTGCAACAGGACACGAGGAGATTATGAATGACCCAGATGCTGCCCGGAACGCACCAAGCAAAAACAAGGCACTTTGGGGAACTTTATTGTCAGCATGCAGTGGGGGTAGCGCACATTTGAAGATAATCAAGCATGAAGACACATTTGATGGACACGCAGCATGGCAAGAACTATTGGGCTGGTATGATTCTGACAACCGGAGAGAATCTTACGCTGAGACATTGAAGCTCCATCTCCGATACAACCAGTTGCATCCCAATGGCAATATTTCTGAGTATATCAACACTTTTGAACTGACGTATCATAAACTTCAGAAAATTCCACCATATCACATGACTGAATGGGATGCAAAAAGCATCTTTGCTCGGAATATTTGCGATCCAAACCTGGAGAGATTCAAAGAAGAATTGCTGGAACACAAGACAGACCGGACCTTAGAAGAAATGATTGTTAAGCTTCGAATCCATGATGAAGAACTTGCCAGGACAGCGTTTGACAGCAGCAGAGGAGGTCAAAAACGCGTCCGGCGCACCCCCGACGGTCCTAACAAAAGACACCGAACTGGCGCTTCAGGCACGGGCACTCTTACCGGTACAATTCACCCCAATCTCAAGGGTATTCTTCCAATTCCTCCTGAAACATGGCACGAGCTCTCTCAACTTTATAGAGATTGGGTTCTCAAATACAACCAAGCGATCCGGCACAGTGATACTCCACCACCCACTCCGGAGGGGGTTATTGTCGGTTCTCCACAAGATGATGGACTCAATCATTTTATTCCTAAATCTGGCCGTCAACGTCGGATTCGACGTGTAATGGCACCTAGTACCACCGAGATGAGTGCACCTGAATTGCCGCCACATGTTGGGTCACAAACGCCAGCAGAAAGCACTGAGTCCCCAACTATGGATGTCAATAGTGACCAGGATAGCATCGGAACAATCGATGAAACTGAATTATTCCCCCCCAGGCACCACTGCCCTCAAAACGGTTCGATTTCATCTACATTCTGGGGGGGATGGTGAGGATCAGGCAACACAGAATGCAGCGAATTCAACACCACGAAGAAACGCATCATCTTATTTTTACATAACGCGAAGAAACAAGATGGAAATAAAATCCAATGAAAATGACGATGAGGAAGAAGATTGTAATGGAGAAGATGTACCAGATCTTGTTGCAAGGATGAAACCTGATTCGGACGATGAAAGTGAAACCGGCGATAATGATACCAAGAATGAAGAACAACGGGATCGAAGAACAACAATCAGAAAAATTTACCACAAAAGAAGACCCAGAAGAGCAACAAGCAATCCAATAACCACCAATATACATTGATACAGAGAGGTTCAACAAAATGATAATATTGCAGTTATTGACAGTGGTGGAGGAAGAAGACCAGCGGTTACAGAACAAGCATGGCTTCGAATTGGAGGAGAAACTGGAATGACATCTGCAATGAGGCCGTACATGAGTAATGATACCAGTGCCTATGTAGAGCATCCAGTTTGCAGTGCTGTAACGAAGGCCTTTATTCCAGGAAGAGAGGATCCAGTACTTCTAATGGTCCATTACGCTACTTATGTGACCAAGGATAAAGATCAAACTGATGGTGAATCACTATTGACAACAATTGATATGGGTGATCATGGAGTGCTGGTAAATGGAGTGCAACCACAGTTGAGCAAATGTGGGATTACAATCAGAACAACATTTCTACCATTTTCATATGATGATGAAAAAGTGTATTTTCATATTACCAAACCAACAGAAGGAGAAGTGGATACATTGGAAAGATTCAAGTTGAACAGCCCCGCACCACCAGATATGCGAAAATATCCAATGTTGAGAAGGAAGAGAGCAAGAGAAACGTTCAAATTTGCAAAATTACCAATGCTGGAACTACGAAAGAGGTTTGCAATGTTACCAGAACTAACTGTCGTGAAAACGTTGGAAAATACTACCCAACACTATGAAGAAATAGAAGAAGAAAACAGAGAGGTTCCCAGAAAACATTATAGAAAACGATTCAAGGCTTTCCATTACAGAAGACAAAATGAAACAGTTAGCACTGATTATACTTACTTTTCAAAGAAGACATCTCAAGGACACAACGGAGGGCAATTTTTCAGCGGCATCAAGACAAAACTCTGGTCCTTTCATCCTTTGAAAACAGAATCACAATGTACTAATGCGTTACAAGATTACCTTCGAGAACATGGAGCACCCGATACGATTCTCAGTGATAATGCAAAATCTGAAACAGGGGTAAAGTGAACTCAAATTCTTCGAGAAAATATGATTAAGACCAGAACAAGTGAACCACACCACAGTCATCAGAACTTATGTGAAGCTGAATGGGGAAGATTGTCCAAGATGGTACAAAACAGTCTACGTATGTTTCAGGCGCCAATCAGTTTAGCGCATTGGTGTGCAAAATGGTGTGTGTCAGTTAACAATTTGGCAGCGCGCAAGTCTCTGAATTGGAAGGTACCTTTGGAATTGCACCAAGGTTGGACACCTGATATCTCCCATCTGAGATTTCATTTTTATGAACCAGTGTGGTATTTTGAGCCAAGATTCAAGAGTCCCCAAAACAATATGTTGAAAGGGAGATTTTTGGGTTTTGCTGAATCGACAGGTGATGCAATGACGTATTATATTCTGACTGAACCAGATACACCAAAACAGAAGCGCCAAGTGTTCATGAGATCTATGGTCAGAACAAGACGAAAAGAAATTGGTACCAAAGATGAATATGTGAATGACAGCCCGGAGGCTGAGCAGTTTACTCTTTCTTTGTCAGAGCACCAACAGAACATGGAAGATATCAAGAGCACTGATGAAGTCCCATTGTTATCTTCAGGGGAGAAATTTGCAGCGAGCTCTGAAGGAATGGAAAATTCAACCAGTACCAATCCAATGGAAGGAAGTGACAAAAATGACAATACGGCTTCAGGGGAGCTTGATGCAGATGAAGAGGATGTGGATCCGGGAAACACTTTGGACATGGAAGAAGAAATGCTACCAAGTGATATAGATGGATGCAACAATGCTGAAACCCATCAGGACATCTTGGAAAGCACAGAAGTGAATTTGGATATGGACTTCAGGAAGATTTTGGATCATTTTTGGGAAAATGGCATTTTGGTATTCAAGGCGCAATATATTGATGAGCTGCAAGGAAACACAGTTTTGAATACTCCATTCCCACAATTGAAGAAAGATCAACCACTGGCATGTGCAAAGTATATCAAGGAATACATTGTTGAAAGCCGGAGAGGAAACAACAGGCCGTTGAATGTATGGGCAGAGCAAGTAATAAAACAACAATCAGGTATCGTCAGAAGAATACGATTTATGAAGTCCTTAATACACAAGAGTTTTCAACGCGCAGTCAAGAAGAAACCGTCGAGGAATCAAAGAATGGCAAAGAAGAAGAATCGGGAAAAGTTTGGACAGAAGATTTCAAATACTTATGAAGAATGTATGCAATTCGATGCTGAAGCTGGTAATACCAAATGGAAAGATTCAATTCAGAAGGAGATGGATAATTTGGAACGTCTAAAATGTTTCAAATATCACTCAGCGGAAAAAGAATTTCCAAAAGAGGGAGGTTGGCAACAAGCAAGGTTACAGATGATCTGGGATATCAAGAGCGAAGATGGCAGATGCAAGAGTCGATTGGTAGCAGGTGGTCACAGAGTTTATTCAAGTGAATACAACACATACTCCCGTCAAATTAACAGTTTATCTGTGTATTTACTGTTCTTAATTGCACAACACCAACAACTGGAGTTGATGACAGCAGATGTGGGAAATGCATTCCCAACTGCACCAGTCCAAGAAAAAGTATGGGTGTGGGTTGGAGACGAGTTCGGTGAAAAGAAAGGATGCAAGGTAGAAATACAAAGAGCACTGTACGGGTTGGCAGGTAGTGGTAGAGCATTTATGGATTTCTTGGCTGACAGACTCATGAATTTGGGTTTTCGGCCGTCAAGAGCAGACCCAGATTTATGGCTACAGAAAGAAGGAGAAGGCTATACATATATCAAGACTCATGTTGATGATCTTATGGTAATAGGACGGAAACCTCAAGATTGGATAGCCAGAATTGAACAAGAATTTGCACTGAGAAATGTTGAATCAGAGCCTCAGTATTACCTTGGCACAAGCCTCACAAGAATAAAGGATGGAAGATTATTGATGAACTCTACCAAATATATCAGCAAAGTAATTCGGAAATATCAGGAGAAATATTCAGTGACGCTCAAGAAAGAAAACCTGCCAATGAAAACTGACTGCCATCCAGGACTAGATGATTCACCTCTACTGACTGCACTTGAACACAAGGAATTCCAACACATCATCGGTCTAGGATAGTGGTTGGTGTTATCTGGAAGAATTGATATTGCTTTCGCAGTGTCATCTCTCTCAAGATTTGCAGCTGGACTGCGAGAAGGTCATTTGCAGATGGCTAGACATATCCTGGGATATTTGAAGAAATACAAGAAGAAAGGAATTCTAGTGGATCCAAGACCCCCAAGGATCAGTTCAAATGGTGACGTCAAGCTCAAATATGAAGAATTTACACATCATTACAAATATAACAAAGAAGAATTGGATCCAATGTTCCCATTGCCACTAATCTCTGAAATGGACTTGAATATATTTTGTGACAGTGATCACGCACATGATTTGGTGACTGGAAGAAGTATCACTGGACTGATTGCATTTGTTGGGTGTATGCCTGTTTACTGGAAATCAAAAAGACAAACATCAGTACATACCAGTACATTTGGAGCCGAATTTACTGCACTGAAAGACGCGGTTGCGCTGGCCATTATGCTCAGATACCATCTTAGATCAATGGGAGTGGTCATAACAAAACCGGCAGAGATCTATGTGGATAACAAGAGTGTAGTAATTAACTCCACCAATCCTGCAAGTTCACTCAACAAGAAGTCAATCGCATTAGCCTACCATTTTGTCAGACAACACCAAGCCGGAAAAGTTGTATCCATCAGCCATATTAATTGGTGGAGTTGTTCGTTGAACGTTTAATTAACACTAACCCTAAGAGTTGACAACGTAACCTTGTAGACGGAGTTTATGTGGGGGGGGTTTGGGGGGGAGAAAATACGTAGAAATATTAAAAAAATCTGTTTTTAACAAGTAGACTTGGTACAAATGCTACGACTAAAAATTCTTAAAAACAGTACCCAAATAATTATTTACGGAAATGAGATGCTTCTTCTAAAAGCAATAGTAATATTTAGTGGCGCGCGCTCATTTTTATGGTAGCAAACTCTCATTTTTATGGTTGCAAGTAACCATAAGATTTAACCTGAATACAGATAAAAATCATACGATTCTCATCGTCGTCATCATCGGCCCGTCGTTGGTACGAATCGAATTTTTTCTGTAGTCGTCATCTTTGCCAGATGAGAGTCGGACTTGATGTACTTACAGCTATCTACCTCAATTTCACTTAGGTTCCCTCCGTTTCGGGAATGCCAATTTTTGCAGGAGTTGATCTCAAGAACCAGACATCGCCTGGTAATTCTGAAAATATCCCCAAACAGCTGAAAGTCTCTATTGTTACGAGTTTGCTTCAGAATGACCATGCAATGTCTGGTTCTCCAGATCAACTCCTGCAAAAAAAAGAGGCTTATCTAAACACCCCAAAAAAACTTTGGAGAACCAGATGTTTTTAATGTAATTAAAATAACAGCTTTTTACCTGATTCTTCTGGCTATGCCTGCGCGCGCACGCGCGCGCATGCCAGCCCCGGATAAGGGACAGACCATAAAAACAAAAAAAGGGGTAAAGGACGGACCAAAAAAACGGAAAAAGGACAGACCATCAAAACGGAAAAAGGACAGACCATCAAAACGGAAAAAGGACAGACCATAAAAACGGAAAAAGGACAGACCATAAAAACGGAAAAAGGACAGACCATCAAGTACATGCCAAGCAGTACAAGTACTACTACAGGTACGGTACTACTACCAGTAGTAATGCAAGTACCACATAGACAGTACACACTAATTTGCAATTAGAAAATAGAAAATTAGATATTTTTGGTGATTAGTCCATGAATATTGTTCCTATTATGGATATGATGAATCATGAAAGAAACAGAAGTGACTTATCTGTCATAGTTAGTGTGTCAGCACCTAGTAAGTGCATTTGGGTGTTAATTTCCTTTTGAAACTGGCTGTTGAGCTGATTCAATCCAAAGGCAAAGAAGGGCAACAGGAGCTTTAGCTGCAGGCCGGTTGAGGTGCCGGTCTGTTTTGGTCTAATATTTCTCTGATATCCACTACGGTTGGATGCTAATCCAACCAGATCTATTCTGACTATCGGTACCGACGCAATCAGATAGATCTTAGGCTTGTAGTTCTACAGTAGGACGCAAGAACGTCCGATGCAAGGTTTAAGGTTGAATAATCAAATAATCTAAAAGTATGAGATGAAGAGATGTTTCTTGCTGGAGAGCAAGTATCTCTTCTAAAGATCGGTGCTGCCGCTAATACAGCACGCGAATTTACGTGTTGCCGCTAATACAGCACGTATTTTATACAGAAAACAAGTACCAAGTTCGTGAGCAGCGCTTCGAACCGCTGCTGTCTTCTCTTGAAAACAGCACACTTAACAAGAGATTGCATGTGCGAACCTCTAGTGTGTGTTCTTCTTCGATTACTAAGTATCGAACTTCGATCGTAAGAGTGACTGTTGTCCGATCACTAAGTATCGAATGTGGGTGTCAGAATGACGATTGCACCTCTGGTTCGATCGTATTCCAATCTCACAGAGAGAAAGAAGTCTCATTATTCCGTATCTTTGACTCGTATGATCGTATCATTCCATCTGCAGTACTGTAAGTTACGTAGGAATGTACGTACGTAATTTAGAGTACTGTCGTTTTCACGTACGTGCAAAAGGAATTTAATATGCCCCATCTTCTCGCAAGTGGTGAAGCACAAGCATTATCTCTGTGAGAAGAACAGACAAATTCCGTAAGTACGTATGTAATGCATGTAATATGCCTCATCTTCTTACTCGGAGAAAGGAATGAATCATGATATGAAAGATATGATGGATCAGAACCAAATCGTAGACGATACCGATTGGAAGCATAGAAAATAGAAAATCCACTGAGTGTTGAATCCAAGAAGACGGTGGATTGATCGTATAACGAATCATAGAATCAATATGAAATCATAGGATTGATCTTAGATGGTGGACAACCGTGGGATCAGATCATATTGAGGAAGATTGGAAATCGAGACGATCGTAGGTCCGGGCATTACAATCGGAATCAAACCTGTGTTGGTTGGTTGATCGTAGATACCTATCTTGGAATGAATCGTAGGAATCGATTCGTAGATATCAACTTGGAACAAATTGTATACGTAAAGGTAGAATTGATACCAATCGTAATCGAATCTTGAATCGGAGAATGCTGATGATGGATCTAATCGTAGGATCAATGATCAGAGACGAGACATCAGCTGTGATCATAGATCGAATCGTAGGAATTGAGGGATCAAGTTCAATCGTGATAGAAATGATCAAATTCAATCTAACCGTAGAAAGTGATTGGTCACGGATATCAACATGGAATGAACCATAGAATCGATGGAATGGATGGATCAAATCGTAGCTTGAGAAGCGACTCGTGGAGGACAAATTTGCGTGAGCGGGATGCCCCATGGTTATGCATTGATTAGGCATAAATCACGCGATTTGTAGATACAACCATAATCAATTCGTAAATATCAATCTAGGGATGATTCATATGAATCGGTTCGTAGATACGGTACCAACTTGGAGATTGTTCTGGAAATTGTTTGATCGTAGATACCAAAGATTCTCAAAGACACCAATCATAGAATCACGTCGTAAGGCTGCGTGTGATCGTAGATTAGATCCTTGCAAATAGTCAATGGATCGTCAGATGACGTCATCATAAATCCAGTTAGCAAACAAGAGAGTGACGTGTAGGTGATACATCGTAGATGGAGCGTAGATCAAATCAAAGATCAAATCAGGTGACGTCGTCGTAGAGCCAATTGGCACGCAAGAGAGTAGCATGTAATTGATACAGGTTGATCTTGAGAGCATCACGGTGCCGTTTGGTGATACTGACAGCAGGCAAATCGTAGGTCATAGAATAAGTAGATGGCTTCCCAACTGGACAAAATGATGCCCCATAAAGAGGCTTCTTAACTGAGCTTGAAACGACACTATCTTTAGAAGATGCCCCAGATGGTGGAAGTTGCAAAGAAGAATTGCGAGAAGGCTGGGGTGCTGAACGAGCACGATGAAATGCCACGGTTTCATACTGAGGATAAAATGTCCATCTAGAGTTGGTGGGAGGTGTATAGAAAGTTCGAGCTCGAGGGGAATGTGACGCACCATTGCGTTTAGAGGGAACATCTCCAGTAGGAATGTCTGCAGGAACAATATTAGGAGTGGAGAAATGATCAACTTTGCTGAAGCGTACGGATTCAGTGCTGGGGGAATATGTCCAAGTGTAGGTAGAAGTACCGGTGGAGGTGGAATCAGCAGTTGATCCAGGATTGGAACTACCAGGGAGTCCTGTAGGGGTCTCGGGATTGTCAACAGTAGGGTGGTCAGCCGTTTTGCAAGCAGTAGTAGGGGGGCTGTTATGAACAGCGGGAGTACTACTGGTGGAATGAACAGGTGCGTGAGTTGACACTGGTTTGTGGAGCTGGCGTATTGGGTTTGTCCCTGGTCCATCTGGTGGTATGCCGTGAGTGTTCAGTACTACCCTGTTGGCCGTGGAGTCTCTGTTGGCTTTGACGATCCCACGCCAGTATTTCCTAAAGGCTTCCTTGGTGTAATGGTCACGTTCTTCCCAGTCTAGGCCCTGTTCAGTGAGTCGTCAACCAAAATCAACGAATCGCTGTAACCTTATCTGTACATGCCGAGAGAGTGGTACTCTCGCATCCCCGTCCTGATATGTGAGATCATCGATGTCTTCAAGGAATAGGAAATCCGACCATGTCCTGTACTTGCTGTTGATGAGCGCCTCACACAAAGTGCTGTGGGATTCTTGTGGGACATCGAAGGAGTCGTGTAGGAATGTGGCTAACGCTTGATCAAATGATGGGAATAGTGGTGCGAGATCTGAGGTACTCATGATGAATGAGGGGAGTGGTGCCATTCGCGCAACGAATATGGTTATCGTGTGTATGACAAGTGCCGTGCGCAACGAAAAAGGGGTCTCGTGTTTATGACAGGTGCCGTGGAATTCTTGTATGTAATCGGATCAGAGAACTATCGATTGTCGAGAGAAGAAAATTTCGCTTTCAAAAAGGGTCGTGTGGGAGGCCCACTGATCTGGAAGAATAGAAGTAACGGATACAGGAACGCGTAGAGCCCTTCTATTCGTGAGGTTACTAAGCCGTGGGTATGGGGAAACTTTCGTCTTGCGGGGATTCTCTTGCGGGGATTTGACAGGCCGTTGGGATGTCGAAGCGCCGGAAAAGAACCGTTACAAACGCCGTAATTTTCTTGTATCAAGAAAGTTGGGTGTCTCTATCAATATTGGGAGATGGAGGGCAGGACTGGTATCAGCGTGCTCGCAATATTGAGGGGAAGCCGTTTTCGATGAGGTACGACGTGCCGGTGGCGTGGAGAGGCAACGAAAATTGACTTATATGAGATTTTGAAAACAACAAAGATTCAATTACGAAAAATTCGATTAATTCGGATCGTCGTTGGTGCTGGTTCGCAATTGCTTGGCCTCTCGAACGCAATTGACGTTGTTGTGTAGATGAAAAGGTGTAAGACAGCTATTGTTGGGACAGCTGTAGTCGATGGTTTGTGGTGCTTAGCACAATCAAATGATGGGCGTCGTGGAGTGTAGACGCGGAAATAAATGTAATCCGGGGAACTTGCAATGCGGTCCTTGGATGGGGGGATTGCTATCGGCGTGTCCGATGCAATGGGCTTCTATTAAAGACTTCGGCTTGTCCGATTTATGTCTTTGTTATGCTGTAATTGGATCAGAGAACTATCAATCGTCGTCCGTAGTCGAGTCGATCGATGATCTGCTGTTGGATTGTTTTCGTCGTCGTAGAGTGCTCTTACTGCGTCGTCTTCTTCTTTTGCAAGCTTCAACAAGCTTGCGACTGTTAATCTGTTAATTTCCTTTTGAAACTGGCTGTTGAGCTGATTCAATCCAAAGGCAAAGAAGGGCAACAGGAGCTTTAGCTGCAGGCCGGTTGAGGTGCCAGTCTGTTTTGGTCTAATATTTCTCTGATATCCACTACGGTTGGATGCTAATCCAACCAGATCTATTCTGACTATCGGTACCGACGCAATCAGATAGATCTTAGGCTTGTAGTTCTACAGTAGGACGCAAGAACGTCCGATGCAAGGTTTAAGGTTGAATAATCAAATAATCTAAAAGTATGAGATGAAGAGATGTTTCTTGCTGGAGAGCAAGTATCTCTTCTAAAGATCGGTGCTGCCGCTAATACAGCACGCGAATTTACGTGTTGCCGCTAATACAGCACGTATTTTATACAGAAAACAAGTACCAAGTTCGTGAGCAGCGCTTCGAACCGCTGCTGTCTTCTCTTGAAAACAGCACACTTAACAAGAGATTGCATGTGCGAACCTCTAGTGTGTGTTCTTCTTCGATTACTAAGTATCGAACTTCGATCGTAAGAGTGACTGTTGTCCGATCACTAAGTATCGAATGTGGGTGTCAGAATGACGATTGCACCTCTGGTTCAATCGTATTCCAATCTCACAGAGAGAAAGAAGTCTCATTATTCCGTATCTTTGACTCGTATGATCGTATCATTCCATCTGCAGTACTGTAAGTTACGTAGGAATGTACGTACGTAATTTAGAGTACTGTCATTTTCACGTACGTGCAAAAGGAATTTAATATTGGGTCCTGGATTTGGAGGAAAAATACACACTAATTTGCAATTAGAAAATAGAAAATTAGATATTTTGGGTGATTAGTCCATGAATATTGTTCCTATTATGGATATGATGAATCATGAAAGAAACAGAAGTGACTTATCTGTCATAGTTAGTGTGTCAGCACCTAGTAAGTGCATTTGGGTCCTAGATTTGAAGGAAAAATACACACTAATTTGCAATTAGAAAATAGAAAATTAGATATTTTGGGTGATTAGTCCATGAATATTGTTCCTATTATGGATATGATGAATCATGAAAGAAACAGAAGTGACTTATCTGTCATAGTTAGTGTGTCAGCACCTAGTAAGTGCATTTGGGTCCTAGATTTGGAGGAAAAATACACACTAATTTGCAATTAGAAAATAGAAAATTAGATATTTTGGGTGATTAGTCCATGAATATTGTTCCTATTATGGATATGATGAATCATGAAAGAAACAGAAGTGACTTATCTGTCATAGTTAGTGTGTCAGCACCTAGTAAGTGCATTTGGGTCCTAGATTTGGAGGAAAAATACACACTAATTTGCAATTAGAAAATAGAAAATTAGATATTTTGGGTGATTAGTCCATGAATATTGTTCCTATTATGGATATGATGAATCATGAAAGAAACAGAAGTGACTTATCTGTCATAGTTAGTGTGTCAGCACCTAGTAAGTGCATTTGGGTCCTAGATTTGGAGGAAAAATACACACTAATTTGCAATTAGAAAATAGAAAATTAGATATTTTGGGTGATTAGTCCATGAATATTGTTCCTATTATGGATGAGATGAATCATGAAAGAAACAGAAGTGAGTTATCTGTCATAGTTTGTCTGTCACCACCTAGTAAGTGCATTTGGGTCCTGGATTTGGAGGAAAAATACACACTAATTTGCAATTAGAAAATAGAAAATTAGATATTTTGGGTGATTGAACCATGAATATTGTTCCTATTATGGATATGATGAATCATGAAAGAAACAGAAGTGACTTATCTGTCATAGTTTGTCTGTCACCACCTAATTAGTGCATTTGGGTCCTGGACTTGGAGGGAAAATGCACACTAATTTGCAATTAGAAAATAGAAAATTAGATATTTTGGGTGATTAGTCCATGAATATTGTTCCTATTATGGATATGATGAATCATGAAAGAAACAGAAGTGAGTTATCTGTCATGGTTAGTGTGTCAGCACCTAGTAAGTGCATTTGGGTCCTAGATTTGGAGGAAAAATACACACTAATTTGCAATTAGAAAATAGAAAATTAGATATTTTGGGTGATTAGTCCATGAATATTGTTCCTATTATGGATGAGATGAATCATGAAAGAAACAGAAGTGACTTATCTGTCATAGTTAGTGTGTCAGCACCTAGTAAGTGCATTTGGGTCCTGGATTTGGAGGAAAAATACACACTAATTTGCAATTAGAAAATAGAAAATTAGATATTTTGGGTGATTAGTTCATGAATATTGTTCCTATTATGGATTATTTTTTTATATTCATATACAGTAATGAAGATAAAGTTTTCTATATATCATGTCCCTTTGACTTCGAAAGAAACAGAAACAAACAGCAGATTCGTGTTCGTCTTCTCATAAGCTTTCCAACGGTATATAGGTTAATAGGGGTTGCACACGTTCTTCAAAATGTGGATTCCCGTACGGAGGGAACCAAAGTGAAATTGAGGTACTCTCATACGAATCGAATTTATTCAATCGAAGATACGAACGAATCATAAAACCGAGGTGCAAAAAAGATCGGTACCGGTACGCTCGTAATTATCAGTAGCTCGTACGGGTACGTACAACTTGCTTGCTTGTTCGAATTTAAAATAGAACTCGCGCGAATGACGTCACTTGATTGGTAGTATATACGAGATTGATTTTTTTTCGTACGTACGAGTTTTTCGTACGTACGAGATTGTTTTTTTTCCCCGTACGTACGAATTATCTAGTACTACAAAATCATGTAGAATTCTACATGACGTACTAGATTAAAAAAAAAATCTCTCTCACACAAACACAGGTTGTCCAAATTTGAAAAAATAAAAATAAAATACTTTCTTTCACCCTCTCAAAAACGAAGTATGACGCAAGATAGGATTAAACCATAGAATTGAATGATCATTGAGTTGAGTCAAAGAATTCAATCATAGAACTCAATCATGGAATTGGATCATCAACTTGAGTCAAAGAATGGAATCAAATAATTGAACCACATAATTGAATGATAAACTTAAATCATAGAATTCAATCATAGGCTTGAATCATCAACTTGAGTTGTGGAATTAAATCATTAAATTCGATCAATAGACTTTGAATCATACAATTGAGTCATAGACTTGAATCATGAAATTGAATCATGAATCCTTGAAGTGAATAATTGATTTGAGTCAAAGAGTGGAATCAAAGAGTTGAATCATGGAATTGAGTCATAGAATTGAATTGTAAATTTGAGTCATGGACTAGAATCATAGACTCAAATAATGGAAGTGAATCATAGAATTTAATCATAGAATTGAATCATACTCTTGAATCATACTCTTGAATCATAGAAATGAATCATAGACAAGAATCATAGACTTGAGTCAAATAATTGAATCATACACTTAAATCATAGAGTTGAATCATGGAAGTGAATCATGGAAGTGAATCAAAGCATTGAGTCATAGAATTGAGTCATAGAATGATGAAAAATAGAATGGAACCATAGAAATTAATCATAGAAATGAATTGTAGGTTTGAGTCAGACAATGGAATCATAAACTGGAATCATAGAGTTAAATCATTAAATTGAATCGTGAATTATATACTTGAATGATATACTTGAATTATATACTTGAATCATAAAATTGGGTTGATGATTGAGTTATATTTTTGTCGAGGACTGACAGGATTTGCACTGTGCTCAAATATGGTGGGTTTTTGGGTTGATGACTGAATTATATTTTGGTTAGGGACTGGAAAGATTTGCACTGTGTTCAAATCTGGTGGGTTTTTGGGTTGATGGTGACTGAGTTATATTTTGGTGGGGGATTGGCAGGATTTGCACTGTGCTAAAATCTGGTGGTTTTTGGGTTGATGACTGAATTATATTTTGGTTAGGGACTGGAAAGATTTGCACTGTGTTAAAATCTGGTGGGTTTTGGGGTTGATGACTGAGTTATATTTTCGTCGGGGACTTGCAGGATTTGCACTGTGCTCAAATCTGGTTAGTTTTTTGGTTGACGAATTAAGAATATATTTTGGTCGGGGATTGGCAGGATTTGCACTGTCTTCAAGTCTGGTTGGTTTTGGGGTTGATGATTGAATTATATTTTGGTAAGGGACTGGATGATTTGCACTGTGTTAAAATCTGGTGGGTTTTGGGGTTGATGACTGAGTTGTATTTTGGTCGGGGACTTGCAGGATTTGCACTGTGCTCAAATCTGGTTAGTTCTTTGGTTGATGAATTAAGATTATATTTTGGTCGGGGATTGGCAAGATTTGCACTGTCTTCAAATCTGGTGGGTTTTACGGTTAACGATTGAATTATATTTTGGTTAGGGACTGGAAAGATTTCCACTGTGTTCAAATCTGGTGGGTTGTTGAGTTAACGATTGAATTATATTTTGGTTAGGGACTGGAAAGATTTGCACTGTGTTCAAATCAGGTGGGTTTTTGGGTTGATTACTGAGTTATATTTTGGTTGGGGACTTGCAGGATTAGCACTGTGCTCAAATCTGGTGGGTTTTTGGGTTGATGACTGAATTATATTTTGGTCGGGGACTGGCAGGATTTGCACAGTGTTCAAATCTGGTGGGTTTTTGTGTTGATGACTGAGATATATTTTGGTTGGGGACTAGAAAGATTTGCACTGTGTTCAAATCTGGTGGAGTTTTGGGTTGATGACTGAGGTATATTTTGGTCGGGGACTGGCAGGATTTGCACTGTCTTCAAATCTGGTGGGTTTTGGGGTTGATGACTGAGTTATATTTTGGTCGGGGACCGGCAGAATTTGCACTGTGTTCAAATCTGGTGGGTTTTTGGGTTGATGACTGAGTTATATTTGGGTCGGGGATTGGCAGGATTTGCACTGTGCTCAAATCTGGTGGGTTTTTGGGTTCATGATTGAATTATATTTTGGTTAGGGACTGGAAAGATTTGCACTGTGTTCAAATCTGGTGGGTTGTTGAGTTAACAATTGAATTATATTTTGGTTGGAGACTGGAAAGATTTGCACTGTGTTCAAATCTGTTCAGTTTTTAGGTTGATGACTGAGTTATATTTTGGTCGGGGACTGGCAGGATGTGCACAGTGTTCAAATATGGTGGGTTTTGGGGTTGATGACTGAGTTATACTTTGGTTGGGGATTTGCAGGATTTGCACTGTGTTAAAATCTGGTGGGTTTTTGGGTTGATGACTGAGTTGTATTTTGGTTTGGGATTGGCAGGATTTGCACTGTCTTCAAATCTGGTGGGTTTTTGGGTTGATGACTGAGTTATACTTTGGTTGCGGATTTGCAGGATTTGCACTGTATTCAAATCTGGTGGGTGAATGACTAGAAAGATTTGCACTGTGTTCAAATCTGGTGGGTTTCTTTGTTTGATGACTGAGTTATATTTTGGTCGGGGACTGGCAGGATGTGCACAGTGTTCAAATATGGTGGGTTTTGGGGTTGATGACTGAGTTATACTTTGGTTGCGGATTTGCAGGATTTGCACTGTGTTCAAATCTGGTGGGTGAATGACTAGAAAGATTTGCACTGTGTTCAAATCTGGTGGGTTTCTTTGTTTGATGACTGAGTTATATTTTGGTCGGGGACTGGCAGGATGTGCACAGTGTTCGAATATGGTGGGTTTTGGGGTTGATGACTGAGTTATACTTTGGTTGGGGATTTGCAGGATTTGCACTGTATTCAAATCTGGTGGGGTTTTGGGTTGATGACTGAGTTGTATTTTGGTTTGGGATTGGCAGGATTTGCACTGTCTTCAAATCTGGTGGGTTTTGGGGTTGATGACCGAGTTATATTTTTTTGGGGGATGGAACAGATTTGCACTATCTTCAAATCTGGTGGGTTTTTGGGTTGATGACTGAGTTATATTTTGGTCTGGGACTGGCAGGATTTGCACTGTGTTCAAATCTGATGGGTTTTTGGGTTCATGATTGAATTATATTTTGGTTAGGGACTAGAAAGATTTGCACTGTGTTCAAATCTGGTGGGTTGTTGAGTTAACAATTGAATTATATTTTGGTTGGAGACTTGCAGGATTTGCACTGTGTTCAAATCTGGTGGGTTTTTAGGTTGATGACTGAGTTATATTTTGGTCGGGGACTGGCAGGATTTGCACTGTGCTCAAATCTGGTGGGTTTTTTGGTTGATGACTGAGTTATATTTCGGTTAGGTACTGGCAGGATTTGCACTGTGTTCAAATCTGGTGGGTTTTTGGGTTCACGATTGAATTATATTTTGGTTAATGACTAGAAAGATTTGCACTGTGTTCAAATCTGGTGGGGTTTTGGGTTGATGACTGAGTTATATTTTGGTCTGGGACTGGCAGGATTTGCACTGTCTTCAAATCTGGTGGGTTTTTGGGTTGATGACCGAGTTATATTTTTTTGGGGGATGGAACAGATTTGCACTATCTTCAAATCTGGTGGGTTTTTGGGTTGATGACTGAGTTATATTTTGGTCTGGGACTGGCAGGATTTGCACTGTGTTCAAATCTGATGGGTTTTTGGGTTCATGATTGAATTATATTTTGGTTAGGGACTAGAAAGATTTGCACTGTGTTCAAATCTGGTGGGTTGTTGAGTTAACAATTGAATTATATTTTGGTTGGAGACTTGCAGGATTTGCACTGTGTTCAAATCTGGTGGGTTTTTAGGTTGATGACTGAGTTATATTTTGGTCGGGGACTGGCAGGATTAGCACTGTGCTCAAATCTGGTGGGTTTTTGGGTTGATGACTGAATTATATTTTGGTCGGGGACTGGCAGGATTTGCACAGTGTTCAAATCTGGTGGGTTTTTGTGTTGATGACTGAGATATATTTTGGTTGGGGACTAGAAAGATTTGCACTGTGTTCAAATCTGGTGGAGTTTTGGGTTGATGACTGAGGTATATTTTGGTCGGGGACTGGCAGGATTTGCACTGTCTTCAAATCTGGTGGGTTTTGGGGTTGATGACTGAGTTATATTTTGGTCGGGGACCGGCAGAATTTGCACTGTGTTCAAATCTGGTGGGTTTTTGGGTTGATGACTGAGTTATATTTGGGTCGGGGATTGGCAGGATTTGCACTGTGTTCAAATCTGGTGGGTTTTTGGGTTGATGACTGAGTTATATTTTTATTAGGGATCGGGAGGATTTGCACTGTGTTCAAATCTGGTGGGTTGTTGAGTTAACAATTGAATTATATTTTGGTTGGAGACTGGAAAGATTTGCACTGTGTTCAAATCTGTTCAGTTTTTAGGTTGATGACTGAGTTATATTTTGGTCGGGGACTGGCAGGATGTGCACAGTGTTCAAATATGGTGGGTTTTGGGGTTGATGACTGAGTTATACTTTGGTTGGGGATTTGCAGGATTTGCACTGTGTTAAAATCTGGTGGGTTTTTGGGTTGATGACTGAGTTGTATTTTGGTTTGGGATTGGCAGGATTTGCACTGTCTTCAAATCTGGTGGGTTTTTGGGTTGATGACTGAGTTATACTTTGGTTGCGGATTTGCAGGATTTGCACTGTATTCAAATCTGGTGGGTGAATGACTAGAAAGATTTGCACTGTGTTCAAATCTGGTGGGTTTCTTTGTTTGATGACTGAGTTATATTTTGGTCGGGGACTGGCAGGATGTGCACAGTGTTCAAATATGGTGGGTTTTGGGGTTGATGACTGAGTTATACTTTGGTTGCGGATTTGCAGGATTTGCACTGTGTTCAAATCTGGTGGGTGAATGACTAGAAAGATTTGCACTGTGTTCAAATCTGGTGGGTTTCTTTGTTTGATGACTGAGTTATATTTTGGTCGGGGACTGGCAGGATGTGCACAGTGTTCGAATATGGTGGGTTTTGGGGTTGATGACTGAGTTATACTTTGGTTGGGGATTTGCAGGATTTGCACTGTATTCAAATCTGGTGGGGTTTTGGGTTGATGACTGAGTTGTATTTTGGTTTGGGATTGGCAGGATTTGCACTGTCTTCAAATCTGGTGGGTTTTGGGGTTGATGACCGAGTTATATTTTTTTGGGGGATGGAACAGATTTGCACTATCTTCAAATCTGGTGGGTTTTTGGGTTGATGACTGAGTTATATTTTGGTCTGGGACTGGCAGGATTTGCACTGTGTTCAAATCTGATGGGTTTTTGGGTTCATGATTGAATTATATTTTGGTTAGGGACTAGAAAGATTTGCACTGTGTTCAAATCTGGTGGGTTGTTGAGTTAACAATTGAATTATATTTTGGTTGGAGACTTGCAGGATTTGCACTGTGTTCAAATCTGGTGGGTTTTTAGGTTGATGACTGAGTTATATTTTGGTCGGGGACTGGCAGGATTTGCACTGTGCTCAAATCTGGTGGGTTTTTTGGTTGATGACTGAGTTATATTTCGGTTAGGTACTGGCAGGATTTGCACTGTGTTCAAATCTGGTGGGTTTTTGGGTTCACGATTGAATTATATTTTGGTTAATGACTAGAAAGATTTGCACTGTGTTCAAATCTGGTGGGGTTTTGGGTTGATGACTGAGTTATATTTTGGTCTGGGACTGGCAGGATTTGCACTGTCTTCAAATCTGGTGGGTTTTTGGGTTGATGACCGAGTTATATTTTTTTGGGGGATGGAACAGATTTGCACTATCTTCAAATCTGGTGGGTTTTTGGGTTGATGACTGAGTTATATTTTGGTCTGGGACTGGCAGGATTTGCACTGTGTTCAAATCTGATGGGTTTTTGGGTTCATGATTGAATTATATTTTGGTTAGGGACTAGAAAGATTTGCACTGTGTTCAAATCTGGTGGGTTGTTGAGTTAACGATTGAATTATATTTTGGTTGGAGACTTGCAGGATTTGCACTGTGTTCAAATCTGGTGGGTTTTTAGGTTGATGACTGAGTTATATTTTGGTCGGGGACTGGCAGGATTTGCACTGTGCTCAAATCTGGTGGGTTTTTTGGTTGATGACTGAGTTATATTTCGGTTAGGTACTGGCAGGATTTGCACTGTGTTCAAATCTGGTGGGTTTTTGGGTTCACGATTTAATTATATTTTGGTTAATGACTAGAAAGATTTGCACTGTGTTCAAATCTGGTGGGGTTTTGGGTTGATGACTGAGTTATATTTTGGTCTGGGACTGGCAGGATTTGCACTGTCTTCAAATCTGGTGGGTTTTTGGGTTGATGACCGAGTTATATTTTTTTGGGGGATGGAACAGATTTGCACTATCTTCAAATCTGGTGGGTTTTTGGGTTGATGACTGAGTTATATTTTGGTTTGGGACTGGCAGGATTTGCACTGTGTTCAAATCTGATGGGTTTTTGGGTTCATGATTGAATTATATTTTGGTTAGGGACTAGAAAGATTTGCACTGTGTTCAAATCTGGTGGGTTGTTGAGTTAATGATTGAATTATATTTTGGTTGGAGACTTGCAGGATTTGCACTGTGTTCAAATCTGGTGGGTTTTTAGGTTGATGACTGAGTTATATTTTGGTCGGGGACTGGCAGGATTTGCATTGTGCTCAAATCTGGTGGGTTTTTTGGTTGATGACTGAGTTATATTTCGGTTAGGTACTGGCAGGATTTGCACTGTGTTCAAATCTGGTGGGTTTTTGGGTTCACGATTGAATTATATTTTGGTTAATGACTAGAAAGATTTGCACTGTGTTCAAATCTGGTGGGGTTTTGGGTTGATGACTGAGTTATATTTTGGTCTGGGACTGGCAGGATTTGCACTGTCTTCAAATCTGGTGGGTTTTTGGGTTGATGACTGAGTTATATTTTGGTCGGGGACCGGCAGGATTTGCACTGTGTTCAAATCTGGTTGGTTTTTAGGTTGATGACTGAGTTATATTTTGGTCGGGGACTGGCAGCATTTGCACTGTGCTCAAATCTGGTGGGTTTTTGGGTTGATGACTGAGTTATATTTGGTTTGTGACTGGAAAGATTTGCACTGTGTTCAAATCTGTTGGGTTTTTGGGTTGATGACTGAGTTATATTTTGGTGGGGGATGGAAAGGAGATTTGCTCTGTGTTCAAATCTGGTGGGTTTTTGGGTTGACGATTGAACTATATTTTGGTTAGGGACTGGAAAGATTTGCACTGTGTTCAAATCTGGTGGGTTTTTGGGTTGATGACTGAGTTATATTTTTATTAGGGATCGGCAGGATTTGCACTGTGTTCAAATCTGGTGGGTTTTTGGGTTGACGATTGAATTATATTTTGGTTAGGGACTGGAAAGATTTCCACTGTGTTCAAATCTGGTGGGTTTTTATGTTGACAATTGAATTATATGTTGGTTAGGGATTGGAGAGATTTGCACTGTGCAAATGACTCACTTGATTGGTAGTATAGATCAATTGGTATGATCAATATGAAGGTAGGTAGCTTGCTTGTAGATCTAGTACCTCGTTATTACCGGTAGCTCGTACAGCCTGCTTGTTCGAATTTAAGAAAGAGCTTGCGCGAATGACGTCACTTGAATAGTAATATAAATCGATTGGTATGATCGGTATGAAGGTAGGTAGCTTGCTTGTAGATCTGGCAGCTCGTAATTACCGGTAGCTCGTACAGCTTACTTGTTCATATCTAACTCCAACCCAATGAATGTAGATACCTTGCTGATAGCTTACACATGAATTTGGTTGGTTGGCTAATGGTAGAATTGGAACTGGTAAGAATTGGTACAGATCAGAACACCTTTGGTAATTCTGATCTGACTTGATGCACACTAGTACTAGTAGAAATTGTACGCGTTATTGTATGAGTACTTCTTACCATAACTTTACTGACACATACTTACAATACATACAATAACTACGTACTCAACAACTCCACAGGGCCCCTGCAAAGCACTAATTCACAGGACAACTATGCAGACATCCTCACCAAGCCATTGAACAGTAACGCATTCAGGAATCTCCTAAATGAATTCATGACAAAGTGAAATCAAAGTTAAGTACCACAATTCCGTAATCAAACAACCACACTAAAAATCCATGTCTAAAGAACTATGTTGTATGCTTCCCTCTAAAGATTCAATAGGAATCTAAACCAAGATCATGGATTTAGAGGAGAACAACCGGCAAATTGTGTTGTTAAGTGAAAACAAGAAATAACCGTTACGTGGGGTTAAATATGAACCAATAAGAAAACAGATCGACGTGCGCACATATGTATACTGATGAGATGCGCGGCAAAATGTACGGTGTTACGAATAAATGAGGAATGAGACTAGATTACTGATGGATAGACACTCGGGCATGTAAAGACCAATGGGATGATATAAGCGATGAAGGGAGTCTATCACAGAAAACAAACTGATGGTCACGATGACAGAATAATGAGTCACAATCGAATGAATAGATCATTGATAGAAGAATCGGACACAGTGAAATATCAAAAGAAAGTACCACGTGAAAATACAGAGGCATAGGATCTGATATTAAGTATGTCAATGATATACATGTGTATATCAATGAAATATGGAAAATATCAATGACACATAAAATGGATACGCGAAGCCCAATTATGTTAGAAACGAACAAAATGAGACACGTTTCTCCGACAAATTCACTGAGGAAATATTAGTCAATCTACAACACGAGAATGCATGTGCAGTCTCATTATGAAGGATTGTGTAACACGGGACAATACGTGTGTTCCGGTTAAGCATTGGAAAAACAGAAAATAGATTAATTAACTCATAATCCGGAATTACAGTTGTTAGTTTTCTTGCTGTCCATCTTTTGAAACTGGAGTAACCTCGACAGATAAAAGTGGAAATTCAATTTTGATACACGTGTACCTTGGAAACCTCGCCAAAGCAATACCAGACGGAGAGACTTGTTCAGAGACTCTCGATGGGACATCTATGATCTGTGGTTAGAAATTGCTTCGGTGATTTCTTCTTACGGTACTTTTGATTTTATGTTAAATCCAATGACATATGGTACGTGAAACACCTTAAGAATTAAGATAATCTAAGGTTGTGATTACACTCTATCCTGTTAGTGAAATAAAATCAAAAGTATGTGCTGTTTGAAACAATTGAAAATACAACTCATTTTCTTCCGGGGCACATGTATACTCTTGTAGTAAATTGTTCCAGCCTGTACCACTCATACGGCCTCTCTCATTTTGTTTAGTAACTTGGTAAATGCTGTGGTCCATCACCATCTCCAATGGTTGATACGTGGTGGCTCATAAAACATCCAACACTTCTTATTCCTTTTATGTCAGGAGCGCCAGAAGAAGATTCCAGTTACTGCGAATTACTTGTCAGTGTCAGAGATTAGAAGGGATTCTGCATTAATTTTAACATAGTACTTCTTACTCGCAGAGGGTTGTCTCCCTTTTGCTGTGCACAGATACTGTGCCAGTCTTTTCAAATGAAATCGAATCGAATCGAACCGAAGGCATCGAACACAAATGACCAGAGAGCGAAACAACTATAGCATCGGCGAAGTTCAGGACATTCAGTATCCATACTCCGAACTCGCTCTGTAAACGCATTGGGCGTGTTGAGGAAGTCACGAATATGGATACTGAATATCCTGAAGTTCGCAGGGCGTGCATAGTTGCTCACTGACTGCATATTTGAACACAAACAAACTCAAACTCAAAACCAACACACACACACACACGCAAAACTGTCTGTAACGAGTAATTACCCCCGGTGTGCAAGTCCCAAATCCAACAAGAATTTAGCTGGTTTCCAGTATCGAGAAATCGCTCAGTAGTCCTTTGTGAAAAAAGCGACGACGGAAGTTTAGCTTGGTTCCACTGGTTCTTGGGCAATGAATAGCAAGAGTAGTGAGTAGATTGCGTCATGACTGATGACGGACCGGGGCCGTTTGTGTGAGGTTTGAATCCATCTTCCGGTACGGTAAAGATTCTTGGACACGAGTTCTCGAAAACATGAAGACAGAATGAAGTATTCTTCCATGTTCTCCAGGGCATTCATTGAGCATCATTTCTCGTTGAACTTTTGAACTTACGCAGAGAAGGAAGAGCGTACAAAAGCAATTTCATTATCAAGACCTCAATCAATGCCTTCGGTTTTGTTGGATAACAATCGTATCTACTTTCCTTCATAGCGTCGACACAGACGACAAAAGCACCCAACGGTTAACAATATCGAGTCGTATGAACTTGAGGGTTTTTCCTTGTCACATTATTTGATATTGCAATATCACACACAACGTGGGGCTTGCACAGCCATCCTTGATTCGTAGGAGGTGCCATAAAAATTGCATCTCCTCATTTTAGTATATGCTCAAATTCACGCCAATGGCTCGCTGACCGAACGTGTCTTTTGTGTTTCTAGCGATCGACAATGAATTTCGTTTGGAGAAGTTGAATGCACGTGCACGCGAGAGGAAAGTGTTAGAAATAAATCATTGACAACGAAGTACATTGATGCATTGTTACCACATCAGAATTTACAAAACGCTCCGGTCAACATCACAATACGATCATGACTTCTACGAAAACTTACCAACAAAAATATGCATTGCGTCTCGATCCTGTTCGATTCGCTTGTGTCTCTGTTGCATTCAAGTTTCCGGTTTCATTTGGATCAGAATCACATGTTTTTCGCTCATTGCAATTGATCTTAACTCACAATAAAAGGTAAACACTTCAAACAGAGTTAATGCGGAGACTGCAACCACGATTTCCTGAATATGTACGAATACTTCCTGATGCAAACTTGATTGATTAGAAGCTGGTCGCATACCGGTAGTGCTTACGTGGTAGACTAGGACGTAACTTGAAACTTTATCGCATGTGCGGATTTCCATGAATTCCTTCAAGGTACTCGGATTACGGCCGAACCTGCGGTGGGAGGTGGCACTCGTGCTCTTCACGGTTGTCGGAAGTTGCATGCAGTTGCAGCAGCGAGATGAAAGTTCAGTTTATCTTCCTACCGTTTCTTTCTCGAAAAGTTATCCATACAAAACAATCGAATCGGCTTTTTCCCCGATGAATCCCTTAGAACAACTAAGAAAATACGTCCCGATTTCAATTAACGCAATCGTATTACGAAGTACTTCTACTACGTAATTCGTAACAGCTGTCCGCCTCTCAGGTCGAACCTCCTAAACCCTCGGGTTAAGAATCAGAATGCCCTTCGCCCATAGTACATATTTCTTCAGGGCTCTGCAGAGCAACTCTCAGAAAAAACATAAAGAAATCTCCCTAGTACTAATTCTACATGAAATTGTTCAAAATTACATTATGGCTCCAACTCAACCAATTTTCAACCCAGAACAGCAGACAAACTAGCCATTTATGAAAGGATGAGTTGGATAGATTTGGCATGGCCATAAGTCTATTGCAACCGCTTCCAATTCAATCACCAAGGTCAAGAGGGTTCTTGGAGGGGTATTTTGTAGGGGAATTTGTGTAGAAAATTACCACCAGAGTTTTTTACAGGAAACAAGTGTAGAATTCGTACCAGGCATTCAGATCTCAACCCGAGGGTTTAGGAGCTTCGACCAGAGAGGCGGACAGCTGTTACGAACTACGTAGTATCGCGAAACATGTGGCGCGAAACATTACATAGATCTTAGTCCACGTGAGCTCACCTATGTAAGAAATGACTGGTCAAGTAAAAAATTCCCGGTTTATGTACGGTACTACATAGAAGTATTTCGGGAATGAACCACACTCCACGTACAACAATATGAAGTTTGAGTAAATATTAGAAGTACTACAGTACTTCGTAGTATTAAAGGAACAGAACTTCGGTTGGCGTTCAAAAAATACTATGGAGTATGGTACTCGTACGATATGGTACGTACGTGTGCGAAGATTTTTATTTTGGGGGGGTAATCCACGAGTACCGTACGACAGATTTTCCATGTAATTTGGCCAACTGGATTACTAAATTATTACACCAAAACTCGAGGAGCTCATACTAAGAAACATAAGTTAATTTTTAATCAATTCATGAGCACCTCACCGGATTAGTAATCCAATTCTGTAATCCACTGAGCTCGGTACTAAGACAGTAGAAATCAACGCTTCATTTCTACTTAAGGGCTCGCTAAAAAAAGTAATCGTCAATGAAACCAAGAATGGTGACAGTAAAAAATTGATATCTCCCTGAATATTGGGAGCTAGGGGACCAAACTGGTACCAAAATGTCTGCAATGACAAGGCGGTATCGATTATGTCAAACGGCTTTGAGCTCGTAGCTTAGGGGAGCAACGAAAATTGATTTCAGTCGTCGTCGTCGTTGTCGTCGTCGTCATTGCCATCGTCATTGCTGTTGCTGCCATCGTCAGCCCCGAGGACGCTGGAGCAAGAGTACACCATTCCCTAGATCAGAGCAGCGCAATGCTTGTAGTTCCTTGGACGCAGGAGCAAGAATACTCTTTTCCCCTAGATTGGGGGAGGCAGCGCATTGCTTGTAGTTCGGACGCCGGAGCAAGAATACACCATTCCCCTAGATCGTAGCAGTGCAGTGCTTGTAGTTCGAATGACCATTCCCTAGATCGTAGCAGGCAGTGCTTGTAGTTTGGTTGCTGCTGCCGCTCCTCTCCTTTTCGTGTAATAATTCAGCAATCCAGTTGGCCAAATTACATGGAAAAATCGGTCGAACTCGTGGATTACGTAAATAATCTACGAGTGTGCTCTTGCCTTTGCTGAATTAGTAACACTCCTTCAGTCTCAGCCTCGTTGCACTCGGCTTCAGCCTCAGTAGTGTTAGTAACTGTGTTCCACCTTGGTCTCAGTCTCAGCCTTCGGCTTCGACCTCGACCTCAGTGGAACACAGGTGTAATAAACTAGTAATCCAAAATTGGATTACAACAGTAGTCATGTAATCCATTTTATTCCAGTAGAACTCAGTACTGGAAAACAATTATGGGCACTTGAGCTCGTTGCACTCACTCTCGTGCCCATAATTGTTTTCCAGTACTGAGTTCTACTGGAATAAAATGGATTACATGACTACTGTTGTAATCCAATTTTGGATTACTAGTTTATTACACCGCGCGGCCAAGCAACTCGTAGACTATATCAAATAAGATTAGGACAATTTACACGATGTAACAGTATTTAGAAACAAATAGAAGTAATAATAATAATATGAATCTCCAATTATTTTATCTCATCCGTTGAGTATCATCTATTTTCAATCTATCAAAAATTAATATTGAATTTCACTGTATCAACTATCGGTACATTTTTAGAATATTGATAAGTGAATTTTGTTGTCGGTTAAAAATACGACGACAGAAACACGGTAGAAACACTACGGTAAACAAAGCAGAGGTACAAACGCTAATATTTGCCGAGCTTAGAATCTAACGCACCTCCGCTACCGTACCGTACGGTACTTGGAATCCTTGAGTGGTAAAAACGGCTCCATTTATGACTACAAACGAAACAAGTTAACCGGTTCGAGATAAGACATCTTTGAAGACCGGATCTATAAGTGACCACTTGGATTCCTCATGTGTATTCAATACAAATACACTTACACCCCATGAGAAAATTACTTATTGCAATCATGAAAAACAATACCGAATCCAAATGGGCCTCATCTATCCTCACTTACTCCATATATCTTGATCAAGCACGAGGCCCATCGAATGAACTACTTAACCTCCTAAAAGACCGATACCTTTGAATGACGAATGCAGTAAGACCAACACGACGCTAATACAGCAACAATACGTTGGAAACACCACAAAGGTGGTATTTAGCCTGGAACTACTGTGGCTCGTAAGTAGAAATAGGTACGCTTAATGATACATACCTTTAATGACTATTCCTACTGTTTTTAGACGCAGAAATCATGTGGTACCCCTTAAAAAAAGGGGTATGCGGTGCATTTCCATACACAGAATTGTTGCATTTTTAGTGGTATAAGACTCCGTGTAACTCTTAAGGAAATACCACAAATACCACAAGTACTTTACATGACCGTTGTTCTTCAGTCCTCTTTTCTTTCTAAGAAATCTCCCCGGAGGTGCTTGATTCATGACACACTTTTTTGCTCACTTTTTCAAAACGAGGATGGATACGACAAATAAGACGAATAAGAAGCGCCAATCCCCCCTATTATTGCTGCTAAATTGGCCCCCTCCGAGTAAGCTAGTGTGCTGTAGTATAGTAATACTTTGGTACTCTATTTAAATTTGGTCTACATGTCTAATGGCCCACGGCTTTTTCGTAGGGCTATGGTAGCAATGTTCAATCAATCGATTGATTGATCAATCACCATTTGCGGTTGCAGTTGACTCTGTGTATGGTAAGCAATGTAGCAAGAATGACTCAGCTCATCAACCGTCTTCGAAAGGATGAAGGTCGTGGAGGGAACAACAGGCTGTATCAGTAAGCAGTGGCGTTTGGTTTATTGTTGTTGTGTGTCTGTGTGCCGTGTTGGTGCTGAGTATGTTGCTGGAGAGCATCCCTCCCTTGTTGTTGTTGCTAGGGTGATTTGCCCTGTAGATTTTAGTGTAGTGCAACACGTTGGTTGGCACCTAGGTCCAATTGTAACAAACCTTGCTTGCCCTGCTTGCTTCTTTGTATCCATCCATTGTCTTCTTTGCCATCTGAATAGCCATCCAAATAGCCATTCAAATAGCTATTTGAATAGCCATCCGAATAGCCGTTTGTTGATTGCCATTCTAAGTCGAAATATTAGTAGAGTAACATGCTGGCGTTCGAATGTGGTAGTATTTGTACATGTGCACCCTCATCATCCCTTCTATTGGAGGGGAAACAGATGGGTCGGTGAAGGGCCGTCGTTGGCTCGTTTTTTTGTATCTTCATAACTTGTGTTCTTCTTTGCTGTAGAATTGCTGTTCGAACACCCTTCACGATCGAAATTGAAGTAGAGTAAGATGTAGGTATTCGAGCTGCTGGTGTAATTTTGCACTATTTGTACGGTGGCGGACCTTCATGGTCTGTTCTATCAAAGGAGAAAAAGAAGGGTTGTTGGAGGGTCGTAACTCGCCATCCAAATAGCCATTCAATTGCCATTCGATTGTCATCCGATTGCCATTCCAGGTCAGCAAATCAGTAGAGGAACATGATGGTGTTCGAATGTGGTAGTATTTGTACATGTCCACCCTCATCCTCCCTTCTATTGGAGGGGAAACAGATGGGTCGTCATTGTCGTCATTGTTTTTTCGTATCTTCGTAACTCGTGTTATTCACAGTAGAATTGACGTTCAAATACCCTTCCCGATTGAAACCCAAGTAGAGTAACATGTAGGTATTTGAGTTGGTGTCATTTTGTACTAGTTGTAGGGTGATGAACCTTCATGGTCTGTTCTATGGAAGGAGAAACAGAAGGGTCGATGCATGGCCGACATTTGTGATTTTGATGATTGGACTTCCTATCAAAAAATTGTCTTCGGCAATTTTTTCTCTGTCATTTGGCTGTTGTTTCAGGGTCTTTTTCACTTAGTATTTTTTGAAGAGACTTTGGTGTACGAAGTACACACATGTTCATTACCCGTAGACTTGTACATGGTTTTTGTACTGGGTATTTATTGTGGTATTTTTATAACGTACACTCACAGTATTGGTACGGGTTTAGAGGTTAATGCCATGCGGACACGTAGAAAATGTACCAGAATCTACAGGGCGTTAGCGCGTAGCATTCACCTCTAAATCTTTACCTGTCCCCTTGGCACCCGGATATTCTATTATCCATTAAAGGAACCCGGATTTGGAACCTTAAGGAACCCGGATTTCAAACCAATTTCGTTCGTCCAAAATCTCCGTGACGTTTTTTTTTCTATTTTCTTTCACTTTTTTGCTTGCTAATCCATCTAATTGCAACCAATTGCAACCAATCTAAAACTACTTTAACATCAACTAGCAAGGGATGAATAACAAATAAACCATTCAACTAATCGAACTACACTGTACCAAGCACCGTACGGTGGTAGAGAGCGTCGTCGTCGAAGCGAAACGCGAGTCGTTTTCGTCACATTCTTCTTGTTCTTGTTGTTGCTCTTGTTTTAGTAGCTTGAGGGCGCCGAGGAGGACGAGGACTCGCGTTTCGCTTCGACAAGGACACTCTTGCTCACACACAGCCCTAACTACAAGCAACCGTACTAGCCTTGGCAAGGCCACTGCATCCTAACTGCCCTGAGATGTTCCAATTCCTCTGGGGTAAGATGTGCTTCAGCAATTTCCATTCTCTGTGGAGTAATGCTTTTGGTCATGGAGAGCATCTCCTTAATATCCTTTGCCATTGCTTTTCCTAGCTCTGTATCTTTAATCTTGATATCCTCTTCAATCAATCTTTTCATTTCAGCTTCATCCTCTGCAATCCATTTCACTTCACCAACTGGTGGATCCTTCTCTGCCTCCATAAGAGCGCCCACCATATCATCCTTGTTTAGGCGTGTGCTCTTCTCTTGTAGCTTCCACTCAAACACCTTCCTCAATTCAGATACAGGGAGATCCATAAAGTTGCCATCGTATTTGTCGATTAGGGGTTGAGCCGCTTCTTTCTTTTTGTCATATGCTGCAGCCTTATATTTTGTGCCCTCCATCGCTTTGATTATTCCTTCACAGCAAATCCTCTCCTGTACAATGATCTGATCCGTGCAGTTATAGGCTCCTCCATTCAAAATGGCATACTTTGGGCCTGGTGTGTTCTTAGCTTCTTGGATTTGGTCCTGGCGAGCTCGTGTGTTTGGTAGAGTTGCTATGGAGTTCTTTCCGTAGTAGTTGCGTGGGGCTTGTTTCAAAAAAATCTTGCCTGCAAACCCGTGCTCCTTAAGTGTTGCAATTGCATTCACATTTCAGAATTCAAAATCCAGCAATTGCACGATGACGGGATCTGCATCCAAATCAATACTGCTGTCTGATAACATCGTCAACTGGTGAACAACGTTTCGATTTCCCAGGCAGTTCCGTGTGAATGGGCTAATGCCAATCTTCCTCCAGCATGCTTTGGATGCTGCTGGACGAAATGCCTCCTCAAATGCAGACCAAAGTCTCAAGCTCCAATTTTCACGGTAACCAAATACCAGTGACGGAATGTCAAACATCTTGACAGTTCTTTGTTCTAGCATGAAGTTTCTTTCGGTTATCACGGAAAGCAGTCTTGAACGGACCAAAGTTCTGATCTGCAACTTGGGTGATGTGCGTTGTATTTGGAACTCTGGGTAGCAATATGAACCCCTTCCAGCTGAGAAGCTGTAGGAGCTTAGGATTCAACTGCCCTGGACCAGAATCGACTATCAACAAGACCCACTTCCCGTTGGCAGGTTGAGCATCTGGGTAGAGTGATACAATGCTTGTCTCCACATATTTTTGAAATTCAACACCATCCATTCCTGCTGTAGGATTGCAATATGCAGTATGGGGCTTGAGCCCTTTGCTACCTAAACCCCAAGTACCAGTAACACATCCAGCCTTGTCAAGTTCATTTGTGAATGCCGTTGCAATCCGTCTCTTGCCTTCTTCTGCAAGGCTCTTTAGTTGAAAGTGGAACGGGATGGGGTCTCCACTAGTGGTACTTCCAGCAACAAGTGTGCACCTTGAGCTGCTTTTGGGTACCCGAGCCGCACCCCGGGGTAGACTCTTGTTAGCAGGACCATACTCCGCCACAGGTCTACCACCACTCTTTGAGCCCGTCCCATCCAGTGTGAGGCCAGTCTCATCCACATTCACAATTCGATGAAGCTGGCCTGGAAGAAATACCAGCTCTCCCTCGTGTCCATTCCCTTTTTCTTCTGCTGTAGGCAAACGGGCAAATTGCTTTTCAATCAACAATTTTTTCAAGTTTTTAAACCAGTCATTTATATCGTTACGGGTGGCCCAAACAGCCCTCCTCTCTTCCAACTGTGTGTTCTGTGTACTCACTTCAATAGTGTGGGTATACTTAGCCTGCATTCGGTTGAATAGCGAGACATAGTCTTTGAGGCAACAAGGCCCATCTTTTAGACATGCTTGGAGACGCTGCCCCATTTCTTTTCGATTGGGCTTCTCCAACATCTCTGCTGAAGTAAGAAGTGTTAGTGTTTCCATAGCCGTAGCCAAGGCTTCTTCTACAGCTGGAGGCAGGATAGGTGGCCTGCCTTTCCTGGGGGGCGCTTCCACACCATTGTTGACCCTCCACTTCAACGTATTCACAGAAAGATTTGTATTGTTTATTCTGTTGACAGCATCACAAATTACCTGCCCTGCAATTCGCTTGACACCCCTCCCATCCTCCTGTTGCAGTTGCTGATCCTTGTACATGTAACCTGCTGTTTCATAGGACTTGTAATAGCGTTTACGGGCATCCTGAGTCTGTTCCTTGTCATACATAACCATACTATGATTACGCCTTGGCTTTGGTTTTGCTAGTACTCCAGCTGCAGATATAGAATCAGTTGCTGTAGCAGGGACAAGCTCTGTAATGGGGAGTGCTGTAGCGGCGAGCGCTGTAGCGGCGAGTGCTGTAGCAGCGCTCGCTACAGCAGCAAGTGCTGTGTTGTTGTTGTTGTTGTTCTTGTTCTTGTTCTTGTTGCCGTCGCCGTCGCCGTCGCCGTGGCTGCTGCTGGAGTTGTTTGCTGCACTGTTGGTGTGGTTGTTGGTACTAGGTGGATTGGATAAAAGAGATATCAATGGCGTACTGTTCGTTTGAATGAAAAGAGGTGGCGAATTCTTCAGCTGCCTGTCCCTCTGCCTCCTCACTCTCCTTTGCAACGACTTATTCTTGCAATCCTCCTCAGAAAATTCCAATACTCTCATAGCATCTGCTGCTGTGTAGTACTTGTTCCATTTCCCTATCACTAGAAGAATGTGACCTGCTACCATAGTCTGCTCACATTGAAGTGGGTGCCCTTTTGGTACAGACCCAAGTGGGGGGACTGTTGCCTTGTTGGGGTGGGGGGGGGGGGCGCGGGGGCTTGGTGGAAGCCCATTTTTTAGCCACATTTTGCCCATCATCTTTCCCATCCATGTTGAGTCGTTTTTTTCTGATCTGCGGAGTCAATCGATTCGAAACTTGGGTGGCGTGTTCTTCTATATGTAATGAAGAGGACCCTGCAATATCGTTGGCAGCGGCGACCTCGGTATGGAGATATTATCTGCTGTTGTTGTTATTTGGGTTGCTTCCTTGAAATACAACCAAATTTTCCCACTCTGCTTCACCGGTTCGATTCTTCTAATCCGCTCAATCAATTGATTCGAAACTTGGTCGGCGTATTCTTCTTTATGTAATGAAGAGGGCCCTGGTGCAATATCGTTGGCAGCAGCGACCTCAGTATGGAGATATCTGCTGTTGGGTTGCTTCCTTGAAATACAACCAAATTTTCCCACTCTGCTTCACCGAGTCGTTTTTTTCTAATCTGCTTAATCAATCAATTCGAAACTTGGGCGGCGTGTTCTTCTATATGTAATGAAGAGGACCCTGCAATATCGTTGGCAGCGGCGACCTCGGTATGGAGATATTATCTGCTGTTGTTGTTATTTGGGTTGCTTCCTTGAAATACAACCAAATTTTCCCACTCTGCTTCACCGGTTTGATTCTTCTAATCTGCTCGATCAATCAATTCGAAACTTGCAGGCCTTTTCCTTCTTAGTATAATGAAGGGATCCCTGCAATACCGTTGCCGTCGGTGCCTTCAGTACGGAGATATTAATATTCACCGTTTTTTTCTTGTTTCCTTTCAAAATGGACCTTGTGTGTCCAATGCTTTGCCGGTTAGATACTTCCAATCCACTCAATCAATCGATTCGAAACTTGCAGGCCTTGTCCTTCTTGATATAATGAAGGGATCTCTGCAATACCGTTGCCGTCGGTGCATTCAGTATGGAGATATCTGCTGTACCTTGGGTTTGGAGGGGGTGTTTTCCGTGGAGGTGAAAATTCGGATTGGGAGTCCTCTGCTTGGCCCTCCTGTTGCTTCTAACGCGCATGGCAGATCCCTTTGAGACTTGCAGGCCTTGTTAGAATTGTTGTCTAGAATCGTTTGCCTATCCTACCAACTTTTACTGATCCTTGGTTATGGAGATATCCTATGGGGAACAGGTCCCAGTTGATGGTAATGAAAATGGGATTTTTTGGAGTTTTTTTTGCCTCGTGAGAAACCCACTGCTAGAAAAGGTCAGGCAGGTAGAGAACCAGCTTATAGGGTATCTATGGATAGCTAAGAGCCCTACCAAATCGGGCGCGAGGTATATATTAGTGTTCAAGCTATATCAAGGTAGTTAGCAAGCATAGACCAAATAGCTATGTTGTTGCTCAAGCAGGAAAATGACTGGGCTCATAACCTGTCTTTTTAACGTGAATGGCATTAACCTCTAAACTCATACGATAAGGTAACAAATAACCGGGAAAGATCCCTACCATGAAAATACAGGGAGCCCCGATGAACAAACAACACACAGACACTTCAGTCATGAGTCACTGACACACTCCTTCACTCCAGTCACGCGTCATTGACACACTTCAGTCCAGTCACACATCATTGACACACTCCCTCAGTCATGGGTCAATGAAATTGTTCCCAATCATCTGTCATTGTTCAATCGTATTCGAACATCAAATATAACCTTCTCCTTGAAGTCTCATCCAAATTCCGATTGTCAAAGAACCCAGTTCTTTTCCAATCGTATCACTGAACTAGCTGGGAAGCTTCTCGAACTATCTCGAAGTCATAGTAGACACTAAAACTTAATAGCACACAATTTCATACACAGCGTAGTTCACCGATACAGTAAAAATACAGTAAAACTAAGAGCGTCTCCATGAGCTCACTTCTCTTTAAATTTTAAGAGTGACAACAAATTTTATAAGATTAAGTCAAAATGTAAATGTAAATGTAATCCAATGGTCTCTCCAGTCATAATGACCTGATGTCTGGCCCTTTCTTCTTCCTCAGGACTCATTTGGTCAGTCACGAGGATTAGTATTGTTACATTCACCTCATTACTAAAAACAATCAATCAACTTATAAGTTCTGAGGGCAGCTTATTAGTCTTGTATGAACTATTGAGACGTTTTTAGAAAGTGATAAAATAAATATTATAAAGGAATTAAAATCGATATGTAAATGTAAAGGTAGGGTGGTCTCATGTCAAAATGTCAATATGTCAAGGAAGAAGATAATAGGACCAAAGCTGTAAACGATGTTGGGTTATTTGTTTCTGTATGTACTTACGTTATTTCATCTGTTTTACGGTGTTGGAAAGAGTTATCGATAAGATTATGATCTGATTGTTTTTGGACCATATTAAATCTCTCAATTGCTAATCTGTTGACAATTTTTGTGGGGGTACCGACCAGGCTTGTTGTAAGATCGATTCCCATATTGTGTACCGATGATCAGTGCTTTAAGTATTGATCGGTATTCACCAGAGCATATGTAGAAGCTACTTATGGTTCTTATTCCATTGGTCGCGTCCCGTTTTTACTTATTGCGCGCACCCTGGAATCGTACCACTGAATATTATTATTCTCACCGGCACATGGATAATCGTATATGCCATCTTAGGATCACCGGCTTATAACTGCGGTCGGCATATATCCTGGGTAACATTCACGGTCAATTTAGTACTTCAATACACCCTTGGATGGTCCTCGGACTATCGGATTCATACAGATATATTGGTCTTACCTTCTTATGGTGGCTGCCTGGATGGTGTTTGGTGGGGTAATCAGCTAGATTCTGTTTACCTGGTTCCCAGAAAATATTGAATTGCCCTTGTTCAGCCCTGTCCTTTAACCAATAGACGTCCGAGAACTGTTTCGCGGGGTTCGAATTTACTTCTCGCGCACAAATTTTGTGCGTGGTTTTAACACGGCAATATTTCTGGACACCCTGAAATTCCCACCCCCAGTTACTGCCTTAAAATCGTACAAAAAATAATTCTGTGCGCGTGATGCACATTACTCTACTCTCGAATAAAAATAATTTATTTCAGTCTCTAGCAGAACCGAATTATTATTCTGTACAAACAACACTTACTTCTATTCACGAATAAAAAAGAAATCTTGAGTCAGTATTAATTCCAAAATATTAATCTACCAAACAACAATTCGATTCTTTTCTCCTAATTGTGAATTCTATTTCTCGACTACAATATTCCCTTTTTAAAATGTAGATTCTATTATGCTTTATTTATTCCTATTGCAACGTATTATGAATCCTCCATAATTTCTAATATTCTCAAAATTAAGTTCAAGATTATTAGTAGGTTTGTATTATGTATGTACTGTTATTTTCTACATTAGTTCACCAATAGATAAACTTTCATTCATTGATGCTGTTATTGCCGGATCAATATAGATGTTTCTTTTCTTTTTCTTTTTTGGTCCACTACAATTAGTGGAGCTGCTCCTAGTAATATTTGCATCGCCATGCTTATTGTTGGTGTAATCTGTTGAACTTTCGTTCCTAAATCTGTCCCTCATCATTTCTTCCAATTTCCTTCCTGTTTCTGGGTGTTTTCGCATCTCGCCAATTTTGTCGCACAAGTCACTGAACAACTCTTGTCCTTCCTCCATCCATCCATTTCTGCTTCCACTGTCTGAATCGCAGAATTTTTTTGTCGCGGAATTGTGGCATCACCCTTTTGCCGCTGCTGGTTCACCCATACATGATGCTCATTGTAGATCAGTATCAATGCAAATGCTTCATCTGCTATAGTAAATATATCACTCAGCAAGTGCCTCTCCTTCCGTTGTTTGAAATTGGAATTTGTTGGATTGATTGCCAACATGATTCTTGTAACAAAATAATAAAAATCTTCATCTTCCGCGTCTTTGTATGTTCTGTATTGAGGGTTTAAAATACCTGTGTCCTCATATTCTGTGTCTTGAATAACTGCAACAGTACCAGGGAATGTGATAGGGACTCGACCTTTTCTGTAATCGTCTGTACGGAAGTATCATCAGTATCAACGGGCAGCATGTTAGTGTTGTCGGACCAAAAATAGATTCCAAAATTCCTAATTTCAACAACCAATTCTCCCACCTGTATTTACCTATCCAGTTTTTTCTTGCTAATGTTTGTGAGTTGTGCCTCAATGCAGTCAGTACTGTCCCTACTTGTTTCCTGTAAAAGGAACAGAATGACGCAAGTGGAATATTTGGTGGCTTCATAACCGCACTTGCTCCAACAGCTCTTTGTATTACATGCGCCGTTACCTTGTCATTGATAGGGAACTTCATGTTGGGGTACCAATGTTTTTTGACGTAATCCCTTAGCTGCTTGTCCACTGTTTCAGTCATATCACTCAAAGCCTTCAGCATATCGTTGTCTGTTATAAGCCCATATTCGTCTGTAATTGTACTTACTGCTCGTTCTCTTGTGTCGCCGGCATTATAAGTCCCCTCTCCCTGCATGGTTGCCTCCATTTGTTTAGGTACCATTACTACCTTTCCCACCCCTATATGTGGTACCCTCTCTTGTTGCCGTAAGTGTTTTGCCACTTCCTGTGCCAATTTGTCATATTGGATTTTTTTCATGACTTGTTCCGCAACATCCTCTAAATTGTAGCATTCTCTGTTAGATGTTTTCTCTACCACATTGGTTTTTGTTCCTTCTTTCTGTTGGTTCGTTACTGTAGTGGTGGTTGTGTTGGTAATGCTCAGTGCTGGTTCTTTACTCTGGTTGATGGTGTTTTGTTCTTCCGTGTTTGTAGGAGTAGAAATTGTGTTGTCGGTACCATTTTTTTTACTGTTGCCCTTTGATGCGTTCATAGTTTTGGTATTACTGTTACACACTTTGTTAGTAATTGCGGTGTTTGTTTTCACTCTTTTTTTCTTACCGTTGTTGTCCCCTGTATTTTGATGATCACCGGGCCGGATGGTTTTGTTGTTTCGAAGGATCTTCCCCTCGGATTTTTTGCTTCGTCGTGTCTTTCCGATAGCATTCATATTTTTTTATTTTATTTTCTGAATACGGTGCCAATCAAGAATCATGTGTTTCTTTTTGTGTGGTTTTGTGTGTGTACTAATAATTTTGTCGGGTTGTGTACGGTGTTTTGTGTTGTGTGTGTTGTGTGTGTCGTGTGTGTGTGTGTGTGTACGGTGTTTTGTGTAGTATGTGTACGATGTTTTGTGTGTAGAGTTTTTCCGTGGGTTCTGTACTATGTTGTTTGCCCTAACTTCTTCTGTGTGTTGTCTGGCTTGGGCGCGCTGTTATACATTTGTAGAAGTAGATCACGTACCTGTGCCAGCCAGCCCTCCCGCACCATAATTTTTTCAGAAGGGAAACTTTTGATCACACTAAGGTTATGTATTTCAATCCTCTACTCACATGTAGAATCTCGTAGACTGCACCTAACATACCGTACTGTCTTGTGTGCCATTTGTATCTACAAACCACAACATTGTCTGTACTGTGTGTGGCAAAGTTGTTCCCAATATGCATTTAAAAGTTCTTCCCAACATGCATTTCGTAAGTCATGTGATATGCATTCATGGCCTGGTACAAAAACTTTGGTAGTCATTACCAAATGAGACTGTTTGTGCCCTGGAATTGCACCAAAAATACCCTCATGTTTGCCATATGGATAGTCAAACCACAACATTTCCAGCATTCTGTGTGACAAAGTTGTTCCCAATATGCATTTGATGAGTCATGATAAATGTATTCATTGCTTGGATCGGATACTTTTGGAGTCATTACCCAATAAGTAAGTTTGTGCCCAGAAATTCCACCAAAAATACCCTCATTTTTCCATTTGGAGAGTCAAACCACAACATTTTGGGCATTCTGTGTGACAAAGTTTTTCCCATTATGAATTTGATGAGTCATGATGAATGTATTCATGGCTTGGACCATATACTTTTTGAGTCATTACCCAATAAGTTAGTTTGTGCCCTGGAATTGCAACAAAAATACCCTCATTTTTGCCAGTTTGAGAGTCAAACCACAACATTTTGGGCATTCTGTGTGACAAAGTTGTTCCCATTATGAATTTGATATGTCATGATGAATGTATTCCTGGCTTGGTCTATATACTTTTTGAGTCAATATCGAATAAGGTAGTTTGTGCCCTGGAATTGCACCAAAAATACCCCCATGTTTGCCATTTGTAGAGTCAAACCACAACATTTTGGGCATTCTATGTGACAAAGTTGTTCCCAATATGCATTTGATGAGTCATGATGAATTTATTCATAGTTTGGACCTGATACTTTTTGAGTCATTACCCAATAAGTTAGTTTGTGCCCTGGAATTGCAACAAAAATAACCCTCATGTTTGCCATTTGGAGAGTCAAACCACAACATTTTTGGCATTCTCTGTGACAAAGTTGCTCCCAATATGCATTTGATGAGTCATGATGAATTTATTCATAGTTTGGACCAGATACTTTTGGAGTCAGTACCCAATAAGTTAGTTTGTGCCCTGGAATTGCAACAAAAATAACCCTCATGTTTGCCATTTGGAGAGTCAAACCACAACATTGTGGGCATTCTATGTGACAAAGTTGTTCCCAATATGCATTTGATGAGCCATGATGAATGTATTCATGGCTTGGACCCGATACTTTTTGAGTCATTACCCAATAAGTTAGTTTGTGCCCTGCAATTGCACCAAAAATATCCTCATGTTTGCCATTTGTAGAGTCAAACCTTAAGATTTTGGGCATTCTATGTGACAAAGTTTGATGAGTCATGATGAATTTATTCATAGTTTGGACCAGATACTTTTGGAGTCATTACCCAATAAGTTAGTTTGTGCCCTGGAATTGCACCAAAAATACCCTCATGTTTGCCATTTGGAGAGTCAAACCACAACATTTTTGGCATTCTGTGTGACAAAGTTGCTCCCAATATGCATTTGATGAGTCATGATGAATGTATTCATTGCTTGGATCGGATACTTTTGGAGTCATTACCCAATAAGTAAGTTTGTGCCCTGGAATTGCACCAAAAATACCCTCATGTTTGCCTTTTGTAGAGTCAAACCTTAAGATTTTGGGCATTCTTTGTGACAAAGTTGTTCCCAATATGCATTTGATGAGTCGTGATGAATGTATTCATGGCTTGGACCTGATACTTTTGGAGTCATTACCCAATAAGTAAGTTTGTGCCCTGGAATTGCAACAAAAATAACCCTCATGTTTGCCATTTGGAGAGTCAAACCACAACATTTTTGGCATTCTGTGTGACAAAGTTGCTCCCAATATGCATTTGATGAGTCATGATGAATGTATTCATGGCTTGGACCAGATACTTTTTGAGTCATTACCCAATAAGTTAGTTTGTGCCCTGGAATTGCAACAAAAATAACCCTCATGTTTGCCATTTGTAGAGTCAAACCTTAAGATTTTGGGCATTCTATGTGACAAAGTTTGATGAGTCATGATGAATTTATTCATAGTTTGGACCTGATACTTTTGGAGTCATTACCCAATAAGTTAGTTTGTGCCCTGGAATTGCACCAAAAATACCCTCATGTTTGCCAGTTTGAGAGTCAAACCACAACATTTTGGGCATTCTGTGTGACAAAGTTGTTCCCAATATGCATTTGATGAGTCATGATGAATTTATTCATAGTTTGGACCTGATACTTTTGGAGTCATTACCCAATAAGTTAGTTTGTGCCCTGGAATTGCACCAAAAATACCCTCATGTTTGCCAGTTTGAGAGTCAAACCACAACATTTTGGGCATTCTGTGTGACAAAGTTGTTCCCAATATGCATTTGATGAGTCATGATGAATTTATTCATAGTTTGGACCTGATACTTTTGGAGTCATTACCCAATAAGTAAGTTTGTGCCCTGGAATTGCAACAAAATTAACCCTCATGTTTGCCATTTGGAGAGTCAAACCACAACATTTTTGGTATTCTGTGTGACAAAGTTGCTCCCAATATGCATTTGATGAGTCGTGATGAATGTATTCATGGCTTGGACCAGATACTTTTGGAGTCATTACCCAATAAGTTAGTTTGTGGTGCCCTGGAATTGCACCAATAATACCCCCATGTTTGCCATTTGGAGAGTCAGACCACAACAATTTGGGCATTCTGTGTGACAAAGTTGTTTCCAATATGCATTTGATGAGTCATGATGAATGTATTCATGGCTTGGACCAGATACTTTTGGAGTCATTACCCAATAAGATAGTTTGTGGTGCCCTGGAATTGCACCAATAATACCCCCATGTTTGCCATTGCGAGAGTCAAACCATAACATTTTGGGCATTCTGTGTGACAAAGTTGTTCCCAATATGCATTTGATGAGTGATGATGAATGTATTCATGGCTTGAACCAGATACTTTTGGAGTCATTACCCAATAAGTTAGTTTGTGCCCTGGAATTGCACCAATAATAACGTGTAGAAATCTACTTAAGTTGAAGTATGGAGTCTTTTTTGAACGTACGTACGAGATTCTTTTTCGAACGTACATACGTACCGTACATACGAGAATGAATTTTTTTTTTCCCTACCTACGTACGAGATTGATTTTTTTTTTCGTAAGTACGAGATTGATTTTTTTTTCGTATGTACGTACGAGATTGATTTTTTTTCGTACGTACGTACGAAAAATCTAGTACAAAAAACATGTAGAATTCTACACTACCACAAAATCATGTAGAATTCTACATGATGTACTCAAAGTAAAACGAAAATCGTACGCAAAAAAAAAAAATCTCTCTCACACAAACACACAGTAATTTTATTTTCTACCTCGCGACAAAAAAAATCACTTTTTCTACCTCGCAACACAAAAAAACAATCTACCTCGCAACAAAAAACAAATCACTTCATAATCTGCCTTCTTACATCCGACTTATTTGAGTAGAGTGTTGGTTCTTGCAATCAACACTCCGTCCGGGAAGGTGGGATCCGACCCTCTTTGTCACATTTGACGTGTTAGTAGCACAACGATCTGTTCTCAGATATTTTAGTCCGAAATAACAGCCTTGTACTGCATGACAATAGAAAGCATTGGACGAGAGGGAAATTGATGGATAGATATTGTTTGGACTGCAGTCTTACATATACGTCTTGAAATCAATGAACCTGCATCCCTTGCCTCTATATCAACTGGAACAAGATACTGTTTTTCGTGACATGGAGTAAGAAGTAATCTACGGCAGCAGCAGCAACAACAATTTCATCGGGACGATTGTCGGAACGACGGGATCTACGGCAGCAGCAAGAACAACAATTTCATTGGGACGATTGTCGCAACATAGGAACAAGCAAAGGTAAGAATGAGAGAGATAGGCATTGGCAAGGACAACGGCAACAGCAACGGCAATTGATTGGTCTTCCACTCCAACCGGCATTACTGATAATGTATTTCTTCTCTGTTTTTCTTATTTTCATAGGACCGGATCGGATCCAGAACACCAATCGATCCGGAACACCAATCGATCTGGAACACCAGTCATTCCACAACCGACATCGGCAACGGCAACCGGCAACCATCAAACCGACACCGGTAATCATCGAACCACAAACCATGGATTCTTCCCTGTAGGTGCGCGGAATTTTCCCTGTTGGTGATAGTTATGAATCGATCGGCATGTACATTATATTATTCTGTTGTTATTATTTACTCTACTACATCAATAGATACTCACCCATTTTCTTAAATTATCCTATCATATATTCGAATAGGATCGTCGACAAGAGCAACAGCGAGAGCAACAGCGAGAGCCACATCGATTCGTCGTCGTCCTCCAAATCTTCTATTGCAAATTGACCCAACACCAATTGTCGTCGTCCTCCAAATCTTCTATTGCAAATTGATCGAACCGCAAAGCGACTTCCTCATCGATTCGTCGTCGTCCTCCAAATCTTCTATTGCAAATCGATCCAACACCAAGAATCGATCCGGAACACCAATCGAACCAACGGATTGGAAGCAACCATCGAATTGGAAGCAACCATCGATTCTACCCTGTAGGTGCGGGGAATTTTCCCGGTTTGTGATAATTACGAATCATCGGAAGAAACTAATCGAAACCATCGAAGCAACCATCGAATCGGAAGCAACGAATCTTCCCCGTGCAAATCGGAAGCAACTACTAATCGAAACCATCAAAGCAACCAAGCAACAACTACTTAGAGCACCGACTCATTGATTCGACAGCAAGCAACAGCAGCAGCAATCCGCCACAGCAAGACCACCGACACCTCGATTCGACAGCAAGCAACAGCGATAGCAACAGCAGCAGCAATCAGAAGCAACCGGGAACGATTGAATAGAAGCAACCGGGAACGATCGAATAGAAGCAACCGGGAACGATCGAAGCGCAACCGGGATTGGTCTTCCACTCCATTCTCACCTTCGAATACAAGCAACCAGGAACGATCGAATAGAAGCAACCGTGAACCATCAAATCAACCGGGAACCATCGAAGCAACTGTGATTGGTCTTCCACTCCATTCTCACCCTCGAATACAAGCAACCGGGAACGATCGAATTGCAACCGGGAACCATCAAAGCAACCGGGATTGGGCTTCCACTCCATTCTCACCCTCGAATACAAGCAACCGGGAACGATCGAATAGAAGCAACCGGGAACCATCAAATCAACCGGGAACCATCGAAGCAACCGGGATTGGTCTTCCACTCCATTCTCACCCTCGAATACAAGCAACCGGGAACAATCGAATCGCAACCGGGAACCATCAAAGCAACCGGGATTGGTCTTCCACTCCATTCTCACCCTCAAATACAAGCAACCGGGAACGATTGAAGCGCAACCGGGAACCATTGAAGCAACCGGGATTGGTCTTCCACTCCATTCTCACCCTCGAATACAAGCAACCGGGAACAATCGAATACAAGCAACCGGGAACCATTTAACCTCAACCGGGAACCATCGAATACAAGCAACCGGGAACAATCGAAGCGCAATCGAACCGGGAATGATCGAATAGAAGCAACCGGGAACGGTCGAATACAAGCAACCGGGAACCATTGAACCTCAACCGGGAACCATCGAATACAAGCAACCAGGAACGATCGAAGCGCAATCGAACCGGGAACGATCGAATAGAAGCAACCGGGAACGGTCGAATACAAGCAACCGGGAACCATCGAATAGAAGCAACCGGGAACCATTGAACCAACCGGGAACGATCGAATAGAAGCAAGCGGGAACCATCAAATAGAAGCAACCGGGAACCATTGAAGCAACCTGGAACCATCAAAGCAACCGGGAACCATCCGGGAACGTTCGAAGCAAGCGGGAACGATCAAAGGAATACAAGCAACCGGGAACCATCGAATAGAAGCAACCGGGAACCATTGAACCAACCGGGAACGATCGAATAGAAGCAAGCGGGAACCATTGAATAGAAGCAAGCGGGAACCATTGAAGCAACCTGGAACCATCAAAGCAACCGGTACCATCCGGGAACGTTCGAAGCAAGCGGGAACGATCGAAGGAATACAAGCAACCGGGAACCATCGAATAGAAGCAACCGGGAACCATCGAAGCAACCGGGAACCAGATTTCGGTCTTCCAATCGATCATCGGCAACAGCAACGGCAATTGGTCTTCCACTCGTCCAACGGCAAATCGATTCGTCGTCGTCTTACAACGGCAATTCGTCTCCTCCAACAACAATGGGATTCAAAAGATCACCAGAGAACATTGCAGCAAGAGCCAAAAAACAAAGAGCAAAGAGACAACAGGAATACAGAAGTCAATGGAAAATGTCTTCAAATTTTCTTAAGGTTGCTGCACCGGTGTCAACAAGCCACAAAACTTATACAAATTTGTCTCTGATAAAACCGAGGAAGAAGAAAAAGAATAGGCGTTCAACTTGCAAAGATGGTGGCGTTGGTACAATAGCGCTGAAAAAAAAAATACCGAGCAACTGTGGTGGAAGGTAAATACATGGAGACAGATTGGGGTGGCAAGATAGGAGGAAAGAAGAAGTATAAACCGGAACAGGCTTTGTCAATCGAAAACTACAATACATTGGATAGTACGAAGGATGAGCATATTCTTGCGTTTGATCATTCTAAACCATCATTGCGAATTTTTGCCAAAGTTTCACGCCATTTTGCGGAACGACACCTTGCTTCCAAGAATAATATTGAACTGTTGAGACAGTTTGCTCCTGCCATTGTTGGAGCAAAACCAACCGTTGGAAGAGGGGTGAAGCGGGGAAGTATCAATGATGATTATGCTATCATTGGAATTCGACCAGAAAGATTGGATTCAAATATTGGTGAGTATGTTTTCAAAAGTCATGTCGATACCAGCATCAAACTAGAGCTAGAAGAGACAACAGTTGAAATTGTGAAGCATATGCATCATAGTTTAATTGACGTGGAACCATTTGTTGAAGAGGAAATGGATGTGTTGTCTCAGATTCTGTCTCATACAAAGCTAAATGCAATTGGGCAGCAGGCATTAGCATTTTTGATCGGTCGCAACTACCATTCTAGATGCCATGTGGACGATGACATGTACTACACTCGTTTGACAGTCATTGCTCCGGCGGAAGTGTCTGCTGACGAGGTGATTTATTATTTTGTCTTCCCCATGTATGGAGTGAAAGTTCCATTGAGATCGGGAGATACTCTGTTGTTCAATCCATTAGTATTACATAGCTGTTCGAATCCCAAATTCAAAGGGTGTTATATTATGAGTGCATATGTATCTCGCAAAACTGTGCTTAGAGCTAACCCTCTATATTAATATTAAACAATAGTTTAAAGTTAGCCGTTACATTCACCCTTGCTACTCAATCGGAACTGCTGTCCAAGCTTTCGCTCTCTGAACTGGATAGAGAATCACTGGATTCGTTATCATTCAATGCTATCTCAAATGGTTCCAACTGGATGTCGTCCTGTAGTGTGCATGCGTTGTACAAACATTTGTAAGACGGTGGTGTAGCAGAATTTTTGCTTTCAAAAAATTCGAGCCATGATATCCGATTCAATATCACTAGCCAATCGCAATTGGTTATGGAGCCATCTAGTCCTTGCTCTGGAACAACTGCCAGCTCAGAATGGATAGTGTCGACATGAAATAGGTACAGAGAATTCATCAGGCGCCCACGTTTGACAAATTCAGAAGCTGTTTTCTTTGGCTCATCTTGAAACCGACGAGCCACAGCATACATTCCGTTTGTATCAATTGGATAGCCACCAATACTACTGTATGGCTGCTTCAAATTCTGTACAGTTAAAAAGCATACCAGATGGCACGGTATGAGCTTGGGATTGTTATTTAAATCAAAGTCCAATTTCATCAAACACCAATCCATCCATACGGAGTTGAGCAGAGAACTGTCCGATCTATATGAAGGATGCGAGCAAAATATAAAATTAGACCCACAAGCAACATCGAAACGATTGTGCTCTGTAACTCCACAAATGTGCGAAGGATTCTCCAATAAAGGTAGCACAGAATCACAAACAAAGTCAAGTATGTCAGAAGGAAAAAATGGTTTGCTTTTGTTCGTAGAACGAAGCCACTTCATTGTTGATTCCCCATTTTCGGTTCTCATTATTTGAAAATGAGAACCGCCACCATCAGGGCGTTCAATTGGAGGAGGATCAGGTGGATTCAAGTTGTAGTGATATGTTGCCTGGCTTAGCATCATTTTCTCGGACTTTCTATTGGCAGTTTGATTGATTAGTGATGCAGCATTACATTGCGTGTTCTTGGAAGGAGCTTTAATCTCTGTTTTATGGTGAGACTCATTCGGAGCACTATCCCACCCTGTAGGGCTTCCCCATAAAGAGATATAATCTGGTAGGTGAAAGTACAGGTGATTCTTGATTAGTTTTGTTCCCATCCCTTTCCTGTGACAAGTTGAGTTTATACAATTGATAAAGTGAACAATTGTTTTTGGGAGATTCTTTAAGGAACCATATTTCATCCAACCGTGTTTAAGAAATTCTTCCATTGATAGAATCAGCTGAATTACCTCTATCTGTTTCTTTACAAAACGATGGTCACCAATAATGTCAGATCCAGGTTTGGAAACAATAGCAATCAGAAGAGAAATAAGCATTCCAGAGAAATCATGCCCTTCTTTCTTTGTGGTTGATAAAAGCTGAGTCCCAAATTTGGTGCGAGGAAAATCTCTATCAGACTGGCGTGATAACAAACCACCGTACCGTTGTGCTAAATGGCCAATACTGTTAGCAACAGCCACGCCGTGATTCAAATTGGGGGCAAAAACACATGGAACACTTCCGCGGAGCAACAATTCAATTGACTCGACGGCCCGTTTGGCAGTGCCAAGCTGGTGCATGTGCAAACATTCACCGGGAGTTGCAAAATGAATGTTGTTCTGATTTGTACCAAAGCATATATCATGAAATACATTCCTTATGTTGTGATGAGAGTTGTTTTTGAAGTTCTTATTGATATCGTTTAGATCTGTGCCGGGAAAACAATGAAAATCAACAGGTGACCACTTCTTTGTTGCAGGTTGAACAGAAGGAATGTTTATGTTTGGAGAATAACAGTTGCAGTGACGGCACATCCGCATGACACCCTTATTGAAGGAGCCATATTTTCCACACAATTTATCGTGAAGTTCTGTGTCGCCAATAACATAGGCAATGGCAAATTTCATTTTTACTGTCCACTGTTGATTTGCGTACGGAAGATAATTCCATTCAATACCACCGTCTTTGTTACACGCGGCTTTGAAGGAACGAAACGCTACTTCCAAACCATTGTGAAGATTCTGAATTTTTTCCTTCGAATTGGCAGGACAAGAGTGTCTGGTTGACTCCCATTCAGGGTCGGGATGGAAGTAAATAGTTGTCCATGCTTCAGGTCGAGAACGGGTCTCCACATTAAAAATACCGAGTGTCATGTTCAATGGTGTTAACGTAAGTCGTCCGTGCGCATCCAAAGAGATGCCATCCATGTAAAATATAATAGGAACAAGAATTTCTTGCGAATTGGGATTACAAATTTCTTTCCAAGAAGATTTCCACCACAAGCCGTGATGCAATTCTGAGATTACAGAATGAGGATTCAACTCAGGATTATTGTCGGGAGATAGAGGGGTGGAATAGTCGGGAAACGAGAGGTTTTCTTCTATCATTAGCTGCTGGTCAGAAAGAAGAGAATAAATGGCATCCTTAAAAGAACGGACATACACCTGAGTGGGCTTATTATCAGGTACCCAATTAAGTATATGAGGATGAAATTTCATATCAGAGAGACCAAGATTGGATTGGAGATTGTCAAAAATTGTTTTCCGAGATCTAATTTTGGCATCGCAAAAATCAAAACCAGGTCTCATTTGACTTTTCTTTGCCCACTGGAAAATGGATTTGAATGTGTTCAGTGGCAATTTATGTCTGGCCATTAAATTCATGAGTTCCAGTTCTGCAAGAAGATGATGGGGCGGCGGTAGTTTTGTGTGGCTTTGAAATGCATCCTCTCTTTCGTTCAGATTAATGATTTCATGAAAAGATGGTGGTGGAGGGGCTTGCTGAGCAGTATCGGCGTTAACATCAGAACGATTAGTGTGATCTTCTTCGTTGTCTCCACAATCTATGTTGTTGGTAAAATTGTTGTCATTATTTTCATTTACGTCATCGTCTTTGTCAACCTCGTCATCGGAATTGTTGATATCATTATTCAGCGGGAATGCATCTTCATCTTGAACAGTGGAAACAGCCATGTAAGATTCAATGGCGTTCCGATCCATTGGGGGTAAAAAGACATCATGGACAATCTGTTGGTTTAGAACGGTATGAAGACCCGTGGCTGATTGACTTGTGACGGTGTGGTGCTGGGAGAGATGGGAAGGGGGAACAGATGGACCGTTTTGTGTCATAGTCATCCCAAAATCTGACGGGGAATGTTGAACAGACGGCAAGGTAAGCTGCACTTTGACAGAGGTGGAGAAGTTAGAGATCTTGCGTTTAATTAGACCATCACTTTTGTATAAGTTGTAGCATTGAATATTGTAGTTGAGATGTTTTCTTAGGCCGTACGAGACATATTTCAAGGTATTGCACTCTTTTGACCCAGATTTGTATCCTTTAAAACTCTTGGATTTTTTCCCTTTCTTATCCCAGCAACCACGGCAGTAGAATAGAAGAGGGGTTTTGATAACAGGAGGCATGATGTTGCGGAGTTGTTTGAAGGAAAATATCAGTAGAATGGGTCAAAAAGAACGGAGGTCAGAAAGATGAATCGTTGAAAGGAAAAAATTACATGAATTATTTTTTGTGTGATGTGTTTTCTTGTACGGTAGATTTCCTTACTACCATACTTCGATTGCAAAAATGGTCCGTAGAGTAAATGCATTACTACTTACTAGTGATGATTGCAACATTCCTCGTACAATATGTTTAGTAGTGCACAGTACAGTCAACAGAAAAGTTGAGAAGATGAAAATAGTCATTCGTGCATAAGTTGTGCACAAAATAGTGCTTGTCACGAAACGAATATGATATCCTTAACCCTAAAATAGTTATTTTATTTGAGGAGTGACGAGATATTGTCTTGAAAGTAAAGGTGTGCGACGCGCGAGGTTTTTTAGTAGACACGCGACCTAAAAAGATAGGAAATTTAAAAAATAGGGTCGAGAATAGTAAAAATACCGCGCGAGAGCCCGCGGGGGGTAGAGAAACAGTTCTCGGACAGAATCGCATATCTATAGCTTTGGATCGTTTTTGTTTGATCGTGCCATTCAAAATGCCATCCGCTGTATTGTTGTCCATTTTCAATGGGGTGGCCGGTTGTGGGTGGCCTAGTTCAACCAGACATTGTCGTATTGGTAATGCTTCCCTTGCATTCAGGAATAATGACGCTACTTCGGCCTCCGCCGCTGAAGCCATTACATTTTTGATGATCTTGGCTAACACTAGTATTAGTCCATTGAATATATTGGCCGAGGCATCACCGAGATAGTGGTATACTCCCGCTCGGCTCTTGGCACCTGGACACACTAGGTAGGCTGCGTCGCTGTCGACCCAAAGTATCATGTCGCTGGCTCTGTAGATGATGGCGGCGTCAGGATTACATGCTGCATAGTTGATGAAATATTTTGTCGCAGCTAAAGCCATTTGGTTGTTCTTGGCTGATGCAATATCGTTGAGTGCATGTAACATAGTGTTATCGATTGCTCGGGCATAGAATAGGAATTTTCCTGTGACCTGTTGTATGAATTTGATCTCTTTGTCCGATAGCGTGGTCGTGTCCTCGGTTTTTGTGTATTGTATTTTCTCGCTGTAGGCGGGCACGTCTGCGCGTGATGGTCCTGCGTACGTACGTGTGGGTCTCACGTGTTTGAATTCCTTTAACGCTTGCTCCACGTAACCATCCATGGACAATTGCACTTTGCGTTTGTTGTAGTCCCAACATAGGTGGACTCCCACGTATTGTTTTCCTGTCCAGTCGACCTTGAAGGTGTACTTGGTTCCGACGGCTGCAACTAGATGATCCACGTCTTCCTGACGAATGTATTTTATGCCAAAGTCATCCATGACTAGGGTGAAGCTGATGTCCCTCTCGACATGGAGGAATAGGCCCTCTGTATGGGGAGCCTTTCGATATCCATATAATTGTAGGTGCGCAACTAGGTCATCATGTGCTATTTTACCACTTTGCTTGAGGCCATACCATGCCTTCTTGATTTGAGCGTAGACATAGTCTCCGTGTTTGAGCCCCACTAGGTTGTATGCTGCCTTAATGCGTGGGGGAATCATGTCCCACCTGAATTTTACGAATTCGGGTTCATCAATTGTGGAGCATAAGTACATGTTAGAAATGTCACCGGTACAGTACTTAGCCCCTGGGGTGGACACCACAATGTTCCAATGGGTTTTTATGGCTTCCATGCTCGCTGTCCGCGTGGACACATCTCCGTGATACTCCAATTGGTCCCCCCCTGCTGTGATTCTTGTTCTGTAGGGGTCGGCCTTCTCAGGGCGTATAGCAACCGTGTATTGGGGATATGTGACTTTCTTGTGGATGGGCACTGCGCGTCTATCTATCCAATCCAACACGTCCATCCCTTCTATATCGTTAGGTTGGAATCCTTGAAATAGTTGGCCGAACTCATCTTTGCCTGATCTGAGCCATAACTCTTGTACTGCTGTCTTGGGATGTTTGATTAGATCTCGGTATGCCGCCCACTTGTTTAGGTTGTCATCCCATATGGATCCTCCACACGCAAGCTGGGGCCTATATGGTACAGGGTAATGGACGGGGTCGCGTGGGTACATTCCCATAAGTGCCTCGGGCTTATTCCTGCTGGGCTTGGAGTAGTACTGGTTGGACTTGTAGTATCAGGAGACCTCACCGTGTGTGAAGTCAGCGATGTCCCCATCTGTGAATCTTACTTGATAGTATTGATTGGTTTGATCATAGCTGACTACTTCCCCTTCATACCACCCTGAGTTGAACTTCTTCCTGATGATAGTGCCTATGGCCCAGGGGTGTCCCCGGCGGGCGCTGCATTGTGGTGGTGGAGGCACCCTTGGAGGTTAGCGTCTGTTCCCAGGCTTAATGATTGATTTTGCATTGGGCCCGTTTGTCACCCTTGGAGGTACGCGCACGTTTTTGGGTATATTGCTAGGTGCGATCTGTTTGTCATTTATGGCTTTACATGTCCCCATGTGTAAAAGGTCTTGTACGCTTCGTAGGGCCTCATTTATTTGGGTTCCCTGTTCCATATATGGAATCGGTGGATGGGGCTTACTGGCAACTTCCTTCAGATCTTGGAGAATCATGAGCAGCCGGTCCGTAGACAAGGTATGGGGCATATCTGCCTTGGGAAAGAAAGCCACCGTGTTGCTTATTCTGTTAGCGCGACTGGCCTCCCCGATGCATGTGTAATTCCTGTAGTGTTTCAAGGCGGTCCGATGTAGAAACCCCTTGTACCATGGTCTTGCCACGCGCCTCTCTCTTGCGCCCTATCGTGGATGATCACCCGACAGCCCATAGGGGCTAGTGGGTGTTTGTTGTAATCGTATATCCCGCGTCTGAGCTCATACGCTGATAGTCTTGGCTGGGTTCTCGATGCACGCAGTAGATTGAGGGTAATGTGCGCTTGAGGTATCAGTAGATCCCAATCGACCACCGGGAAGGTTTCATCCACTCTATTCAATCCAGCTATGAAATGGTTCTTGAAGGTCTGTATGGCCCTCTCTGCATGGTTGAGGCGGTGGTCCCCGGGTGATGCGAGTTGGTAATCGAGGTTGTTCCTTGTGATGTACGCGATTAGTTTCTTGGAGGTTTCGTTGTCCATACGTACTATTTTTGCGGTTACGTTGTCCTCTTTCATCCACGTGTAGCATGCCGTGAACCCACGTAGGATGTCTTTGCTCTTGCGTGACTGGATGGGTTCCACGTCTATGTAGTTGGAGTCATAGTCGTACATGAGGAATACGTACTGGTGGCCACGTCGTGACGTGACCGGGTATCTCCCTGGTAGGTCCCACGCAATGAGCTCCTTCGGGCCGTCTTTGGTACGTGGTTCTGCGTGGGTGTTTGGTTGCATTTCATTCGTGGCTACTATGTCTACGCAGACATTGTGTATTTTCTTTTGGTTGGTTCTGGGCGGTTTCGGTATCGGTCTTTGTCGTGTTCTTTGGTTTCTTTGGCTTGCAGGTGCTTTGGATGCCTTGTCGAACCATTTGTAGGTGTCCCATTGTGGTCTCTTCTGTAACTGGGAGGTATCGGTTGACTCGTTGTGCGGTGAGGCCCGGACCACGTGGCAAATGAGCCGCGCTCAATGGCACGGACCCATGTTTCTTTAGTGGGGTATCCTGCTGCCTGCGTGGTAGAACTTGATCAGCTTGGGGATGGCTTGAATCTGGTATGCCCCTGCCCCCGTGTGTATTGGATATTCAGTTTCGGTTTCGTTTTGGTCGGCGCTGATTGCGCTGCTTGTGTTTTTGTTGTTGTTGTTGTTGTTGTTTTCGTTATGCGGGGGGGGGGGGGGGGGGGGGGGGGTCTGTCACCCTTGGAGATTTAGCCATCACCCTTGCAGGGTCGGGCTGGTGGAGGGGAACCATGTATAGATTCCTGAGGGGGTCACGTTGGCCTTTGAGTAAGATTTTTTGGGAGGGGCTGATAATGGCCACGTTGTTCTTAGAGAACTCTATGTGGCACCCGTGACTGCATAGCTTGGGCACCAAGACCAAGGGGAGTTCTACTTCGTTGAATTTGTGACACCCGCGTGCCTCAAGGGGGAGGCGGGGTAGGTCCAACAGGTCTGTTGCTGTAGATTGCATCGTGCTCCCATTGGCACAACCGACTGTCAGCGCTCCTGGTGTCTCTTGGTGTGCCCCTCCTTGATATGTAGATGGGAAAAAATGGTCTGTAGCAGCCGAATCCAGGGCCCCATGCCCAGGTGGGGCTCCGATATGGAACGTGACTTCGCGTGCAAAGGTTACCATACAAGGTGGCCGGGGTAGGATCTCACTCAAGGGATCACGTAGGATACTGAGTAATTGTGAATCGTGATTACTAGGTTTATGTATACTACTACTGTGCTCCCCCCCACACCGCCAGGACCTCTGGGGCGTATCAACGATCATGGTCCGTCCATTTCCGTTGAGGTTGGGACGGTTCCACTTCAGCCAGTGGTCTGTGTTCCAGGTGGCCCCTCCCATTTGATTGTCTAAGGTGGCGCCTTCCTGGTGATCGGCTTTGTTGCGTCGCTTGTAACAGCTACGTCCGTCGTGGGTGAGATTCACTCCACACGAGTGGCAGTAAAATTTGTATTGTTTCCACTCGAGTGCCGGCTGGCGTGCCCCGGTTGGGTGAATCGTTCCCCCTCCGGGCCCGCAGTTGCGGTTTGCGTCCGCTGACTTGAGGCGGCTCATGTCAGCTTGGAGGACGGCCATTGCTGTTTCCCATTGGTTGGACATCGTCATTGTCAACGCCGCGGTCGCTGTCTCGGCGACCTGGGAGTAGATTTTGTGGCACACATTGGCCAGATCACGTTGCTTGTTCTCCAGGTCGATGAAGCGCTGGTCGTTTTGAGCAACAACTAGGTTCGCGGATGCTGTGTTACTGTGCTAGCTGTTGTACAGTTCCTTCAGGCGTTGTCCCCAGAACTTCTTGTAATGTACGTATTCAGCTTTCCTATCAATTGTCTCACGATATTTTTTCCAATCCTCGTCGACCCGGTGTAGTGTGATGGGATCATGCTTGCTGCGCACGAATGCCTCGCGCGAGTAATCGATCATCTGTGCAGTCGTCACGTTTGCCGTTTCTGGGAGCAGATTGATCTGGTGCTGATACTTTATGAGCTGCCTGAAATACTCTTTGGGTCCGATCAGGCTCGGCGCGTAGGTCAATGAGTTCATCTTCTTGGTGAGTTTGCAAGTGAGTTGGTGCTGCGCTGCAGCCGTGCAGAGATCCTCCTCCATAGCCTGGAAGGCGGCGTGTACCGTGGTGCCCCGGGGGAAGGCGTCGGGGCTTGGGTCTTTTATATCACCTAACATGGTGGAGAATTTCTTGTCTGTGATTAGAAGCGCTTCTCTGTCGTACTTGTTCCATTCCACAAATAAGGCCTGGCTACGCTTCCACAGTTTGTATGCGTCTGAAGTGAGCTCAATCGTACTGTCCAGTTCCTGAGGTTCTTTTGGTGCCTTGGGAAATGGCGCGCTTGGGTCCCTAGTGTGGTATTGTGCTTCAGTTTCCAATAGGAAGGCGTACCCTCCCCCTTGGATGTACTTAATGGATGCCACCTCGGCCAATGCATTTGTTAGTGTTTTCTTGAACTCGTATATATCAATGCTCGATGGTATGGTGATTGGTTTCAATTGTGTCTCGTCCAAGTGGTCCCTGAGTACCATGTAGTCCTTCTTCTTGGTCATCTCGTCGTCGGTATCACTATCTTCACTGTCCTCAGTGTAGTCGTATAGCAACCGGTTCTGGGCCTGTAACTGGGTGTTCTGTTCTCCAGTGTACTCAACTATGTCTTGGTTGTACAGTTCGAGTTCTTCCAGTTGATCTCTTAGGTTTCTTATTGCGTTTGTGCCTATGGTTCTGGAAGTGGCAATGCTGGTGCCGGGGGTAACTCCCCTGGTCGTGGGGCTGTGGTCTTCTTCGGTTTGTGTTCCCTCTGGCATTGGGCTGTTGTTTTAATCTTATCGATAACTAATAGGCCCAAAGCTGTAAACGATGTTGGGTTATTTGTTTCTATATGTATTTACATTATTTTGTCTGTTTTACGGTGTTGGAAAGAATTATCGATAAGATTATGATCGGATTGTTTCTGGACCATATTAAATCTCTCAATTGCTAATCTGTTGCCACTTTTTGTGGGGGTACCAACCAGGCTTGTTGTAAGATCGATTCCCATATTGTGTACCGATGATCAGTGCTTTAAGTATTGATCGGTATTCACCAGAGCATATGTAGAAGCTACTTATGGTTCTTATTCCATTGGCCGCGTCCCGTTTTTACTTATTGCGCGCACCCTGGAATCGTACCACTGAATATTATTATTCTCACCGGCACATGGATAATCGTATATGCCATCTTAGGATCACCGGCTTATAACTGCGGTCGGCATATATCCTGGGTAACATTCACGGTCGATTTAGTACTTCAATAGAAGAATCCTTCTTCCGGACATAAAGAATTAGTGCTTTGCAGGGGCCCTGTGGAGTTGTTGTGTACGTAGTTTCCTTCCATGTTTGTAGTATTGTGCCATTCAATTTTAGGAATCTAGTTTATTGTTCAATTAAATGATTCAATTAAATGATTCAATTATTTGGCTCAATTGTGTGATTCATTTATATGACTTCATTGATTCAAGTCTATGAATCACTTCAATGATTCAAATCAATGACTAAATTCCATGATTCAATTGTACTATGATTCTATTATAACTCAATTATTTGACTTGATTCAAGGATTCAACTCTGTGATTCAAGTCTATGATTCAATGCAGTGACTCAAGTTTATGATTCAATTCCATTATTCAATTGTCTGATTATTTTCAACAATTCACTTCAAAGATTCAATTCTTTGACTCGCTTCTATGATTCAATTCTATGATTCAATTCTATGATTTGCTTCAAGCATTCAATTTATGATTCACTTAAAGCATTCAATTCATGATGCAATTCCATGATTCAAGTCAATGATTTAATTCTTTTACTCAATCTATGATTCATTTCTCTGATTTATTTTTAGGATTAGAGTCTATGATACAATTTTATGATTCACCTCAATGATTCACTTCAATGATTATGATTCACCTCAATGATTCGCTTCAATGATCAAATTTTTTGACTCATTTTTATGATTCAATTCTGTTATTCAATACCATGATTCATTTCTATTATTCAATTCTATGATTCATTTCTATGATCACTTCAAGCATTCAATTCTATGATTCAATTCCATGATTCAAGTCAATGATTCCATACTTTGACTCAATCTATGATTCATTTCTCTGATTCATTTTTATGATTTAATTCTATGATTCAATTCTATGTTTCACTTCAATGATTCAATTGTTTGACTCACTTCAATGATTCAGTACTATTATTCAATCCCATGATTCATTTCTATGATTCACTTTTATGATTGGCTTTGATGATTCAAGTCTATGATTCAATTCTGTGACTGAATATCTGATTCCATTCTATAATTCACTTCAATGATTCCATTCCATGATTCACTTCAATGATTCAATTCCATGATTCAAGTCTATGACTCAATTCCATGATTCAAGACTATGAGTCAAAACCTATGATTCACTTCTGTGAATCAATTCTACAATTCCATTCCATGATTCAATTGTACAATTAAAGTCTATGATTCAAAACTATGATTCACTTCCATTATTCACTCCCATTATTCAAGTATATGATTCTTTGATTCACTTCAATGATTCACTTCAATGATTCAAGTCTATGATTCAAGTCTATGATTCAAGTCTACATATTGAATTACTAAATTCAAGTCTATGATTTCATTCTACATACCATATAGATCCAGTTCATACTCTTACTTCATACATACCAGCATGCTTGAGTGATACTTCATTTTTTAAGGGGACGATGAAAGAAACTGTTTTTTTCAATTTTTAGTTTTTCAAAAGATTTGTTCTTAGATCCAGTACATACTCATACTACATACCATGCTTGAGTTGTACTTCATTTGTAAGGAGGTGAAAGAAACTATTTGTTATTGCTTTTAGACAAAGCATCTCATTTCCATAAATAAATGTTTGGCTCGTGTTTTAAACAATTTTTAGTTGTAGCGTTTGTACCACCACGGTTACTTGTTAAAAACAGTTTTTTAATATTTCCCCTCCCCCTCCCCCAAAACCCCCCAGTACACACTGTCTACAAGGTTATGTTGTCAATTCTTAGGGTTAGTGTTAAACGTTCAACTAATAACTCCACCAATTTCTTCCAGTCATTAAGAATCTTCTCTTGGTCATCGGGATTCAATCTCACGATTAGATCGGTCAGTCACGAGGATTATTGTTACACTATCCCCCACAGAGACTGATCAATCATCGTTTTGCTGTTGCTGTTGCTGAAACTGTTGCTATTACTATCACTGCTGTTGGTGTTTGTTGCTGTCATTGTATTTCTTTGTACTTTGATTGTTTCATTCATAAATGTATCATCGTATTGTTCTAGTTTTCCGCAATGCTGTTAGCGACGTCGTGCCGTTCATCGTTCTAGTATTTGCAGCAGCCTCAGGCCATGGCATCATTATTTTCTCATTCATTGTGGTATTGGGATTTCTTCTGTTCTCCGTGGCTCTCGGCCCTGGTATTGACTTCTCAGCAGCTCGCGGCTCTGGTATTATGTTCTCAGCGGCGCTTGGCCCTGGTATTTTTGCAGCAGCCATCTCAGCTCGGCGGGTATTTTCTCAGCAGCCATCTCGGCTTGGCTGGTATTCTTGCAGCAGGCATCTCGGCTTGGCTGGTATTTATGCAGGAGCCTACTCGGCTTGGCTGGTGTTTTATTTTTCTCCCAGCAGCTCTCGGCTCCCTGGTATTTTATTTTATTTCTCAGCAGCTCTCGTCCGGCTCTGGTATTCTCAGCAGCCTATTTGTAATAGAACCTAAATCGTATGTAGTTATTCTCTGTTATTTTATCTGTTACTTTTACGTTGTTGGAAAGAGTTATTGATAAGATTATGAGCCATAATATCCCGGATCATATTAATCTCCCAATTGCTAAACTGTAGCCTCTTTTTGTGGGGCATCGTTCACTGTGGGTGGTGCCCGGTGTGCCTCCGTGTACCTCTGTTCAGTGCCTTAAGTAGTAAACCATTTACCCGCTCATTTAATCGGAGCGTACTATGTGTGATTTGCGTCATTCGTATTCTTCTTCCTGGGCCTTAAGTAATTAATTACTTATGGTCCAACTTCTTTGTTGCGCCCTATTTTTACTACCTAGCGCGCACACCTTTGTTCGTACCTCCACGGTTTTCACAAATAGGTTTTATTTGTTCACGGCAATTTGCCTTGTGGGATTTAGTAATTCAATAATTCGGCTCTGGTACGGTATTTTGGAGTTGTTATTTTATTTGCAGTCGCTCTAGAAAAGCGCCAGTAGCAAACGCACGGACGTACGGATATTGAGTGATTCCCACCTAAGGAAAGTGAATAGAATGAAAAGTTAATAAAAAGTATTCGGAAGTGAATAGAATGAATACTTTTTTAGCACACCCAACCGACCAATACTTTTATTAAGTGACAAATTTGGAACTTGGAATTCCCTGAAGAAGAAACAGTAACTGTCTGTTTCATCACTACCCGCGCCACCTAGTACCCGCCTATTTTGGCAAGCAAGGCTGGCCGGGGAGGTTAAGTAGTTTATTCAATGGGCCTTTTGTTTGATTGTGATATATGGAATAAATGAGGTCCATTCCGAACTGGCATTGCTTTTCATGATCGCTTTAAGTAGTTTCCTCACGGGCAATTACATTTATTCTTTTCAATACACATTGGGGCTTTTTAAGTGTTTACTTATCGATCTGTTTTTAAATGATATCTTGCTTCGTACCTTTTAACCTGTTTATTCATGGTGTTAAGTGGGACCGTTTTTGCCATTTAACAACAAACAAAAAAAGCATGCCCGGCAAAAGCGGTGCAACAGGTGCAATGTTTGATTTTAAGATTCCGTTGAAATCTATTCAGTGTTAGTTAAGTGAATAAAAACTGTCAGTCGAGAGCCCCTCGACTGACAAATTTTATTAAGAAGTGAATACATATATAGAAAACACATACTTTTTATGTGTTTTTTAATTAATTATATTCGCTTTCCTTAGGTGGGAATCACTCATTCAGAGATATACACAAATGAGGTAACACACGTATGACTAACAGACAAATAAAGCAAACGGCTAACTTGTGCCGGCTCGCTGAATTGCTAACAGTGGGTCAAAAGAGCTGCACTAATAGTACACAAAAGAGGTGCGATCCAATAATCAGCTTTACATGAGAATCACTCACAAATTAAAATATTACTACTTGAAACCACTGAATAATACTGCTTGGTAGTTGCTCTGCAGATACTTGCATTAGTGATGTAGGCTCACGGGAGCAAAACTACAGTTTATCAGACCCAAGTGGACTCAAAGAACCTGGGTAACCAATGAAAGTTGGTTGCCCACTGATCACCGGTTAACCGCCATCTGAAGCCCAAAGGCCGGACGTTGAAGACCCTTCTCTACAGAAGAGACTCAGGCGCTTAGACGACTAACAACAACACTAGCATAGCAGAGCACACTAGGCTAATACCCATGGTTTCTACTGAGGTTTGTAGGGGAGAAAGAACACTAAAAGATTGTTACTAACCTATGAGGACACTTGCAAGGAAGATCCGCAGAGGAACGTGTCAGCTTCATGAGAAATCATGCTCGTCCTGTTCTAAGGAACCGGGTATGTTAAACCAGTATTAACAATAATTGATAACTGTCAAAGGAAATGCAAACAAGCCATAGCTCAAATAGAGCCAGCAGGATAATAATGTGATGTACATTTGTTCAGTACAGGAAATCAATCAATGGCTCACAAGGGGGCTGTTAGCGAAAGAGGGATTCAAAAGAGAACTCCTAAGTGACACATGACGCAAAATGCGACCGTTGAAAAAACGACACGTGACCTTGAAAACGAAAATATGCGGGAATCATATTTAATTCCTAAAAAGAACAATGTGCATGGAACATTCCCCGCGTAGGAATCATATTTGATTCCTAAAGGTACACACCACCACTAATACTTATACGAGTGATATGATAACAAAGCCAGCCAAGGTTATCTAAATACCCGACATAGGCTAAACACATATTCAAAAATAGAATTACAAAACAAATATTCAATACCGTTTCGATAAGAGGGAACAAACGATTAGGCTTAAGTATCGGGGAACTGAAAAATTTGGGTTTGGATAGGAATCATTTTCTCACACCGTGGAACTGAGCCTATTTCTAGCAAAAGCATGTGGATCAGAAAATACTCCACAAGTTGCTTCATAACTCAGAAAAATCACAATTCCAGCTTCTTTACAAAAGCAAAAGCAACCTAGTACATTGCTATTAAAGCCTACAAATATTCCCAAACAACATCAAAATTGACACCATGGCGCCACCAGCCAGAGCACAACAAGCTGCAGCAGAAGCAGAAGTGGCAGCCGCAGCAGAAGCAGCAGCGGAAGCAGTCACCGCAGAAGACTTGGGGGGGGGGGGGGGGGGGGGGTATTACCTCAAATGGTGACGACAAGGTCGGACGCAGAGCAGCTGTAACAGCTTACCAGGACGTTGGTCGCAAGGCTGTCTGACAGAAGCCTGTCCCTATCAACAGCAGCAAGAGAGGCCAAGGAGAGAGAGCAACCAACAACCAAAGCATACCCAGGTATGCAGGAGAGAGGAAGCTAATGGCAGCAGAAGTATGCTTCAGGAAAAATCTCAAGTCCCTTGGTGTCAACAGGCCTACAGCCAACGAGATATTCAGGAATGGATACTCCAACAACAATGCCATCCAGGACTTGAACCCAGAAGGGATCAAGTCTTTCCTCGGGTTGTTGAAAAACTCAAAGCATCACCTATGCCCCAATCCAAAAGAAGTCTTTATCAGAAGGACTTTCGGGGACCAACTAAAGCTATTCGTGACATGGATTGAATTTCAGCCTATAATAGGAGCAACTGCCACCAAAGTAGACTGGATAGGGAGCCCAACAGCCAAATCGGACACACTTCTTGACCATTTGAGGTCAACCAATGAGGACAACGCTAACACAGCAGTAAACGATCTCACGCTTCCAGACAGACTAACAACCATGTGCAAGTTCAGGGAATTTGATGAAAACCTCCAAGAGAACCTATGAGAGTACCTCTGACATAACAGAGGAGTCACCAAGACATCCCTACTCTATACAATCAGACAGCAATCTGCCGTCGAAGACCATGATATGGAAGGAACTGTTGGATTGGGACCCAGAAACGCGTACGCTGACTGGACTGAGTATGCAATCAGATGCAGAATCCACTATGGCTCACATTGGTCCAAAGACAACAATACTCTATGGGGGATACTCTTCAAATTGGTTGGATCCGGTCCTGGTTGGTCCTACATCCAAAGTTACGGGACAGAAGGAAGAGTAGGAGGTGATGGCCGTAAGGTATACTTTGCTCTCGACTCTCAAGCCTATGAGGAGACCAACATCAAATTGATTGTTGAGACAAAACGCCAAATTTATCTGGGAATTGGTAGATGTAGGGGATTCCAAACACTTCAACTTTGATAGGCACAAACGTTTGTAGCACGATGCTAAGCAAACTTTGCCAAGACACAAAGCATTCCCTCCTGAAGATCAATTTGTATATGACTTCTGTCGATCCCTGCAGGATGCACGACTGGAACACTCCATTCCGATAATCATAACAGAAGGCTTGGACTATTATGCCAACTTTGAGAGGGCTTTGGTATATCTTACTCGGGCACTCGGAGTAAAGAAACTCCAGGGCCAAAACAAGAGGGGTCAAAACGTGTCAGCTTTCACAAACAACAAAAAGAGGAAAGGTAACAACAAAAGTGGCAACTCTTCTTCTTCTAACAAGCAACATGGCAACAACCATGATAATAGCGGTACAAAAGCACAACAAGGGACCTACAAAGGGCCCGTTGAATGCAAGTTCTATCCACGAGAAGTCTGGTTGAGCATGTCTCAAGACCAGCAACAAACATTCCAAGCGCTAAAACAGGCAAACAATGCTAATAGCGGGGGCAATAAACAATCCAAAGTTGCAGCAACAGCTGCAACTCCTCCCACTAACACCGGCCCAGCTAGCAACCTGTTTGGCTGTCACAGTCATATTGGAAACGTGAATGGGAATTGATTCACTGGCAGGGGCCTTAAGATAGTACCTCGGGTAGGCCGGCCAATAGTTCATCTCAAAGGGATGAGCCAGTCATCCACTGTTAAGCCAGGCCAATGCGAGCTGGATAGCCACGCAGACACGGCTGCAGCAGGATCCAATATGGTATTACTTGGTCCGTTGGATTCTAATGTTGCCCTATTTTCTGATGCTTACTCACCAATGAAAGACATTCCTATTGCCTGTTGTGCTACTGCATGGACAGATCCAATGGATGGTGTCACATACATCTTGGTGTTTGGACAAACTCTCTACTTTGGCAACTCGCTATAGCACAGTTTGATCTGTCCCAACCAGATCCAGGACTGCAATTTGAATGTGGTTGAAGACACACCAAAACGATATAGCAGTTCCTCCAGTCACAGTCACATCTTTTGATCCGATAACTTCAAACTGATGGTTCCACTACGTTGACGGCGTTATTTCCTATTTTGATATGCGCAGGCCAACCAAATGCAAACTTGATGCATGTGACCACGTGCTTGCAACAGATACACATACTTGGGATCCATATGCCTCCCACTTTGAAGAAGACGAGGAGGCAGCTAATGCTTCATTCCCAGGAGTGTTTGAGGTCGATCGAACGAGGGTTTCGATCGTACTAGTCATCTTGCTTCTACAGGAATCTTCTCGTACGAATGAATGAATGAGACACGAATGAATGAATGAGACCCGAATGAATGAATGAATGAGACCCGAATGAATGAATGAGACACGAGTGAATGAGACGCGTGATCGATCGTACAAGTCATCCTGTTTCTACAGGAATGGACCAACATGAATGGAGATGGGAATGGAAGTGGGAATGAGAATTTACCACTTACCGATTCCGGTTCTCCTTCTTACTAAAAATAGACCCTTATGTACCAATTATACAGGGCGCAAGGTAGAGGCCTACAGCCCATTGGTACAAGGGCACGTGCAACACATCGAAGTATTAGCGGGTCGATGTGATTATTAGTGATTTAGTGTGTGCATTGGAGTATTAACAGACCGATGCACCAATTCTAGTGATCTTAGGAAAGAGTGGATTCGTCCGCTCATAATTTTAGTGTTAAGACAATGTAATAACCAATTCAAGTTAGCTAAAACGCCAATCTCCCTCCTCATTTTTCAGAGCCCTCCAAACATTCTTCGAAGAATTACGGAGCGCTTCATCCCCGAGGTTGGTGAGTTGGTACCAAGCTACTACAGCAGGCAGGCTTACAGTCATCGTCTGACAACGAAGAGACGAACACGTATCACAAGCCCCTTTCCCCAAGATTAAGCCCGCTGACACGACGAGAGACCGAGAAAGTCCGTTGTGGAGTAACAAGCGAGAGGCAAGCCCGCTGACACGACGGAAGACCAAGGGAGTCCGTTGTGGAGTAACTAGCGAAAGGCAAGAAGGTGTGAAGGGAGAACAAGAACGTGTATCTGTTTGAACAACGACGACAGAAGACCAGCAAGACGAAGAAGACCAAGATATTCGCAACGGCGAAATACTCGGAAGAAGGAGAAGAAGAAGAAAAGAAGAAGAGAAGATATTTGCATCAACGGCGAAAGACTCTGTATCAAGGCCGAGATATTCGCAACACAACGGCGAAACACTCGGAGAGCGACAGAGATATTCGCATTACACCGGCGAAAGACTCTGTGTTCGCAGACAACGGCGAAACACTCGGAGGAAGAGATATTCGCAATTCAACGACGAAATACTTGGGAGAGCGGCAGAGATATTTGCATTACACCGGCGAAAGACTCTGTGATCACCAAGGCCGAGGTATTCGCAAATTCAACGGCGAAATACTCCAAGAGCGGACACAAATACAGCAGGATCGGTATCGACACACCAGAATCGATAGGGCCGATTAACAACAAAGAGATCCCCAAGAAGAGAAAACAGCAAAGACGGAATACTCCAAGAGCGGACACGAATACAGCAGGATCGGTATCGACACACCAGAATCGATAGGGACAATTAACATCAAAAAGATCCCCAAGAAGAGAAAACAGCAAAGACGGAATACTCCAAGAGCGGACACAAACAACAGCAGGATCGGTATCGACACACCAGAATCGATAGGGTCGATTAACAACAAAGAAAAGATCCCCAAGAAGAGAAAACAGCAAAGACGGAATACTCCAAGAGCGGACAAGAAAACAACAGCAGGATCGGTATCGACACACCAGAATCGATAGGGCCGATTATTATCAAGAAACAAACAACAGCAGGATTGGTATCGACGGAACAAGAATCGATTGGGCCAATTACAAAAAAAAAAAAAAAAAAAAAAACATTTGGAAGATCCGACATTGACGTCCGACAGTCAAAAAAAATACGGCAATTTTACGGTTTACGTCGAAGGAAATACGCATCGACGATTTACGAAATACAATACGACAATTTACTTTGGATCGGAATACGGATCGGATCGGAATAGGGATCGGAATACGGATCGGAATACGGATCGGAATACGACAATTTTATCTATATATAACAAGCAGTAATCCGAGTTCAATTTCAGTCTGCAAGTGGGGGAGCCGGCACTTCACGATTTCCTTGCAACCTGAATTTGAAATGGAGAACAACAAAGGCCGCTCTGAAAGAGCAGAGCGAGCACAACGAAGACAGAACAACAAAGACACAGAGAGGCAAAGAGCTGAAAGAGCAGAGCGCGCACAAAGAAGAAGCCAGAGCAAGGAAGGCCGCGCAGGAAGACAACAGCAAGCGGATAAGGATGTTACACCGGAGATACAAGAAGCTGAACGAGAATTCCAATTATCGGAAGACATTTTTGGACCACCGGAAAATTTTGGCTTAAGTACTGGAAACACCGTGGGGCTTGAAGTCGAACAATTGGACAATGCTGTCGATCAACCGGACCAACTGGACATCACTGGCGAGGACAAGAAGAGGAACAAGACCAACGATAGCGACGATGAAGTTTCAAGTACAAGCAGCAGCAGCAGCTCAAGCGACAGCAGTGGCAGTGATAGTGATAGTCACAGTGACGACAGCAGCGAAACAGTGTACTATACAACGGCTTACGGAAGTGGCACAAGGAGTGACAGCGACGAATCAAAACTGAAAGGCATACAAGGAGCCACTATCGAAATGGCCACCACCGCGTTTGATCTTTATCTCTGAGCATTTGAAGAGAGTTGGATGATTCCTTTGAAGCAGGGAAGTGTGTTTGAGGTCGATCGAACGAGGGTTTCGATCGTACTAGTCATCTTGCTTCTACAGGAATCTTCTCGTACGAATGAATGAATGAGACACGAATGAATGAATGAGACCCGAATGAATGAATGAGACCCGAATGAATGAATGAGACACGAGTGAATGAGACGCGTGATCGATCGTACAAGTCATCCTGTTTCTACAGGAATGGACCAACATGAATGGAGATGGGAATGGAAGTGGGAATGAGAATTTACCACTTACCGATTCCGGTTCTCCTTCTTACTAAAAATAGACCCTTATGTACCAATTATACAGGGCGCAAGGTAGAGGCCTACAGCCCATTGGTACAAGGGCACGTGCAACACATCGAAGTATTAGCGGGTCGATGTGATTATTAGTGATTTAGTGTGTGCATTGGAGTATTAACAGACCGATGCACCAATTCTAGTGATCTTAGGAAAGAGTGGATTCGTCCGCTCATAATTTTAGTGTTAAGACAATGTAATAACCAATTCAAGTTAGCTAAAACGCCAATCTCCCTCCTCATTTTTCAGAGCCCTCCAAACAAGGAGTGGTTTCAGCCCTCTCAGGAGGAGGACCAATGCAAGAGACTGAATCTTGGATTTGCTCAACGAACAATTGGACATCTATTGGTGTTAAGCACGCTGAGTATTGGCTCAGCTATCTCCAAAAGATCTGCACCAATCAAACTCAACGGTTGGGGTATACTCAACAAGAAATCAGAGATCGGTTACACTCAGCTTATGTTGGAAGTACCGGGGACGGGGAAAACTTGTACATTGTCCGAATTTTGGCTAATTCCACCAAAACTTTGATTTCACTAACAAACAAGGAAGAGCTGGCCATCCAAAAGGAAGCAAAAGCTTGGACAAAAGAAAGAAAATCACTCCGACGCCAGCAGGATGTGACGTGGTGTGATACATAAGGAGACTTCCCTTGAGAAGAGATCATTTATCTGGTGTGGACAATGGGAACCTTCGATAAAAATTCTGGAGAAAGTTGACCGATAAGATTTGGCGGCAATTGCAAAGATGTGGAACATCAGTGTTAAGAGGGCTGAGGAAACTGTTAAAGGTCACTACCATGAAGGCATAAGAAACCTTACCCAGCCAATCACCCAAAGGCTAAAGACCCAAAAGTGGAGAAACAGAAAAGCATTTAAGGGTCGGTGGTTTGCTGATACTATAAAGTTCAAAGTACCGAGTATCATTAGGAACGATACCAATGCACAGATCTTTACCAATGGAAAAGGATACGTGGCATTCTACCCAGTAAGAGGGGAAAAACAATGTCACAATGGACTATCTTGCTTCATAAATGAGGTAGGAATCCCAGAACATCTTGTCACTGATGGGGCAAAGGCCCAAAGAAATCATGAGACACACAACACCGGATGGACTAGACTTTGGTCTGAGTATCAAATTCGACAAACCTATATACAGCCCCATTGCTGGTGGCAAAACACAGCAGAGCACAGTGCCGGGGACCTAAGAAGGGCTATTTGATTAATGACGTCAAAGAAAGGAAGCCCAAGGACGTGCTGGGTATTTTGTGGAATGCTGGCTGCTGGAAGGTTAAGTAATACTGCATCCAGGGACCCATCTGATATGGGAAGGACCGGATTCGAGTTAGTCCATGGATATACTCCGGATATAACTCCATATATGGTCTATGATTGGTATGATTTCATCCAATGGTACGGCCTACAGGGTAAATTGGAGAAATACGGACGATGGCTGGAACCCCATGTGGTGATACTATGGTGGTGGTGACTGCCATTATGTATTATATAAGACCATCAAAGTTCACATAACAAATGGCACAAGGCCTACATCCGATGTTGAATGGAAGCATCCAGACATAATCCTACAGTTGGAAGAACACAACAAACTGCTTAACAAAAAGATTGGTGATGAGGTTAAACCTTCAGATAGCTATCTGAAAAATAAGCTAGGAGAACTGCCGTTGGGCCTATTTGATGGCAAATATAAAGGTGAGGATGAGATCCTAATGGCCGAGCCAGAAGCATCTTCCCCAGTCGTTGATGATTTATCCAACAATCTTGACAAGTATCTTGGTAACCAAGTGTTACTGCAGATAGGGGACCAATGGAGTTGCGGTACGGTTAATAGCCGGTACAGGGATGCAAGTGGAAGAACAATCCACTCTTAGACTCCCGATCCTATGAAGTATCTAGGCTGGATGGATCAATTGAGATCTACACAGCAAATATGCTCATGGAGAATCTACTGCCTAATAAACGAGCTCCTTGACTATGAAAAAGATGAGGAGGCTCTAACAACTGAACAGGCTACTATCACTACTAAGTCTGGACAAACTCGAACGAAGCCAACAACCAAAGGATGGAGAATCCTAGTGAGTTGGAAAGATGGGACTTCCTCTTGGGCCAAATTGTGTGACATGAAGGAAAGGTTCCCCGTAGAACCAGCTCTATTCGCCAAAGAACACGGCATTATCAAAAGTGGTAGCCATCATGGGCAGTATTTAAGCTGCTCAAGGCACAATACAGGACAGTACAAGCAGCCTTACAGTATTATCAAGAGTGTTGCAAGGCATTGGTCTTCCTTCGTTCTGACAGGAATAAGGCCGAGTCATGTGTGCTCTATTAGTGGACAAAGGAACATTTGGGGTTGTTTGTGTTGTGGGTAGATGGCTGATGTATTTCTGGCCCAAAAGAACTGGTGTTGAAGACAGTGAGAAACTTCATGGGATTGTGAAACTGCAATGGTCTCAGAAAATTGAGTGAGTATGTGGGATGTAAGGTTGAAAGACATCCTGAGTTTATCCGGTTGACCCAACCAGTCAAGGTGCAAAGATTTATGGACAAGCTTAATTGTACCAGAGCCAATGGCCCAAGTCACAGGGCACCAGCAACCCCAGCAGAGCCAGGAAGTGCATTGGAGTTTGATAAGGAGAAGGAGGAGGGTTTAAGTGGTGAAAAGCAAACCAAATGTTGATCTGGAGTAGGCATTCTATTACACATAATGCCCTGGAGCAGGCCGGATGTTTTGAATGCTGTCTAGGAGCTGTCCGGGCATATACAGCAGGCAAATGCAGCATGCATGAAGGCATTAAACAGGGTCATGAGCTACATTGTGGCCACAAAGAACAAAGGATTCATCATAAAGCCAACAGAACCATGTGACTGGGATGGCCAAAGGAACAGTTGGAAATTCAAAATAATGGGCAATTGTGATTCAGAATATGCCAAACACAGCAGTTGACAATGTGTGAATGCAGGAATTGTGTATTTGGAAGGGACAGCAGTTAAGCAGTTTAGTAAAATAATGCCAAGTATTGCTCTATTGATCACTGAGGTGGAACTGTATTTGACAGTAATGACCACTCAGGATAGTATGATGTTTGTGTATCATGTTTTTGTCAATATGGGTCTTCTTGAAGTGGATCTTCCAATGACTCTGTATTGTAACAAGAAGGGCACAGTAGACCTGGCAAATAATTGGTCAGTTTGTGGTCAGGCAAGGCACATTGATATCAAACAGCCCTTCTTAGGGGAGCGTAAGGAGAGCGGCTTTATTACAGTTAAGTGGAGGAGGTCAGGATTGGATATGACCCCCGACATGCATACATAGAATCTTCCAAGAGAATTATTTAACCAATACATATTAAATTCCTTTCGTGCCCAGAAGTACCAAAGCTACCAGACGGTAGATATTCTATTTGTACAAATCAATGAGTCCCGTATCAACCAAAGTAATCGATTCCCACGGCATATCGATTCCCATGGCGCATCCATTCCCATCGCGCATCGACGGTGAGCAATCTCTGTTTTATAGTATTGCCATTGTTCTTTGGTGAGCAAACTCTGATTTCATAAAATATCACACGAGCTACAGGAGCAATTCCTGATCTTAATGATAAACATACCATGAAGTCTTCCTAACGGAACAAGAGAAGAAAACCGTTGGCGTGTGATTCTCACGCAATATATATATATACACACAGATATATACGGTCAACGACCAATGCATGTACGGAAATAATCAGCAAGTAATCTCGTCACTACGCAACAGCAGTTGCAACGTATTCATCTCAATAAAAGAGATATCTTGCACTTCAGCAAGATTTCACTTTATCTCATACTTTTAACATTCAACTGATTTATATCCCAAAATTCACACTAGTTGCTATCAACTATCTGTAATCTACATTACTAAGGTCTGTCTCGCTGTATCTGAATAAGTTCACAGTAAGAAGAGATCTGACGTTTCCATAGTCTCGCCTGTAGTCCGATTATCCGTTGCTGAAAGTATCCAACCACAATTGTCACGCGTAAAGTACAATCGTTCGTCTACTAACACACTAACGCAGCGTTGCTGTTCTTCAGAAGCCTTTGAATCAGACTCTCACCGGACCGGATTCAGAAGGAAAAAAATAGATTAACAGTCGCAAGCTCCAAGGTGGCTTGCACACAAAAAGAACAGGAACGGAATTGAATACAATCCCTACGCTGGCATATGCCAATCGCACATCGTCTACGAAGCAGTTCCCATTCACCGCGCGATTCCTCCGACAGATCAGGATCATCACAAAGGCAGAACATGCCCGCCAATCTATTTGGAGGCGGAAACAGCACGGGTGATGCCGAAGCCGCTGCTGTCAACCATTTCCCTAGTTTTGATACTGATATGAAGCTGATACTTCTATCCCTATCTCGCCTAACAAGAGAAGCAGACAACACCCTGTGTTTAGCTCTCAAGGAAGGAGGATTATGCGAGTGGACGGCCTTTCTCGACGCACTTATCGAACCGAATTTTGCCCGCGAGATTACCTACACTCAAGGAGGACTACCAACCCATCTCCATCGATCCATCCAACGGATCATAGAGGCACTTGCGGAGTTCTCAATCGACCTGCGCAAGGACGGGAAGAATTGGAAGGATGCAAGGTCATATCCGTATGAAGACTTCAGAACCTTTTGCTTGGAACGTGCCATCCGCATGCAGACCAAATCTGCTCTGAACCCTCCACCTCCTCCGCCAGGAAGTAATAAAAAAACACCTCAGCAGGTAAAGTACGAATCTTGGTGCCAAAAAGCACGAGATGAAAAGTCTTTTAAGCCCCTCACGAATGACTCAAGATTCGAACATTGGCTCGTAGGTTTCAAGGCTAAACTCGAGGCATACAACATTGACACCGAAACATTCCTTGATGAAACCTGGCCTCCAGCTGCGCTACAAGGTTATACACGTGACCTCTTCGTTAAACAGTGTGCCTTCTTCTGGTTCCTAATGTTGGAAGTCTTCAAAAGTGATTTATCCTCCTCGTGCGTACACAGCCATTCCACCACACGTAATGGACGTCAAGCATACTTTGATTTCGTAAACCTCCATAGCGAATCGAAAGCCAAGGTATATGACAACTCGACTCAACTACAGGCGTTGCTAAAGTTGAATCTCAGCAATTGGAAAGAATCCAAATTGAAATTCATCACACATTGGTTTGAGGAATTAAACCACCTCAACAAGCTTCGTCCTCCCAACAAACCCCTTGAATACCATACTGCAAAATCAGCATTATGTCAGGCATGCTATTCCAGCTTTCAGCTAAGTGAACAGTTTGCCAAAGTCAAGGATCCAGGTGGCACGAATAGCACCGTGACAGATGCAGTCGCTGAAGCAGCTGCTATCCACGATCTTAAAATCACGCTTTTACTCGAAGCAACTCGACTCGATTCCCAGTCCGCGATGCCAGCTCCTAAGTCAACTGTACGTGCACATGTTCACGACTTCTCATCTGGACAAAGTCAAAACCATGACGACTATGCTCTCCCTATCGAATTCGAAGGTGACTATCAAGACTATGCGGTATTCAAGGCGGGACGTGCACCTGACCCTACCACGCGCCTGCCCACAGGCATATGGAAGGCCCTATCACGTCAAGACATGAAGAGTTGGCTAAACTTTTCTCCGGAAGGCAAGAAAATAGTGGTCGCATCGTTACGACACAATTTGCTCTCAAATGATCAGCCTGACCCTAACAATGTCAAACCCATCACCCGGAAAGCATACCAACATGGACATTCTGTCTCATTCCTAGAAGATGATACCTTGAACAAAGATGAGCATGTCAATTCCTAAGCAGACCTACATCCCACTGTAGAAAATGACCGTAGAGGCGTTTTCCATGCATCATTGGGTGTATACAAGTCTCAAACTTCTTCCTCCAAGGACCAAAGACCTCTCAAGTCTTCCGTGTAACCCCCGCATCCCGCTCGATTACTCTCCGAAAACCCTGACATTTGGTACAAAAAGGACGGTGACACCCAAATACCTGTGGGAACATCCTCTTATTCCACCAATTTCCACCAATGGTATAATCCCGACGATGATCTGACCTTTTCACACGATAGTCACGTAACATCGTACACATATCGTGCCCACAAAGCTACGATCACTAATCCCGGTTTCGCCATGGTCGATCACGGCGCAAATGGTTGCATCATCGGCAATGATGCATGCCTCATCTCCAAGGATATCCCACCACGATATGTCAATGTCACAGGCATTAACAATCACCAGGTACAAAATATTCCCATTGCTACATGCGGAGCTTATTCTATATCGAATAGAGGTCCCGTCATCCTCATTTTCAATGAATGTGCATATACGGGCCGACAGCCTTCTATCTTGTCCTCCGGCCAGATGGAAGCATATTTCTCCACTGTTGATGACACATCCATCAAAGCGGGCGGTGGAAAGGTAATCACCACCTCCGATGGATATACACTGCCTCTTAGCATCCGGCATGGTTTACCATACCTTGCCATGCGAAAGTACACGACTATTGAGTTTGACACGCTCCCACATGTTATCATGACATCCGATAAGCACTGGGACCCATCTGTTCTTGATACCACAATCAGTGCGAAAGATGAACACTTTCTCCAGAAATATCCCCCTCAGCCGCAGCAACTTCCATATACCAAATACGACGAATACGGAAACCCACGTTGCCTTGAAGGGTTAGATATCTCTGTGTCCCCTGGCTCTTCCACGGTCACGTCTCTCAGTTCGTATTCCAGCCACTCCACTCGGTCTCCCTTCCTCCCTATTGATGATCATGGAACCAGCAATCGCTCATTCTGGCTTACTCCTACCGGCTACGTTCACCAGGAACGCCTCGCATGCTGTACTTCCCCTCCAATCTCTGGGACAGTCACTGCGTTTCCAACAGACTGTACTGCTAGTGATGCTACACGTATTGCAGCTAGGCCCCATGAGCGATACCCCAACAAACATGATTACTTATCTCTGAAACCTTTCTTTTGTTGGGTTTCCACAGATCGCATCAAAGCTACGTTTGAAAACTCAACGCAATACGGTTCGTTAGCGATTAGTCCTGATGGAAACATTTTCAAATGTTTCCATTCCCCCCAACCGGCTATGAACGTTCGACCCTTCAATGACGACATTCTGTCTGATGCTGTCTATTCAGATGTCCCAGCAATTGATGGCGGCTCCAAACTTGCTCAGATCTTCTTCGGCCGAAAGTCACATATCATACATGTTGAGGAAATGCGTACCACCGGCAATTTTCTATCATGCTTCCAGAACTTTGTTCGAAAATGGGGCAGGCCCATTCGCCTCCTTTGCGACCACGGTAACTACCAATCTAGCAAGAAAGTCACTGACTACCTGAAAATGTTATGGATTGGACTCTGGCAAAGTGAACCTTACCACCAAACACCAGAATCAATTTGAACGATGATATCAAACGTTTAAACGCATTGTCAATCGCATCATGGATCGTACAGGCACACCACCACATCTATGGCTGCTGTGCATGACATACGTTGCCGGACTCCTCAATGTTATTTCTGATCCTACTCTGTCAGACAAACAACCGGTCTTCATTGCTACCGGTACACTTGGCGACATCAGCGCATACACCAGTTTCTTCTGGTTCAAACCTGTTTACTTCAAGACCAATGACTCCCCTTTCGGTACCCAGTCTACCGAACGTCTCGGTAACTTCGTCGGCATTGCCGAACATGTTGGCAATGGACTTTGTTTCCGAATCTGGGATCCAGTTACCAACAAGTTACTTGACCGGTCTGGTGTACGCTCTGCTCTTACGCCTGAGTCTTGCAACAAACGCGCGGGCCTCTTCACTGATGATGGTTTCATCAAATGGCGTAAAGCCAAGGATTCCTTGCCCCGACTATACGCCACTGGAGACGCTCCAACATTCAAACATGGGGATCATACCACTACGAGTAGCCCCATTGAAGATTCTACAACACAGGGCATCTCAGTTACTCCCCCTCCTGGCGTCTCACCTGCTGATTCCGACACCGCCACTCCTGCGGAACACGATGACACCACGCCATCTGTACCCACCGAACAACCAGATACAACACCTCCCGCATCTGGTAATCAAGCTATTCTTCAACCACCCGCCCACCCCTCGTTACCGAGCTTTCTATATAAGAAGGTCGATGACAGCCCAAGCTGGTCCCCTTCTCCACTCCCTAACAACTATGGGGAGAGTTTTGATGGTCCTCCTATGACACACATCTTCAGCAAGACCCTCAATGGCGTTCTCCTTACTGAAGATGATTTTGATCCACCGGAGCTAGCATACTTTGATGTTAGTGACGTCACAACTCCACACACCAACCCCGCTACTCCTTCAGTAGACCCACAACAGGTAGTTGTTACCGGCGAAGAAGGCAACGCACAATTTGACGATGATGGTAAACCAATTACCATTCCTACAGTCCCAATTGCCGATCTACAAGGACGATCCTTCCTTGTAACCAACCCCAATGGCACTCGGAAGCGTCTTACCATCGTCGATGTAGAAGACAGTCTTGAACGCAACAAAGACTTCATCAAGTTCAAGTGTAAACACTCTGATGACAAACTTAACGATATCATTGCATACAATGATGTCATGAATTACATCCATCGTGATTCAACCCAAGAAGACGGCAAACTTTGGTCGTTTCGCCGAATCCTAGGACACCAAGGCCCTCTGGATAACAAGCATCCTCAATACAAAGGTTCCAAGTATAACCTTTGGATTGAATGGGAAAATATGGAACAAACATATGAACCTCTAGCCAACATTGCGGCTGATGACCCTGTCACCGTTGCAAAATATGGGAAAGACAACAACTTGCTTGACCTCCCGGGTTGGAAACGCCTCAAGTGAATCACCAACCTAGCACGACGAACCAAGAAACTTGATCGCCTCGTGCATCAAGCCAAACTTCGCTCTTTCCGTACCACTCCACAGTACCAATATGGATTCAAAGTACCTCCTAACCACAAAGAAGCCCTCCAATTTGATCAAGCCAATGGAAACACCAAATGGGAAGACGCCACCACTCTGGAAATGGAACAGCTCAATGAATACAATACATTCATTGATAAAGGCGTGTACAAGACAAGCTCCATCCCACCCGGGTTCCAACAGATCAAGGTACACATGATATATGCCGTCAAGCACGACGGTAGACACAAGGCTCGTCTCGTTGCAAACGGTAATCTCACTGAGACCCCCATCCACAGTGTTTATGCCGGTGTCGTATCTCTCCGCGGTCTACGTATGTGTCTATTCCTAGCTGAACTGAACAGCTTAGAAGTATGGGGTACCGACATAGGTAATGCCTACCTAGAAGCAGTTACCTGCGAGAAAGTATGCATCAAGGCAGGTCCCGAATTCGGATCGCTAGAAGGTCATCTATTGATCATCTACAAAGCCCTATATGGCCTCAGATCTTCGGGCAAGTGTTTTGGTGATTTACTTGCAGCTTGTCTTATTGAACTCGGCTTCGAAAGATCCCGCGTGGAGCCGGAAATCTTCCTCAAGCCTGGAATGAACAAGCATGGGGAACGTGTATATGAACTTATATGCACATATGTCAATGATCTATGTCTTTGCATGGCAGATCCCAATTCCTTCTTAGAAATATTACAGTTGTCGCCATATAACTTCAAACTGAAGGGATCCGGACCTATGAACTTTCATCTAGGTTGTGGATTTGAGCGCGACCCGCATGGTATTCTCTGTATGAATCCCATTAACTTCATCGAAAAGATGGAAGCGTCTTATGAACAAATGTTTGGATGCAAACCTAGCACCAAGTTCCAGTCACCCATTGCAGAAAACGATCATCCCGAATTGGACTCCTCAGCCTTTCTTGAAGAAACTGGTATACAGAAATACCAAAGCATGATTGGTTCACTCCAATGGATCATCGCCATTGGACGTTTCGATGTCCAAACAGCCGTGATGACACTCTCGAGTTTCAGAGCCCAACCACGAGATGGGCACCTTGAACGTGCCAAACGTATCTACGGATATATCTCCAAGTTTAGACATTTTAAAATCAGGTTCCGCGTGGAACCCCCAGATTTTATTTGACTAAACCAGACACCATCGATTGGTCCAACACCGTCTATGGGGAGCATTCTGAAGAACTACCTGGCGACGCTCCTGCACCACTTGGGAAGACAGTAGTGTTGACACACTTCTATGACGCCAACCTCATGCATGATATTCTCAGTGGTAAGGCTGTAACCGGCATCCTTCACTTCGCGAACAAGACTCCCATGATGTGGTTCTCAAAGAAACAGTCTACTACGGAAACGGCCACCTTTGGAGCTGAATTCATTGCAGGAAGAACTTGCATCGAACAGATCGTTGATCTACGCCACTCATTCCGATACCTCGGAACACAAGTACATGATATCTCCTACTCTTGGGGTGACAACGAAAAGATGATCCAAATGTCAACCTTTCCTTACGCAAGGTTGCATAAGCGTCACAACATTCTATCGTTTCACTACGTACGGAGCATGATAGCGAGAAGTTTCATTTTAATGATGCACATCCCAGGTACGGATAACTGTGCAGATATTCTCACCAAGCATTGGGGACACTCAGTTGTGTATCCATTGCTCAAGCCCATCTTCCACTTTTGCGGGAATACCGGCAACCTCCTCCAAGACGATGGAAGCATCATGTAGAGTGTGATGACCTGTCACAAGGAAACATGGGGAGTATTAAATTCCTTTCATGCCCAGAAGTACCAAAGCTACCAGACGGTAGATATTCTATTTGTACAAATCAATGAGTCCCGTATCAACCAAAGTAATCGATTCCCACGGCATATCGATTCCCATGGCGCATCCATTCCCATCGCGCATCGGCAGTGAGCAATCTTTGTTTTATAGTATTGCCATTGTTCTTTGGTGAGCAAACTCTGATTTCATAAAATATCACACGAGCTACAGGAGCAATTCCTGATCTTAATGATAAACATACCATGAAGTCTTCCTAACGGAACAAGAGAAGAAAACCGTTGGCGTGTAATTCTCACGCAATATATATATACACACAGATATATACGGTCAACGGCCAATGCATGTACGGAAATAATCAGCAAGTAATCTCGTCACTACGCAACAGCAGTTGCAACGTATTCATCTCAATAAAAGAGATATCTTGCACTTCAGCAAGATTTCACTTTATCTCATACTTTTAACATTCAACTGATTTATATCCCAAAATTCACACTAGTTGCTATCAACTATCTGTAATCTACATTACTAAGGTCTGTCTCGCTGTATCTGAATAAGTTCACAGTAAGAAGAGATCTGACGTTTCCATAGTCTCGCCTGTAGTCCGATTATCCGTTGCTGAAAGTATCCAACCACAATTGTCACGCGTAGAGTACAATCGTTCGTCTACTAACACACTAACGCAGCGTTGCTGTTCTTCAGAAGCCTTTGAATCAGACTCTCACCGGACCGGATTCAGAAGGAAAATAATAATACAGCACACCAGAGCTTGTGAGTTAAGCTGTGCTGAACCGGCTAAATAGGGAAGTGGTGTAGGTGCAAGCTCAGTGACACCAAAGAAATTAACAGATAACTTTTGAGTTAGTGCATGTGCCTTTGCAGGCTGTAGTGCTGGAAGTTCGTCCGATAACTGTCACGCGACCCAACGCGACCCCTCGCAAGCCCTATTTTCAGAAAATCGACCCTGCCTTTGTTATGCGCAATCGATCACGGATATCAACATGGAATGAACCGTATAATTGATGGGATGGAGAATCGATTTGTAGATGTCAAGCTTGGAATGAAAATAGTCATGATGGTTGTCTTGTAGATTGTGGATCAATCGTCGGATTTGGATCATAGTGAATCATACACATCGGATCGTTGCATGATATACCGATACATGGAGCAAGTCGTAGGATTGAATTGTAGTTTCGTCGATCTGATCAAATACACTCGTATCTGAAGCTTGTTCATCGTAGATCGAATCGTAGTAAATTGAATTGGAGAATCGAATTGGAGGATGCGATTGATCAAATTCAACCGTAACTGAAGCTTGATAGCTTGATTTGAAGATTCGAGTCGGAGAATTGAAATCGATTATCGATTTGTAGATGTCAACTTGAAATGGATCGATCGTTTGATCAGAGATCAATTGTAGATTTGGATCAATCGTTGAATCAATCGTAATCGAAGCTCACTGTAGATTCTCAAAGTATTGAGCGTAGAGTTAAATCATAAGCATCAATCGTTGAATCAATCGTAATCGAAGCTCACTGTAGATTCTCAAAGTATTGAGCTTAGAATCAAATCATAAGCATTCAATGGTTGGATCGTAGATTATAGTGAATCAATCTTAGTGGATTGATCGTAGAGTTGGATCATTCGTTGGATACTGGGAAACAAGTCATAGAAGACGATCGCAGCTTGAGAATCAAGTCGTACAATGGAATCGTAGTAGATCTTGGCTTGAATTAGATTGAACATACACCTCGATAGGTCAAATTCAATCGTAATCGAAATGGAAACATAGAATCGAATCGTATAGATAGACTTGTAGAACTTGACTGATCGTATCGTAGAAACGAATGGAACGGAAGATCAAAACAACGTGATATCCGGAGCGTGAACTTTGAATCAAGCGCAACTTGAGAATCAAGTCATAGTCATCGTGTTGCATAGATCACGACGTTGGATCTGAGTGGCTGTGGATACACATCGGATTGGTTGATCGTAGATTCTCAGAACATTGGTATTAGAATCAAGTTTTGATTGTAGGAATTGATTGATTGTAGAATATGATCAAATCGTAGGAAATCGATCGATTTGGAGGAATCCAGGCATTCCCCATGTCAAGCAATGTCATTGTAAGTCCAATTAGCAACCAAGAGAGTAGCATGTAGGTGATACAGCTTGAGCTTAATAGCATCACGATGGCGTTTGGTGATGCACACAGCAGGCAAGTCATAGGTCAAAGAATGTGCCCCATAAATAGTAGCCTCCCGATTAGGGCAAGAAGGTGCACCAGACTGTGAATAGACATGGACTGGGTTTGGAATGGCACTACCGTTGGCATGAACTGAGCTTGGAACGACACTATCCTTAGAAAATGCCCCAGATGGTGGAAGTTGCAATGAAGGAATGCAAGTACTAGGCTTGTGAGAAGAAAATTGCTTGGGTGAACGGTAGAATGTCACAATAGCGGATTTTGGATGAAATGTCCATCTTGAGTGAGTTGAAGGCTCAAGGGAAGGACGTGGGGAGTGACGCGCACGGTTTGTAATATGATAGGCATCACCAGGTGGAGTGTCTGGATGGACAGTAGGAATGGTTGAAGAGACAACTCTGCGAAAACGGACTGATTCAGTGCTAGGGAAGTAAGTCCAAGTGTAGGTTGGAGTACGTGTGGAAGCAGGGAGATCAGTCTTGGGAGCTAACCTGTGCGTATCAAGGGATTCAAGAGGGTTCCCATTCTGGGTAATAGTAGAAATGACAGGCATCTCATAAGCAGGATTGGGTGCTGGAGGCGGTAAGGAAACAGTTGCTAGAGGCGTTACGGAAGCAGATACCGAAGATGATGCCGGTCCTGGAGTCCGTCGTAGAAACAGGTGTCGTTGTCGTAGAGGATGCCTGTGATAGGACTGGTTTTGTCAGGCAAGGTTTAGCTTGTATGCTGGGTTGTGACGCCAGAATAGCAGAATTAGCCTTGGTTGGAACAACAGTCAGTTCAGGGTGCTGGTTGCGCGCATTACAAAAGGCAAGGAAAGCATCCCGAGTGTACTGATTGTGGTCATACCAGTAACAGCCAACTTGGAGCATGATATCATTTATAAAATCAACAAATGAAGTTAATGTGTGTTGATCTTTTGCACTGGTAGAACGGGGGTCGGTCTGAGCTTGGTATTCTAGTTCAGAGCCATATTCATCAACAATATAGGCATATTCATAAATGTCACAAATGAAATGGTTCCAGGTGGTTGCTCCTGCTATAATGAGAACTTCACAAATGTGGTTCCATGCTTCTTGAGGAATATCCAGTGTTGCATTTAGGACGTGTGCAAGTTTCGAATCAAATGATGGAAACAGAAAACTGAGATCAGGATTGTAAATGGACATAGTGGTACTATGGACTCGTGTCGTCGCGGAAACTTAATATTGGGAGACAGAAGACCAGGATAGTACCAACGAAATTTTGTTTCCTGTTGTCGTTGTTGTTGATATTGTAGAAACAAGCGGGCGGTGCCTTCGAATATGTTGTCCTTGTTTTGCAACGAAAATACGGTTAATCGGAGATTGTCGATCGTAGATTCTTGCTTTGTGTATCAAGAGGGTGATTTTATTACTTCGAAAACCGACGAAAAATTCGTTACCGTTTAAACGTTGTGTTGTGAACGATTGCCGTGCTAGAAGTCGGTCTAGTAGGACCTAAGATCTTGTTGCTCTGATAAGACGTCAACGTTGGTCGCGTCGTCGCAATAGGTGTTGCCGGCGGTCGTCGAAGGATCGTTATCGTTGGTGGCGACGTCGTTGATAATAAATAGTGTCGGCAATTGTCGGCAGAGGAGTAGAAGAAACAAAGCGTCGTCGCCGGAGAATAAGCGAGCGTACCGTGGATAATCGAGCGATGGTAGTTGCAAAACGATGTTACGGCGAATACGTTCTTGTCACTGTCGGCGTTGGCGTCGGCAGCAAAGAATCGATCGTAAGAACGAGTTTGCAAAAGACAATAGAATGGTCGTTGTTGCTTGTTCCTGGAATCAAATCGTAAGCATTGTAAATGTTGATGGGGTGTCGGTATCTTGGTAATGATGAGATTGCAACACGGGGGAATTGGAATCTGGTGGAGGTGAGATTCTTGGATGGAGAGATTGCTATTGGCGTGTCCAATGCAATGGGCTTCTAATAAAGACTTCGGCGTGTCCGATTGGTGTCTTTCTTGTGTGTAATCGGATCAGAGAACTATCGAATCGATGGGTCTTCTGTCGGATTGGTTGTGGCGGTTCGGATTGGTTGCAGCGGTTCTTCTTATGCAAGCTGCCTGAGAGCTTGCGACTGTTAATCTATTATTTTCCTTCTGAATCCGATCCGTTGAGAGTCTGATTCAAAGGCTTCTGAAGAACAGCAACGCTGTGTTAGTGTGTTAGTAGACGAACGATTGTACTCTACGCGTGACAATTGTGTTTGGATACTTTCGGCAACGGATAATCGGACTACAGGCGAGACTATGGAAACGCCAGATCTCCTCTTGCTGTGACTTATTCAGATTGCAGCGAGACAGACCTTAGTATGTAGATTACAAGTAGTTGATAGCAACTAGTGTGAATTTTGGGATATAAATCAGTTGAATGTTAAAAGTATGAGATAAAGAGAGTAATCTTGCTGGAGAGCATGATATCTCTTTTGGTGCAGTGATGAATACAGTACACCGCTAACCGTACAGCACTGTAGAATCACATGCTATCATGAGAAGCTTCCTTCTAATCGTACAGCACTGTAGAAGGATGTGCTTATCACGAGAAGCTTCTTTCTAATCGTGATCATCAAAACAGCTGTTACAAGAAGCTTCTTCGAACCACCCTTTTGATCATGAGTATCGAGACACATGATTGGGAGTATCAAAATGGCTATACCGGAACCAGGCAATTTACTTTGGTTTGGTCATGAAAACAAAAAGGAATCTTGCTTCCGATCGTAAGTATCGAACTTCGGTCGTGAAAACAGAAAGAATGGGCCTTCCCGGTCATTTACCATAAGATATGAGAATATTCCAATCCTGTTTACAGAAAGTATGGGCCTTCCCGGTCATTCGGTCTTCGAGAGGGATATTCCAATCCTGCTTACAGGAATACTCCAATCTTGCTTACAGAGGTGCATATGACTCGATTGGTAGTATCGTACCACTTCCAGCTGTAGTACTGTAAATTACGTAGGAATCTACGTAAGTTTAAGTACTGGCTTGTGGTTCCCTTACATATGTACGAAAGGAATTTAATAGATCATCGCCATTGGACGTTTCGATGTCCAAACAGCCGTGATGACACTCTCGAGTTTCAGAGCCCAACCACGAGATGGGCACCTTGAACGTGCCAAACGTATCTACGGATATATCTCCAAGTTTAGACATTTTAAAATCAGGTTCCGCGTGGAACCCCCAGATTTTATTTGACTAAACCAGACACCATCGATTGGTCCAACACCGTCTATGGGGAGCATTCTGAAGAACTACCTGGCGACGCTCCTGCACCACTTGGGAAGACAGTAGTGTTGACACACTTCTATGACGCCAACCTCATGCATGATATTCTCAGTGGTAAGGCTGTAACCGGCATCCTTCACTTCGCGAACAAGACTCCCATGATGTGGTTCTCAAAGAAACAGTCTACTACGGAAACGGCCACCTTTGGAGCTGAATTCATTGCAGGAAGAACTTGCATCGAACAGATCGTTGATCTACGCCACTCATTCCGATACCTCGGAACACAAGTACATGATATCTCCTACTCTTGGGGTGACAACGAAAAGATGATCCAAACGTCAACCTTTCCTTACGCAAGGTTGCATAAGCGTCACAACATTCTATCGTTTCACTACGTACGGAGCATGATAGCGAGAAGTTTCATTTTAATGATGCACATCCCAGGTACGGATAACTGTGCAGATATTCTCACCAAGCATTGGGGACACTCAGTTGTGTATCCATTGCTCAAGCCCATCTTCCACTTTTGCGGGAATACCGGCAACCTCCTCCAAGACGATGGAAGCATCATGTAGAGCGTGATGACCTGTCACAAGGAAACATGGGGAGTATTAAATTCCTTTCATGCCCAGAAGTACCAAAGCTACCAGACGGTAGATATTCTATTTGTACAAATCAATGAGTCCCGTATCAACCAAAGTAATCGATTCCCATGGACATATCGATTCCCATGGCGCATCCATTCCCATCGCGCATCGGCAGTGAGCAATCTCTGTTTTATAGTATTGCCATTGTTCTTTCGGTGAGCAAACTCTGATTTCATAAAATATCACACGAGCTACAGGGAGCAATTCCTGATCTTAATGATAAACATACCATGAAGTCTTCCTAACGGAACAAGAGAAGAAAACCGTTGGCGTGTGATTCTCACGCAATATATATATACACACAGATATATACGGTCAACGACCAATGCATGTACGGAAATAATCAGCGAGTAATCTCATCACTACGCAACAGCAGTTGCAACGTATTCATCTCAATAAAAGAGATATCTTGCACTTCAGCAAGATTTCACTTTATCTCATACTTTTAACATTCAACTGATTTATATCCCAAAATTCACACTAGTTGCTATCAACTATCTGTAATCTACATTACTAAGGTCTGTCTCGCTGTATCTGAATAAGATCACAGTAAGAAGAGATCTGGCGTTTCCATAGTCTCGCCTGTAGTCCGATTATCCGTTGCTGAAAGTATCCAACCACAATTGTCACGCGTAGAGTACAATTGTTCATCTACTAACACACTAACGCAGCGTTGCTGTTCTTCAGAAGCCTTTGAATCAGAATCTCACTGGACCGGATTCAGAAGGAAAATAATAATACAGCACACCAGAGCTTGTGAGTTAAGCTGTGCTGAACCGGCTAAATAGGGAAGTGGTGTAGGTGCAAGCTCAGTGACACCGAAGAAATTAACAGATAACTTTTGAGTTAGTACATGTGCCTTTGCAGGCTGTAGTGCTGGAAGTTCGTCCATAACTGTCACGCGACCCAACGCGACCCCTTGCAAGCCCTATTTTCAGAAAATTGACCCTGTCTTTGTTATGCGCAAGGGCATTTTTCTAAATTCAAAATTTTTGTGGTGAAGAGTTTTGACCCCCCTCAGGTTGCAACCAAAAGTCTCCCTGATGACTCAACATGTCCATTGATCACTCAATTTTGACTAAATGGATTTAAAAAATCTACTTTTCACTACCACACTTTCGAACCTTAACCCAAGATATGAAATAAAATTAATTTCAGAAGCGTTCGTTTGCTATGTTCCTGCGTTGTTTCTACGGTATGTCACGTCGTGTCTTCTTTCATACCATCGTGCCTTTTAATGCTCGCTCCGATAGCATCACACTTGTTTTAACAAATTTATGTAGAAATCTATAGCACTACCTTCCTACATGATTTCACCTCCATTATCCCTTTTTTCCTATTTTGGAACTGCGTTCCAAAAACTGGTCTTTTCGTAGATATGTGTCCGGGTGTGATAGTAGTAGTAGTAGTAATGTAGGTATGATAGTAACGGCTTCTGTTGGGGTGGCGAAACGTTTTTTCTGTACAATTCATGTCAGCAATCATGGAACACCGTTTCAGAATTCTCTAACCGGAACGGCGTTTCAGGCTTTTGTGTTTGAATCACGTTTAAATTTGAAATCTCGGTGCCAAACTTCCTAACCTTAACCCAAGATATGAAATAAAATTATTTTCAGAAGTGTTTGTTTGCTATGTTCCCGCCTTGTTTCTATGTCACGTTGTTTCTTTTTTCATACCATCATGCCTTTTCATGCTTGATCCGATAGCATCATGCTCATTTTCACCATGTTCATTGAACACCCCCATCAAAACCATTTCTCCCCCTCCCTTCTTCCAATAGAAGAACATGTCACAACCTAGTAAAAATCGCCATCACTTCAAGAGTGGTTGTTATACCAAAATTCTCAAATCATTTATTTGTCGTAGCTGCATGTCCTATAAGGGCAATTCAAAGACATTCATCGGAATCAGACAAGATTCCTCTTCACACAAATCATACCGATATGTATCACGAGGCCTGTCACGTCACCTTGATTCAATAGCTTGTTGCCGTGATTTCTATTTAAACCATAACCTAATGGAATTTTCGTCATCTGGCAAAGAAGAATCCACTATAGTTTGCCATTCCCCTTCACAATATGGCCTGACATTGACCAAGAATGGTCCAATTGTTCCCTCCGTCGCTGTTGCTGCCGCTCACACTAACAAGGCATCCTCTAACAAAACGTTCAACTCAGTTCTAAACAGTCAGGTAGTACACAATTTATTTGTTCTACCAATTGATAGAAATGTAATGGAATCACAGTTGTTTCCATCAGAAGACAACAGAAACAACAATGAAAATGACATGGTTATTCATGTGCTCGACATGTTGGACAATTTCCTTCGTACTTCGACGTGCCTTCTTTGGTTTTATCTCTGACAAGTGTTTGTAAGTCTGGTGGATTGTTGATGATGACGGTGCTGAGTTTTGGAGAAAACTTGAAGTCATTCTCTTTCTACATGTCTTCCCATGTTTCCTCTTTGATTTTTGCTTGATTGCTTTTGCTGGCAATTGCTTTGTTGTTAGTTTTGAATTCCATTGCACACCGGGTGCCATTCTTGTCTGACAATTGCCGGACTCTGTGCAGATGACGACGAATCGATTTGCCGATGGAGTGCGTTTCAGGATCAAGTTTCTGGAACGGCGTTTCAGATTCAGTTGTTGGGAACCGGCAATTCTGACTTTTGCAGGCCGCTTCAATTGTTCCTGCTTGCCGCTGTTGCTCTCGCTGCCGCTTGCCGCTGTTGCTGTTGATTAGATCGTTCCCAGTTCCGGCTGCTTGAAAATTGGTGGAGTTGTTAGTTGAACGTTTAACACTAACCCTAAGAGTTGACAACGTAACCTTGTAGACGGAGTTTATGTGGGGGGGGTTTGGGGGGGGGAAAATACGTAGAAATATTAAAAAAATCTGTTTTTAACAAGTAGACTTGGTACAAACGCTACGACTAAAAATCATTAAAAACAGTACCCAAATAATTATTTACGGAAATGAGATGCTTCTTCTAAAAGCAATAGTAATATCTAGTGGCGCGCGTTCATTTTTATGGTAGCAAACTCTCATTTTTTTGGTTGCAAGTAACCATAAAATTTAACCTGAATACAGATAAAAATCATACAATTCTCATCGTCGTCATCATCGGCCCATCGTCAGATGAGAAAGTTGGTGAGAGAAATACAATCGGACTTTTTAGATTTGGTAAAATTTGTACATGAATGAGTCGGACAAATTCGATCGAACAAATGAGAGAGTTCGATCGAAATTGTTGTCGGCAAAAAAATACGGACTCGGAAACGACGACGGAGGTGCGGGACCGAGGTGCGAAATTCGATTGAGGTGCGAGAAATTGGTGGAGTTGTTAGTTGAACGTTTAACACTTACCCTAAGAGTTGACAACGTAATCTTCTAGAAGGAGTTTATGGGGGGGTTTGGGGGGGGGGGGGAATATGTAGAAATATTAAAAAACTCTGTTTTTAACAAGTAGACTTGGTACAAACGCTACGACTAAAAACTTTTAAAAACAGAATTGAAACAATTATTTACGGAAATGAGATGCTTCATCTAAAAGCAATAGTAATATCTAGTGGTTTCGTACCTCTACCAACCTCTACCAACCTAGACACGAAAGGAATTTAATATTTTATAGTAGCAAACTCTCATTTTTATGGTTGCAAGTAACCATAAGATTTAACCTGAATACAGATAAAAATCATACCATTCTCCTCGTCGTCATACAAGTAGAATTTAATCATAGTAATAAGACCAAAGCTGTAAGACGGCGTTGGGTTAGATTAGTTACTTTTAGTATTTACGTTATTTTGCTCTTTTTACTGTGTTGGAAAGAGTTATCGATAAGATTATGATCGGATTGTTTCTGGACCATATTGTTCTCTCAATTACTAATTTGTCATTCCTTTGTGTGGGGATACTCGAGAGTTCGATCCTCATATTGTGTACCTCTACTCAGTGCTTTAAGTATCTCTTGATACTCACGAGCGCTTATGTATAATTTACTTATCGTACTCAGCACATTGGTCGCGTCTCACTTTTACTTATTGCGCTCAGCTTGTGATAGAAGATCTTGGAATCATACGTCTCGCTTTATATCCCGTATACGTATTATTTATACGTAATACGTATTACGTATACGTAATACGTAATACGTAAATTATACGTTTCTTATTACGTATCACGTATCAAGTACGTTACGACGATTTTGCGCGTACGGAAATTCACGCTTGATTCAGTATTCCAATACACCCTTGGATGGTACTTGGACTATCCGGCTTATGTAGATATATCGGTCTTACCTTTTTATGGTGGCTCCCTGGATGGTGCTTGGTGGGGGAATCAGCCAGATTATGTTTTCCCGGTTCCCAGAAAATATTGAATTGCCCTTGTTGTATGGGTTGATTACTGAGTTATAGTTTGGTTGGGGATTGGCAGGATTTGCACTGTCTTCAAATCTGGTGGGGTTTTGGGTTGATGAATGAGTTATAGTTTGGTCAGGGATGTGCAGGATTTGCACTGTCTTCAAATCTGGTGGGTTGGTGGGTTTTTGGGCTGATGATTGAGTAAATTTTAGGTTGGGGATGGGCAGGATTTGCACTGTCTTCAAATCTGGTGGGTTTTTGGATAGATGACTGAGTTATAGGTTGTTGGGGGATTGGCAGGATTTGCACTGTCTTCAAATCTGGTGGAATTTTGGGTTGATGACTGAGTTATAGTTTGGTCGGGGATTGGCAGGATTTGCACTGTCTTCAAATCAGATGGGTTTTTGGGTTGAAGAATGAGTTATAGTTTGGTCGGGGATGGGCAGGATTTGCACTGTCTTCAAATCTGTTGGGTTGGTGGGTTTTTGGGTTGATGATTTATAGTTTGGTCGGGGATTGGCAGGATTTGCACTGTCTTCAAATCAGGTGGGTTTTTGGGTTGATGAATGAGTTATAGTTTGGTCGGGGATGGGCAGGATTTGCACTGTCTTCAAATCTGTTGGGTTGGTGGGTTTTTGGGTTGATGATTGAGTTAATTTTAGGTTGGGGAAAGGGCAGGTTTTGCACTGTCTTCAAATCTGGTGGGTTTATGGGTTGATTACTGAGTTATAGTTTGGTCGGGGATGGGCAGGATTTGCACTGTGTTCAAATCTGGTGGGTTTTTGGGTTGATGACTGAGTTATAGTTTGGTCGGGGATTGGCAGGATTTTCACTGTCTTCAAATCTGGTGGGGTTTTGGATTGATGATTGAGTTATAGGTTGTTGGGGGATTGGCAGGATTTGCACTGTCTTCAAATCTGGTGAGTTTTAGGATTGATGATTGAGTTAATTTTAGGTTGGGGAAAGGGCAGGTTTTGCACTGTCTTCAAATCTGGTGGGTTTATGGGTTGATTACTGACTTATAGTTTGGTCGGGGATGGGCAGCAGGATTTCCACTGTCTTCAAATCTGGTGGGGTTTTGGATTGATGATTGAGTTAATTTTAGGTTGGGGAAAGGGCAGGATTTGCACTTTGTTCAAATCTTGTGGGTTTATGGGTTGATTACTGAGTTATAGTTTGGTCGGGGATTGGCAGGATTTGCACTGTCTTCAAATCTGGTGGGTTTTTGGATTGATGACTGAGTTAAATTTTGGTCAGTGATAGGCAGGATTTGAACTGTGTTCAAATCTGGTGAGTTTTTGGATTGATGACTGAGTTATAGGTTGTTGGGGGATTGGCAGGATTAGCACTGTCTTCAAATCTGGTGGGTTTTTGGGTTTTTGACTGAGTTATAGTTTGGTCGGGGATTGGCAGGATTTGCACTGTCTTCAAATCTGGTGGTTTTTTTTATTGATGATTGAGTTAATTTTAGGTTGGGGAAAGGGCAGGATTTGCACTGTGTTCTAATCTGGTGAGATTTTTGGATATATGACTGAGTTATAGGTTGTTGGGGGATTGGCAGGATTTGCTCTGTCTTCAAATCTGGTGGGTTTTTGGGTTGATGACTGAGTTATAGTTTGGTCGGGGATGGGCAGCAGGATTTCCACTGTCTTCAAATCTGGTGGGGTTTTGGATTGATGATTGAGCTAATTTTAGGTTGGGGAAAGGGCAGGATTTGCACTGTCTTCAAATCTGGTGGGTTTATGGGTTTATTACTGAGTTATAGTTTGGTCAGTGATAGGCAGGATTTGCACTGTCTTCAAATCTGGTGGGTTTTTGGATTGATGACTGAGTTAAATTTTGGTCAGTGATAGGCAGGATTTGCACTGTGTTCAAATCTGGTGAGTTTTTGGATTGATGACTGAGTTATAGGTTGTTGGGGGATTGGCAGGATTAGCACTGCCTTCAAATCTGGTGGGTTTATGGGTTGATGACTGAGTTATAGTTTGGTTGGGGATTGGCAGGATTTGCACTGTCTTCAGATCTGGTGGGTTTTTGGATTGATGACTGAGTTAAATTTTGGTCAGGTATAGGCAGGATTAGCACTGCCTTCAAATCTGGTGAGTTTATGGATTGATGACTGAGTTATAGGTTGTTGGGGGATTGGCAGGATTAGCACTGCCTTCAAATCTGGTGGAGTTTTGGATTGATGACTGAGTTATAGTTTGGTTGGGGATTGGTAAGATTTGCACTGTCTTCAGATCTGGTGGGTTTTTGGATTGATGACTGAGTTAAAAAAAAGGCAGGATTAGCACTGCCTTCAAATCTGGTGAGTTTTTGGGTTGATGACTGAGTTATAGTTTGTTTGGGGATTGGCAGGATTTGCACTGTCTTCAAATCTGGTGGGGTTTTGGATTGATGATTGAGTTAATTTTATTTTGGAGATGTGCAGGATTTGCACTGTCTTCAAATCTGGTGGGATTTTGTGTTGATGACTGAGTTATAGGTTGTTGGGGGATTGGCAGGATTTGCACTGTCTTCAAATCTGTTGAATTCTTGGAAAGATGACTGAGTTATATTTTGGTCGGATATTGGCAGGATTTGCGCTGTCTTCAAATCTGGTGAGATTTTTGGTTGTTGAATGAGTTATAGTTTGGTCGGGGATTGGCAGGATTTGCACTGTCTTCAAATCTGGTGAGTTTTAGGATTGATGATTGAGTTAATTTTAGGTTGGGGAAAGGGCAGGTTTTGCACTGTCTTCAAATCTGGTGGGTTTATGGGTTGATTACTGAGTTATAGTTTGGTCGGGGATGGGCAGGATTTGCACTGTGTTCAAATCTGGTGGGTTTTTGGGTTGATGATTGAGTTAATTTTAGGTTGGGGATGGGCAGGATTTGCACTGTCTTCAAATCTGGTTGGTTTTTGGATTGATGATTGAGTTATAGGTTGTTGGGGGACTGGCAGGATTTGCACTGTCTTCATATCTGGTTAGTTTTTGGGTTGATGACTGAGTTATAGTTTGGTTGGGGATTGGCAGGATTTGCACTGTCTTCAAATCTGGTGGGTTTTTGGATTGATGATTGAGTTAATTTGAGGTTGGGGAAAGGGCAAGATTTGCACTGTCTTCAAATCTGGTGGGTTTATGGGTTGAGCATTGAGTTATAGTTTGGTCGGGGGTTGGCAGGATTTGCACTGTCTTCAAATCTGGTGGGGTTTTGGATTGATGATTGAGTTAATTTTAGGTTGGAGATGGGCAGGATTTGCACTGTCTTCAAATCTGGTGAGTTTTTGGATTGATGACTGAGTTATAGGCTGTTGGGGGATTGGCAGGATTAGCACTGCCTTCAAATCTGGTGAGTTTTTGGGTTGATGACTGAGTTATAGTTTGGTCGGGGATTGGCAGGGTTCAAACTGTCTTCAGATCTGGTGGGTTTTTGGATTGATGATTGAATTAATTTTAGGTTCGGAATGGGCAGGATTTGCACTGTCTTCAAATCTGGTGAGTTTTTGGGTTGATGACTGAGTTATAGTTTGGTCGGGGGTTGGCAGGATTTGCACTGTGTTCAAATCTGCCGGTTTTTTGGGTTGATGATTAAGTAAGTTTTAGGTTGGGGATGGGCAGGATTTGCACTGTCTTCAAATCTGGTGAGTTTTTTTATTGATGACTGAGTTAAAGTTTGGTCGGGAATTGGCAGGATTTGCTCTGTCTTCAAATCTGGTGGGTTTTTGGGTTGATGACTGAGTTATAGTTTGGTCAGGGATTGGCAAGATTTGCACTGCTTTCAAATCTGGTGTTTTTTTTGGTTGATGATTGAGTTAATTTTAAAAAAGAGCTTGTGCCAATGACGTCACTTGAATAGTAATATAAATTGATTGGTATGAACGTAGATCTGGTAGCTTGCAATTACTGTTAACTTTTACAGCTTGCTTGCTCCAATTTAAAAAAGAGCTTGTGTGAATGACGTCACTTGAATAATAATAAATCAATTGGTATGATTGGTAAGAACATAGACAGCTTGCTTGTAGATCTGGTAGCTCGTAATTACCGGCAGCTCCTACAGCTTTCTTGTTCGAATCTAACCCCATCCTTATGAATGTTGATACCTTGCTGATAGCTTACACGTAAATTTGGTTGGTTGGCTAATTATAGAATTGGTACTGGTAAGAATTGGTACAGATCAGAACACCTTTGGTAATTCTGATCTCACCTGATGCACACTTCTAGTAGAAATTGTATGCGTTATTGTACAAGTACTTCTTACCATAACTTTACTGACACACACTTACAATACATACAATAACTACATATTCAACAACTCCACAGGGCCCCTGCAAAGCACTAATCCACAGAACGTCTGTATTGGCGTTTCAGGGTCAAGTTTCTGGAACAGCGTTTCAGATTGAGTTGTCTGGAACGGCAATTCTGACTTGAGCGTCTGCTGTATTGGCGTTTCAGGGTCAAGTTTCTGGAACGGCGTTTCAGATTGAGTTGTCTGGAACGTCAATTCTTACTTTTGCGGCAGAGCTTCGATCGTTCCTGCTTGCTGCTGTTGCTATCGCTGCCGCTGTTGCTATCGCTTCCGCTGTTGCTGTGGGTTTGATCGTTCCCGGTTCCGGCCGCTTGAAAATATGCAGAACATCTGCATTGGCCTTTCAGGGTCAAATTTCTGGAACGGCATTTCAGATTGAGTGGTCTGGAATGGCAATTCTTGTTGCTGTTGCGGATCAATTGCTGTTGGATCTATTGGTGTTGCGGATCGATTGCTGTTGCGGATCGATTGTTTTCGCTGTTGCAGATGATTGGTGTTGCGGATCGATTGGTGTTGCCGACAATTGCTGTTGCGAATCAATTGCTGTTGCCGACAATTGCTGTTGCGGATCAATTGCTGTTGCGGATCTCTTGCTGCTGTTGCTCTCGCTGATTCGTTGATTAGTTGCCGGATGAATTCCACTGATCGATTCGTTGCCGTTGTTGCTGTTGCCAATCTATAACAATCTAAAATAAGTGAAAAAATTGAGGTGAGTATCTATTGATGTAGAGTAAATGATAACAACAGAATAATACAATCTACGTGCTACCAACCTACACTGTTGGCGTCCGATCGATTCAATGCTGCCGATTTGTTGTTCCGATATTTGCCACACCTACAGGGAAAATTCGCCGCACCTACAGGGAAGAATACGATGATTTGCCACACCATTCACCGCACCTCGATCCACTGTTTCCGATCCGTTCTTTCTGATCCGATCCGTTGTTTCCAATCCGCACCTATGAAAATAATAAGGAAAACAGAAGTGAGGAATACATCATCAGCAATGTAGGATATAGGCATCATTCTCTATGTATCTCACGTTGTTCACCGTTTCCTATCCTTTTCCTATCCGATCCACCGTTGCCGACCTTTCGCTGTCGTTCGGAGGATTGCCATTGTTGCTGCTGCTGCCTGTAGATTTGCAGCCTTCTTACTCCTTTGTCACAAAAAACTGGATCTTGATCCTGTTGATATATATATGCAATGGATGCAGATTTATTGCTTTCAAGACGTATATGTTTGTGTGCACCCAAACAACAATATCTATCCAGCAATTCCTCTATCGTCCAATGCCGTCCAATTCTTTTTCCAGCCAAGGCAGTTATTTCAGATTAAAATATCTCGAGCCTGAATTCCCTGCCTACTAGTGATCATTGCTGATCAGTTCAGTGGGATCCCGCGTTCTTGGACGGAGTGCTTTATCGTACAAGTACGGTAAAGCAACTCTGCTCAAGATAAGTTTGGTAAGATTATGAAGGGAAAGAGTATTTTTTGCCTCGAAAAGAAAAGAAAATCACACTGTAAAATCACCTCACTGTAAAATCACAATGTAAAATCACCACACTGTAAAATCACCACACTGTAAAATCACCACACTGTAAAATCACACTGTAAAATCACTTTTCGCTTTGTGTGTGTGTGTGTGTGTGTGTGTGTTCGAAAAAAATTTACTTTTTGCTGTGTGTGTGTGTGTTCGAAAAAAATCGATACTTAACCTGTGAGATCTAATGCAGTAAATATAGAACAATGAAGAATAATTTGATTTTCTTAATTAAAATAAGAAGGTTAAGTAAATAAATCGCGCGTTGTGCGCGTTTTGAATATAGAATAACAAAGAATAAGCGCGCGTGACGCGCTTGATATAGCCCTTATTTTTTAGTTAATGTTCTCAACCTGTGATACAGTGAGATCTTTCATGTACCGGTGATAGTGAGATTTTTCATGTACCGGTGCTGGTATGGTACAGTACTTACCACATGTGTGACGGTGATCTTACTGGTAATGAATTTGCGTAGAATTCTACAGCAGTAGATTTCTACACACTTTTCGTACTAGATAATTACTGGTAAGGAATTTGCGTACATATCTACAGCAGTAGATTCCTACACAACTTTTGTACTAGATAATTTCTGGTAACAAATTTGAGTAGATATCTACAGCAGTAGGTTTCTACACCGTTTTCGTACTAGATAATTTCTGGTAACGAATTTGCGTAGAAATCTACAGCAGTAGCTTTCTACACCGTTTTCATACTAGTTATTTTCTGGTAACGAATTTGCGTACATATCTACAGTAGTATATTCCTACACAATTTTGTACTAGATAATTTCTGGTTACAAATTTGAGTAGATATCTACAGCAGTAGGTTTCTACACCATTTTTGTACTAGATAATTTCTCGTAATGACTTTGCGTAGATATCTACAGCAGTAGCTTTCTACACCATTTTCGTACTAGTAAATTTCTGGTAACAAATTTGAGTAGATATTTACTGCAGTAGGTTTCTACACCATTTTTGTACTAGATAATTTCTGGTAACGAATTTGCGTAGAAATCTACAGCAGTACCTTCCTACACAATTTTGTGTACTAGATAATTTCTGGTAACGGCTTTGCGTAGATATCAACAGCAGTAGCTTTCTACACCGTTTTCGTACTAGATAATTTCTGGTAACAAATTTGAGTAGATATCTACAGCAGTACCTTCCTACACGATGTCACCACCGTTATCCCTTTTTTCCTTTTCTTGGAACGGCGTTCCAAAAAATGCTCTTTTCGTAGATATGTGTCCAGGTGTATTATGATAGTAGTACTAGTAGTAATGTAGGTATGATAGTAATGACTTCTGTTGTTGGGGTGGTGAAACGTTTTTTTGAACAATTCATGCCAACAATCATGGAACGGCGTTTCAGAATTATCTAACCCGAACGGTGTTTCAGGCTCTAATCTGCAATTAGAAAATAAAAAATCAGATACTTTTGGTGATAAGTCCATGAATATTGTTCCTGTTATGGATAAGATGAATCATGAAAGAAACAGAAGTGACTTATCTGTCATAGTTTGTGTGTGACCACCTCATAAGTGCATTTGGGTCCTGAATTTGGAGGAAAAATACACACTCATTTGCAATGAAAAATTAGAAAATCTGATATTTTGGGTGATAGGTCAATGAATATTGTTCCTGTAATGGATAAGATGAATCATGAAAGAAACAGAAGTGACTTATCTGTCATAGTTTGTGCGTCACCACCTAATGAGTGCATTTGGGTACTGGATTTGGAGAAAAAATACACACTAATTTGCAATGAAAAATTAGAAAAATCAGATATTTTTGGTGATCGGTCAATAGATATTGTTCCTATTATGGATAAGATGAATCATGAAAGAAACAGAAGTGAGTTATCTTTGATAGTTTGTGTGTCACAAACTAATGAGTGCATTTGGGTACTGGATTTGGAGGGAAAATACACACTAATTTGCAATTAGAAATTAGAAAATCAGATATTTTGGGTGATTAGTCAATGAATATTGTTCCTGTTATGAATAAGATGAATCATGAAAGAAACAGAAAATCAGAAATTTTTGGTGACGGGTCAATGAGTATTGTTCCTATTATGGAAAAGTTGAATCATGAAAGACACAGAAGTGAGTGGTGATTAGTAGTCCATTAATATTGTTTTTGTTATGGATAAGATGAATCATGAAAGAAACGGAAGTCAGTTGTCTGTCATAGTTTGTGTGTCACAAACTAATAAGTGCATTTGGGTACTGGATTTGGAGGAAAAATATACACTAATTTGCAATTAAAAATTAGAAAATATGATATTTTGGGTGATAAGTCAATGAATATTGTTCCTGTAATGGATAAGATGAATCATGAAAGAAACAGAAGTGAGTTATCTGTCATAGTTTGTGTGTCACAAACTAATCAGTGCATTGGGGTACTGGAATGGGAGGGAAAATACACACTAATTTGCAATTAGAAATTAGAAAACCAGATATTTTGGGTGAGTACTCAATGAATATTGTTCCTGTAATAGATAAGATGAATCATGAAAGAAACAGAAGTGACTTATCTGTCATAGTTTGTGTGTCACCACCTAATGAGTGCATTTGGGTACTGGATTTGGAGGGAAAATACACACTAATTTGCAATTAGAAATTAGAAAATCTGATATTTTGGGTGATTAGTCAATGAATATTGTTCCTGTAATGGATAAGATGAATCATGAAAGAAACAGAAGTGAGTTATCTGTCATAGTTTGTGTGTCACCACCTAATGAGTGCATTTGGGTACTGGATTTGGAGGAAGAATACACACTAATTTGCAATTAAAAATTAGAAAATCTGATATTTTGGGTGATTAGTCCATGAATATTGTTTCTATTATGGATAAGATGAATCATGAAAGAAACAGAAGTGAGTTATGTGTGATAGTTTGTGTGTCACAAACTAATCAGTCCATTATTTGGGTACTGGAATGGGAGGGAAAATACACACTAATTTGCAATTAGAAATTAGAAAATCTGACATTTTGGGTGATTAATCCATGAATATTTTTCCTGTTATGGATAAGATGAATCATGAAAGAAACGGAAGTGACTTATCTTTGATAGTTTGTGTGTCACAAACTAATGAGTGCATTTGGGTACTGGAATGGGAGGAAAAATACACACTAATTTGCAATGAAAAATTAGAAAATCAGATATTTTGGGTGATTGGTCAATGAATATTGTTCCTGTAATGGATAAGATAAATTATGAAAGAAACATAAGTGAGTTATCTGTGATAGTTTGTGTGTCACCACCTAATTAGTGCATTTGGGTACTGGATTTGGAGGAAAAATACACACTCATTTGCAATTAAAAAATAGAAAATCTGATATTTTTTGTGATTAGTCCATGAATATTGTTCCTGTCATGGATAAGATGAATCATGAAAGAAACAGAAGTGAGTTATGTGTGATGTTTGGTGTGTCACCACCTATTGAGTGCATTTGGGTACTGGATTTGGAGGGAAAATATTGGGTAATGACTCTCAAAGTTTTTGGTGCCATGCATGAATATATTTCTCATGACTCATCTGATGCATATTGGGAACAACATTGCCACACATAATGCTGAAAATGTTGTGGTTGGTGTCTCCAAATGACACACAAGAGGGTATTTTTGTTGCAAACCTAGGGCACAAACTGACTTATTGGGTAATGACTTACAAACTATCCGGTCAAGGCCATGAACGATTTTTTCATGACTCCTATGATGCATATTGGTAACAATATTGCCCCACAGATTGCTGAAACTGTTGTGGTTTGTCTCTCCAAATGGCACACAAGAGAATATTATTGGTGCAAATCCAGGGCACAAAATAACTTATTGGGTAATGACAGGCAAAGTATGAGGTCAAGTCCATAATAGGAAGAACATTTACTTTGTATAATCCAATCACCAAAAACGTACTTTAATGAGTGTCAAATGAAAATAATTCATAAGTTGTTTCATTGAAATGGAGGTGCTGTTTTTTTATTATTCTCAGACAAAAAAAGGGTGCGGATATTACCAGTACTACTAGTAGTAGTAGCTAATATTGCATGCAAAAAGGTACATAGTTGGGTACTGTGCAAAAAGTGTACGTAGGTAGGTACCATACTGACGCAAGGGAGTTTTGAACCACTGACTGTCTACCAGATTCTACAGCAGATGGTTTGGGAATTTAGATACATAACCTTTGTGTAATCACAATTTCCTCTTTGAAAAAATTATGGCGCGGGAGGGGTGGCGTGCACTCGTACATGCTTTACTTATATAGAAAATAAAGGCCGTGCACAAGCCAGGCACATGGAAGAAGTCAGGGTGCATAAAACACACAACACAAAACCACACACATCTAGAAAAGCGCCGGTAACAAACCTACAGAAGTACGGACACTCGGAGATATACACAAATGAGATACTCCAACACACGTATGACTAACAGACAAATAAGTGAGCTGGCTCGCCGAATCGCTAACAATAAGGGTGCGCTAATATTGCACCGATAGAGGCTTGATCCAAGTAATCATCTTATATGAAAACACTCACAAATCTAAATACTAATACTTGAAATCACTGAATACTACTAGACTTACCTGGTAGACTCCACGTGTAAACGTGTTAGTGAAGTAGAAAGCTCATGAGAGCAAAACAAGAGTTTATCAGACCCAAATGGACTCAATGAGTCTGGGTAACAAATGAAAGCTGATTGCCGACTGATCATCAGTTAATCACCGTCTGAAACCAAAGGCCGGACATTAAAGACCCTCCTCAACAGAAGAGACTCAGGCGCTTAGAAGGTTAACAACACTAGCGCAGCAGAGCACACCAGGCTAATACCCGTGGCTTCTACTGAGGTTTGTAAGGGAGAAAAGAACACCAAAAGATTGTTATTCACCTATGAAGACACTTGCAAGAGATCCCCATCGATGGGGATAGCAAAGGGACGTGTCAAAACCTACCACAGCCAATCACCGGCTGGAAATAATGTGATGTACGTGTGTTCAGTACTAGGAATCACATAATGGCTACAAAAGAACCGTTAATAAAGAGATGCACGCGACCTTGAAAACGTGACCTTGAAAACAAATCAAATGGGAATCAAATTTAATTCCTACAGAAAAGAGCTCAAGTATACTCAGTCGTATACAAATGATATGATGACAAAACCAGCCGAGGAGGTAATATAGATACCCAGTATTGGATAAACACATACACACAAAAATAGAAATGGCAAAAAATGCCGAACCAAATATTTAATAAGAGACAAACGAATATTTGATACCGTTTCGATAAAAGGGAAACAACAATTGAGCTTAAGTATTGGAGAACTGAAAAATTCGAGTTCGGATAGGAATCATTCCTCACACCGTGGAAATGAACCTGTTTACTAGCAAAAGCGTGTGGAAAAGAAAATACTCCACAAGTTGCTTTGAAGCTCAGAAAATTGCAATTGCAGCTTCCTCACCAAAGCAAAAGCTAACAACCTCCCTATAACAAGCCTAAGAATTCCTACAACATACTCCGAAAACAACACCATGGCGCCACCAACCAGAGCTCAACTGGCCGCAACCGCGGCAGCGGCAGCGAGCAGCAGCAGCAGCAGCAGAAGGAGCAGCAGCGGACGCGGCGGCAACGGAGGCAGGCGGTATCCTGGAGGGCCTACTACCTCCATCGGTAACAACAAGGTTGGACCCAGAACAGCTTGAGCAACTTACAAGATCTTTGGTCGCAAGGCTATCAAGCAGGAACTTATCTCTATCATCCGCAGCAAGAGAGGCCAAGGAAAGAGCGGATGCCAATCTTGGCATCCCCGGCTACGCAGGGGAGAGGGCGCTAACAGCAGCTGAAGGCTGTTTCAGGAAGATCCTCGAGTCCTTCGGAGTCAACAGGCCTACAGCCAATGAGATATTCAGACATGGATACTCCAACACCAAGGCTGTCGCAGATCTCAATTCCGGAGGGATCAAGTCTTTCCTGGGGTTGTTAAGCAAGGCAAAACACCATCTATGCCCGGATCCACAAGAAGTCTTTATTGGTAGAACATTTGGCGACCGACTTAAGCTATTTGTAGCTTGGATTAGGTTCCAGCCTATAATAGGCGCAACGACCACCAAAGTAGACTGGATAAAGGACCCAACGGCCAAGATAGATACACGAGAACGCTTGAGATCTACAAAGGAGGACGATGAAAATATAGCAGTAAAGGATCTGACACTACCCGACAAACTGACTACGATGTCAAAGTTCAGGGAATTTGATGAGAACTTACGCGAATACCTCTGGCATAAGAGGGGTGTCACCAAAACATCCCTACTCTACACAATAAGACAACAATCTACAGTCAGAGAAACCGACAGGTGTGGAACTGTCGGTCCGGGTCCAGACAACGCATACTCCGACTGGACTGAGTATGCAATAAGGTGCACAATCCACGCCAACTCTCATTGGTCCAAAGACAACAATACTCTTTGGGGGATATTATTTAAGTTGGTAGGATCCGGTCCCGGTTGGTCCAATATACAAAGCTTTGGGACCTAAAACAGGGTAGGAGGCGACGGACGTAAGGCGTATTTTGCCCTCTACTCTCAGGCATATGAGGAGACCAACATAAAGCTGATTGATGAAACCAAACGGCAATTTATCCGGGAATCAGTATACACAGGAGATTCCAAACACTACAATTTTGACAGGCACAAGAGGCTATGGCATGATGCAAAGCAAACCTTGATAAGATACAAGGCATTCCCACCTGAGGATCAGTTTGTGTATGACTTCATACCCTCCCTACAGGATGTACGACTTGAGCAATCCATCCCAATCATAATTACAGAAGGATCTGACTGTTATGCAAATTTTGAGAAAGCTTTGGCGTATCTTACCGGGGCACTTGGAGTAAAGAAACTCCAGAATCAACCAAACAAGAGGGGTAGGAACGTGTCAGCCTTCACTAACAACAAAAAGAGGAAAGGTGACAACAAACGCGGCAACTTCTCTTCCAGCAAGCCACAAGGCAACACCAACAACAGTAGTGGTGGTGGTTTGAAGGCACAACCAGGGACCTATAAAGGGCCAGTTGAATGCAAGTTCTACCCATGAGAAGTATGGTTAAGCATGTCTAAAGAGTAGCAACATAGAGTCCGAGCGCTAAAACAAGCAAAGAATGCAAGCAATAGCGGGGGCAACCAACAATCAAAAGTGGCAGCAGCCACTGCTGCAAACCCTCCCAATAACTCCAGTTCAGCGGGGAACCAGTTTGGCTGTCACAGCCATATTGGAAACGGGAATGGAAATTGATTCGCCGGCCGGGGCCTTAAGATAGAACCTTGGGTAGGCCGGCCGATAGTCCATCTCAAAGAGATGACCCAGTCATCCAGTGTTAAGCCAGGCCGGTGCGAGCTGGATAGCCACGCAGACATGACTGCAGCAGGATCTAATATGGTATTACTTGATCCACTGGATTCTATAATGACATTTGCTGATGTTGCCCCATTTTCTGATGTGTACTCACCAATGAAAGATGTTCCTATTGCCCGTTGTGCTACTGCTTGGACAGATCCAACGGACGGTATCACATACATATTGGTATTCAGACAGGCCCTCTATTTTCGAGAATCACTGCAGCACAGTCTGATATGCCCAAACCAAATCCGAGAATGCAATTTGAATGTGGTTGAAGACACACCAAGAAGATACTGCAATTCTTCCAGTCACAGCCTCATCTTTTGGTCTGAAGGTTTTGAATTGACAATACCATTGTGAGTCGACGGCGTTCTGTCATACTTTGACACACGCAAGCCAACACGCCGCGAACTCGATACATGTGACCAAGTCCTTGCAACTGATACACATACCTGGGACCCATACGCCCCCCACTTCGAAGAGGATGAAGAAGCAGCCAACGCGTCTTTCCCACGAGTGGTGGCAGCCCTCTCAGGAGGAGGACCGACTGGCACAGTCAAGTCTTGGATAAGATCCACAGACAACCCTATACACATCAATGTAAAACACCAAGAGTACCGACTCAGATACCTACAGAAGATCTGTACCAACCGCACTCAACGGTCGGGGTATACTCAACAAGAGATTGGCGACTGGTTACACTCAGAACTCGGAAGGCTAGATATTGTAATGCCTGTTTCATTTATGTCCCGGTATCTTGCACAGGCCCAAGAAGGGCATCTAAACCAATTGTTTCATTTGTTTGCATACTTAAAGAATTACAGCAAATCGAACTTGGTGTTTGACTGCTCCATTCCAGAACTTGACGAATCAGTATTCCATGAATGTGACTGGGCTGAATTTTATCCGGAAGCAGGGGAACTAAATCCTCCAGATATGCCCGAGCCACGAGGAAAGGCCGTAACTACCACATGCTTTGTGGACGCCGACCACGCTGGTTGCAAGGCTACTAGAAGATCTCATACGGGAATCATCATCTTTGTTAACAGGGCACCGATCCTATGGTTCTCTAAGAGGCAAACAACCGTTGAAACATCCACGTTTGGCTCAGAAATTGTGGCACTCAAGATTGCAATTGAAATGGTAGAAGGCCTACGGTGTAAGCTCAGAATGATGGGCATACCTATAGAAGGACCGACCAACATGTATTGTGACAACGACTCGGTTGTTAAGAATGTAACACACCCTGAAAGCCCTTGTAAGAAGAAGCACAACAGTATTGCTTACCACAAGGCACGTGAATGCATTGCAGGAAAGATTATCCGGATTGGCAAAGAACCCGGTGAAACTAATATTGCAGATCTACTCACTAAGCTTATGGGCGGGGTAAAGCTATTTTCCTTATATAGGAGATGCATGTGGCGGTGCAAGTAAGAAGACCGACCCTTAAGGTGTCTTCTACAAGTAGTACTTAATACTACGGGTACAAAGACACGGGGACTCTAGAAAAGCGCCGGTAACAAACCTACAGAAGTACGGACACTCGGAGATATACACAAATGAGATACTCCAACACACGTATGACTAACAGACAAATAAGTGAGCTGGCTCGCTGAATTGCTAACAATAAGGGTGCGCTAATAGTGCACCGATAGAGGTTTGATCCAAGTAATCATCTTATATGAAAACACTCACAAATCTAAATACTAATACTTGAAATCACTGAATACTACTAGACTTACCTAGTAGACTCCACGTGTAAACGTGTTAGTGAAGTAGTAAGCTCATGAGAGCAAAACAAGACACACATGAAAATCTGTATACACACGGAACCACCACACAAAACGCAACACATGCTTCTTGGTTGGCACAGTTTTTTTTTAAGCAGGGAAAATGAATGTTGTCCGACAGTCACGAACAACGGAACAACCAAACAACCAAACAACCAAACAACAAAGAAGAAACACTAGTCAGTGACAATAACAGCAATTCGTTGGAGATTCTATTTGTTTCTGATCTTTCTTTCTTTTATTTTTATTTTTATTGAAAAGGAACAACAATCAAACAAACCAACGAGGGAAAGCACGGCACTCAAAATGGAACAACGAATTAAAAAAGGAATGACAGAATGGAACAACAGAACAACAGCAGTGAGTGACAATGACGGCAATTTGTTGGAGATACTATTTGTTTCTGATCTTTCTTTCTTTCATTTTTATTTTTATTGAAACAGAACAACAATCAAACGAACCAACGAAGGAAAGGAGGGCACTTAAAACAGAACAACCAATGAAACAGAACGGAACAATGGAACGGAACAATGGGACAGAATTATTATTTTCCTTCTGAATCCGGTCCGTTGAGAGTCTGATTCAAAGGCTTCTGAAGAACAGCAACGCTGTGTTAGTGTGTTAGTAGACGAACGATTGTACTCTACGTGTGACAATTGTGGTTGGGTACTTTCCACAACGGATAATCAGACTACAGGCGAGACTATGGAAACGCCAGATCCCTTCTTACTATGAACTTGTTCAGATACAGCGAGACAGACCTTAGTAATGTAGATTACAGGTAGTTGGTAGCAACTAGTGTGAATTTTGGGATATAAATCAGTTGAATGTTAGAAGTATGAGATAAGAGAGTAATCTTGCTGGAGAGCATGATATCTCTTTTAGTGCGGTGATGAATACAGTACACCGCTAATCGTACAGCACTGTAGAATCACGTGCTATCGAACTGCTATGATATTATCATGAGAAGCTTCCTTCTAATCGTACAGCACTGTAGAATCACGTGCTATCAAACTGCTCTATATATATCATGAGAAGCTTCCTTCTAATCGTGATCATCGAAACAGCAGTTACAAGAAGCTTCTTCGAACCTCCCTTTTGATCATGAGTATCGAAACACATGATTGGAAGTATCAAAATGGCTATACCGGAACCAGGCAATTCACCTTCTTGTTTTGATCATGAAAACAAGAGGAATCTTGCTTCCGATCTTAAGTATCGAACCTTGATTGTGAAAACAGAAAGAATGGGCCTTCCCGGTCATTTACCTTAAGATGAGTCACGACCTTGCGTATTTCATTTTTGTAGGTGTGATTCGTGAACATACGGGTAGGTGATATTGAAAATTAAAAATAATTATTCATGACCCAAGGAAAAAAATAATTGCAAACCAGGGATTGAGAGTTAGAAAAATGAGCATGATACGAAGCCACCGAATCACAGGGGGGGCTTGGTTGTGAGTCATGACCTTGCGTATTTAATTTTAGTCGATGTGATTCGCGAACGTACGGGTAGGTTTTATTAAAAATTAATAATAATTATTCATGACCCAAGGAAAAAAATAATCGCGACCAAGGGATTGAGAAATAGAAAATTGGGCATGATACTGACCTAGTGAATCACAGGGGGGGCTCGTGTTAAAATTACACACAAGCAGGGGTTGCGAAAGTACCTTGGGACGGAAAAAAAAAGGGTCGCGTGACAGTTATCGGACGTTGGTTAGGTGTGACACCGCCACACTTTGAAGTTGTGGACGTAGAATATAGTATTAAATCTTGGGTACCGAGAGTAAAGTTGAAGATCTAGATATGATTTGAAAGATTGGCTTGAGAAGCCTTGAAGAGATCCATTGAGCTGCTGGTGACAGGTAGAGGTTCTGGAGTGAGCTGCAGCTTTGAGTGAAAAATCTGGGATTATTCGAAGAGAGTGTCTATCTGATATTTTGAAATTAGGAATATAATCTAATAAAGTAAACACTCCTTCAGTTACTCCATAGTGTATTCCAACCATCTCAACAGTGAACAAAAGAGGATAGAATGCGCAACGCTGCATCGATGTTGAATGCTCACCACAGCACTCAGTATTTCAGCATGGTGAACGTGAAGGATAACTCTTTTTTGTGTGTCTTTTGGAGATCGACCCTGTTCCTCGCACCCACTTACAGTGATTGTTGATCGACGGAAGCATGGATGACTACCAACGTTTGAGTCCAATCCTTGAATCACATTGATGAGGAACCCGTTTTGCTCAGATATCACATAGTACCGAATGTACTACAATCGAATAATTCGTCGGCATGAAGTATGGGACGAACTCGTAAACTGTCGGATTGAATATCAGATGAAGTTGGCACGTCGTTTAGGAGTAGAAACACTTTGTATTCGAATGTCAAAAAAAAAAAAGGATCGACAACCCATGTAAGTGGATTTAACCAAATCTAATCTAACCTAACCTAATCAGACGCATCATGCAGTAGCATGTTCTTGAATCGAATTGTGCAAATTGTGTACATCTACTGGCGCAATTGTTTTTCCCTCTAACTGTGTTCGGAGCAAGCGACAGTGTCTGTTTTCAGCCTTTAGTGCGTACTGTACACCCAACCTCTGGTCGGGTGCTATGATCTATGTAGAAAGCTCGAAAGCTCGCATTGGGTTTCAGTGATGCCGTTTACAATTGAACGATATCAAACAATGTTAAATTTCATCGAAGAAATAGGTTTCATCAGTGTATAATGGCGCGCTGTGTTCGTTAGGTTTACACGAGTCGTTGTGTATCTGCATATCTAACATTACTATCCAAAAGACCATTAAACGATCTGCTTCTCGGCTGGCAGATCTACTGGTTCGTTGTCATCTAGGTTAACATCGACCACACCGTTGGTATCATAGTCAAAAACATCGTCACCGTCGTCGTTCTCGACGGCTCCTCCATCGAAACCATTCGATTCGGCGTTTTTATCCTCGCCTCCCATGAATTCATTGTCTACATCGTCCAAAGCGACACTGCGTTTGTTGCTTTTTTTACGCAAGAACACGAACGCAAAGAGAGCAATGATCGTCGCCAAGAGAATCAAACTAGTGAGAAGGGCAACTGGGGTCGGCACATCGGATAAAGTCGCTGAAATCCCGTTGTTGTTTCCGGAACTCGCGGTAGAAGAGGTCGTTGGCTGGATGGGATTGAAAGTGCTATCATTACTCTCTTCTATTTCGCAGCGTTGGCCGGTTCGACCCGGAGGACAAGAGCAAAAGTAAAAGTCCCCTTCTTCCGAGGGCACACAGGTTCCACCGTGCATACATTGCACTCCATTGACACCGGGACACTTCATAATGGGGATCTCGCATTCTCTTCCCGTGTAATGGTCTTCGTCGCAATCGCAATAGGCTCCGGGCACCGTCGCGTCATCGTCGGGAGCCCTGTAACGGCAGGAGGATCCGTGTTGGCAGTTGAGCGAATCACACTTGAATTCGCAGTTGTCACCGCCCCATTCTGTGGTGCACAAGCAATGGGTTTTTTTGGTGACCATGCCCGATTCCGCCGTCGTTTTGGCATCGTGATCGCGAATGCACAAACCGCCATTAAAACAATCGTCGTTCTCGAAACAACTTCCGTTGTAGTCCTCGATGTTTGACTGCGTTCCGGATTCACAAGACTTGCCCGTTCGTCCTTCCGGACAGGAGCATGAATACGAAGTCGCAGGAGAACCCGAGGGAAGACACTTGGAACCGTACAAACACTCCAGCCGTGGTTCGTCCTTGATTTTAGGGCAGAACTCAAAAGGGATGTTGCAGGTTAATCCTTTGTAGTTTCCAACGCATTCGCAATAGAAAGACGTCGGCTCGACGCCAGAGGCTCCGACCGTCTCACGAGGCTCGTCGTAATGACGGCAGCTGCTGCCGTGTTCGCATTTCAAGGTGCAGACGCCTTTTCCGTGACAAACGGTTCCGGACGTGCCCTCGGGACAAGAGCAGTAGTTGCCGTCGCTGGACAAGACACAAACACCCCCATTCTGACATTCGTCGCCGAGAAGCGAACAATTGTCCTTCTCGGTTTTCTTGTTGTCGGTGGTCTTGCTGTCGTTTTTGCTGCCAGAGGCGCTGCCAGAGGCGCTGCCAGAGGCACTATCATTTTTGTCGGTGTTCTTGCTGGTACCGTCGTTTTTGCTACCAGAAGAGGTTGCAGTGGTGGTGTTTTTGCTGCCAGAAGAGCTAGAGCTGGTGCTGTTGTTTTTGCTGCCAGAAGAGCTAGAGCTGGTGCTGGTGCTGGTGCTGTTGTTTTTGCTACCAGAAGAGCTAGAGCTGGTGCTGTTGTTTTTGCTACCAGAAGAGCTAGAGCTGGTGCTGTTGTTTTTGCTACCAGAAGAGCTCGAGCTGGTGCCGTTGTTTTTGCTGCCAGAAGAGCTGGTGCTGGTGCTGTTGTTTTTGCTACCAGAAGAGCTAGAGCTGGAGCTGGTGCTGGTGCTGTTGTTTTTGCTACCAGAAGAGCTAGAGCTGGTGCTGTCATTTTTGCTGGCAGTAGTGGTGGTGCTGTCATTTTTGCTGGCAGTAGTGGTGGTGCTGTCATTTTTGCTGCCAGAAGTGGTGGTGCTGTCATTTTTGCTGCTAGATGTGGATTCACTCGTGCTGGTGCTGGTGCTGGTTTTGGTACTGTTGGTGTTGGTGTTGGTGTTGGTGGCACTGTTGTCTTTGTTGCCAGCGGTGGTATCGGTACTGTTTTTGTTGGTGGTGACACTCTCGTTTTTGCTAGCAGAGGTGCTGGTACCGGTGCTGGTGCCCTGGTTCTTTTCCGTGGTGGACGCACCACTGTCGCTGCCGGCATCCTTGCCGTGGCACTTGGCTCCAAAGGTTCCGTCGGGACACTTGCAATAGTTCGCATCCACGGTCTTGTCACCTATCTCTTCGGTTGCCGCGATGCATTCCCCGCCGTTCTGGCACTCACCGCCGTCTTTCGTACAGACACTGATCGCGCCGGTGCCATCGGCATCCGCGACGTCGCACTTGGCACCGAAGGTTCCATCGGGACACGAGCACTCGTTGTCAACGCAGAGTCCCCCGTTGTTGCATTGCTTGTCGTTCAAACAAACAACAGTTACCATCGTGAATGATTCTTTGGACTGGCTAGGATTGGATAGGAATGGATTGAATTGAATTGTATTGAATTGGATCGAATTGGATCGAATTGGATTGGATCGGATTGGATCGAATCGAATCGAATCGAATCGGTGGTTTGTGATTTCGATTCTGCGTGGAGGTACGGAATTGAAAGAGAGTGGGGAGAACTATTACTCGTAACAGTGTTGTGAGGCCGTACCGGTATACCGTATGCCGAGGAAAGATTGTGCCCGGAAGCAGTTGTTTTGGGCGGGGTTCGGATCCGTGGTTTCGAACCAAGTATCTACGGGTACCGTACTTATACGGTACGAGTATGTAACAATGAAGATTTACTGCTAGTACAGGTGCCGCTACGTACGGTACGTACGGTTCGTGGGGTTTTTATTTTCGTCCACCTGCCCTCACGTACAAGTACCGTACCTCTACCGTAATGAGAATCCAACCAATGCTGCCGTAGGTAATTAGTTCCATACGAGTACGAGTAACTGTAACGAACGGCCAACTGCAACACGATACCCGGTAGTATCGCAATTTTTTTCTCAAACTTTCGTGAGGATTTTTGGAACGAGCGCGCGGAGTATCACATGTGCTGTACATCATCACCTTGAACCTTTACATAATATTATTGAGTGATTCCATGGGTGCAAAGACACGACTGTGTGTGTACGGTACTTACAAACTTTGGAAAAAATTTGAAAAAATACCGGTAGTACGGTAGAATTGTTTTCGAATGAAAAAAAAATGATGGAATGGTGATGGTCGAATGCCATGATTCCCGACGGACGAGACGATTTTGAGAAAGGAACCAAGAATCCCGGAGTGACATACCGTACTTCTACAAAATACAGTAATAAAAACATAATGGAAACATCACACCCGTAAAACAATGATTAACTACACCAATTTGGATTAGAGAGCACAGCCTGCTCGCCGCTTAACGACAGAAAATGAATCAGAATCAACACCGAGCAAGGTGTACCGTACCGGTAGGAAGCAGCATCGTGAAAGAAACTTGTCACGCATGTTCAATGTGGACAATTCCGCTACGAGCAAGTCCACCCCCAAATGAGCGTTGAAGGATCTTTCGAATCACGTGTAGCTAGATAGTGACGTTCATATTGACTTCGATAGAGATAATATCATCAAACATGTAGGATCCAGTCGTATCCAATGTTCAGCTAGTAGAGCTGTTAGCATCTTGGTAATGTATGAATGATGAAAGGCGTCAAGGCAATGATACTAGTTGTAGACCAGCACTAAGACCCAAAAAGATCTGATTGCAATAACTACGTGATCCCACTCCCCAACAAACAAATCCAAAAAGGTATATAGTTGTATCGAGCAACGCAATTAGATATTACGATAATTTTTTCCCTAAATTGTCCGATCGATAATCGGATCATCGTCGCTTGCAAGTAGCATCCCTTAACCTTTATCATTGCACTTGCACCATGCTACAATCCTAGGCACTCAATTCCAACTACTGTAGCAATGAATAATTGTTCTATTCCTCGAGAGATGGCCTTGCGGCGAGATAGAGAGATGGAGTGATCACGGGCAGAATAATGGACGCGACAAGCAACGGAACGGATTTATCTTCCCATCCTCTTCTCTTGGCATCCTCGGACACCAAGACTCCAGCCAGCACGGACATAATCGTAATGTCGGTAAATGCAATCGAGAACGAAGCTAGAGGTAGAAATAAGTTCCATCAACCCGGAATAGGTGGCGGCAAGGTCACAGTCGAACACCCCGGAGGTAAAGGGAATCGAAATGGCGATCGCGGAGAGACACACCCCGAACAGTCGGTTTTCGAAAATGTTGCGGGACGCCCAGCCGAGGTCTTCGATGTCGACGGGCTCCGTTCGAACGGTCCTGGTCGCAAAATACGGCCCGAGAGAAAAAAAGCCCAGGAAAGCAGATCCCCAGAGAAAGGGTGCGGCGGGAAGGCGCTGACCGCGTCCGACGGGGGCCTCCAGTGCGCCGAGAACCGCCGGAACAACGGTAAAGCAGTTCCAAACGGCGAACCAGAGTTCATTGATTCCTTCTGGTCGAGGAAAGGGTTGCGATATCAGGGTGTTCAACATCTCGGTATCGGCCGCCGAATTCAGATCTCCCGGAGCAAATGCAAAGGCAAAGGTGACGAGTGCGATCCAAACGGCCCCCGCAATATAGTTCTTAGTTTCGAGTGGTCCGGGTTCGGGATCTTCCTTCACTACTTCCACCACACTAGCTGGGGCATCTTCCTTCACGAACGGATTCCAAACATTCAATGATGTCGACGACAATGATGGAGGCGAGGAGGAAGTAATCTTAGTGATCGACAACGTCTTGGACGTCGTAGACATCGATTGTGGCGCGAACCCGTTCGAGATGCCAACGACGGCTGCAACAACAACAAGTCTACTCAAAAATCCTAGTTTCGTCATCTTCGTATTGATTCAGTGCCGAAGTGTCTATCACACTATCGCTCTCTCGCTCTCTCTCGACCTGTTTCTGATTCAGATCAGGGACGTCTTCGGCGTTTCGCATCAAACGAAGATTATTTTTCTTAGCAGTTCGTACAAGTACGTATGGTAACTACTACTGTGCTATTTCGATTTTTTTCTTACTGTATCGGTACGGTAACTAACGGTACCGTAGGGTATTTCGGATTTTTTTGTCTGAGTCATACAAGTACGTACGTAATCCTATGGCTTCGGCGGACGAGCACGTGTACTCGCTCCTAAGTACCAAGAAAAATGAGGGTTTAAAACTCGCTCAACGGGTGGAAGGAGGGAGTGGTACTCCGGTAGCAGATGGTGGTACTCTGGTAGCAGAATGTGGTACGAGTACTCCGGTACCAAAAAGTGGTACTCTGGTACCACACTTTATTCTGGTACTATTTCTACGTGATTTCCAGTAGAATGTACTGTGCAATTTCTAGTCATATTTTGAGCATTGTTCTCTTACGACTAGTTTCGATACTCCCAGAACAGACTAATACACAGCAGGCTAGGGACCAAAGTGTATGCCAAAAAAAGAGCTAGAATTAATCTGTAGACCTATTTCTTGCTAGAGAGCACACCATGATGAATATTGAGTCTGCTGGGCGGACCGGGTACAAGGAGACGAGGACGCATCTTGTTGTATCGCAGCTCGTATCGCCGCTGGAATCAATCCTCGTATCGCTGCTCGTGTCGATCCAAATGATCCAAGGCAGCGCTTGTAATTCAAATGCCATAGATACAGCAGTCCCCTAGATCAAAGCAGCGCAGTGCTTGTAGTTTGGATGCTGTGGATACAACAGGCGCCAAAGAAGCAGGCGCCTGATGGGCGCGCTTCTTCTTCCTCTTGCCGGCGGTGGCAGTTGGAGATCCAGATGGAGGGGGGTGAGGGGGGGTTCTTCTTCTTGTAGGGGTTGCTCAATGAAGAATTCCTGGCTGCTACAGACCAACGTTGGTTTGTTGTTGCTGTTGCATCGGTAGAGGATGGCCGAGTCCAAGACCAAAGATCTTGAGCATTACTAGACCAAGAAGTCCGAGGAGCAGCGTTGCTTGCTCTTTCAGGGTGGAATAGTTCGAACCATGGTGGTTGCTGGAAGGGGCTATTCCCATGGCCAAAAGCAAAAAGGAGCATCGTCGTGAGGAGTGATACTATGAATAAACAAAGTGACAACAACAACTTCAACAACAACAACAATGATGACGACGCGCTGACAGCTCCAAATCAAACCAAACCAAAACAGCCTGAACATCTCCCCCCCCCCCCCCCCCCCAACAAACACAGAACCGACAGTCACTTACAGTGCTTGTTGCTGCTATTCCCATGGTCAAACAGGCAAAAAGAAGCAGCGCCGTGAGTGATAGGAATGACGACGACGACGATGACGATAACAACGGCAAATGAAACAGAACAGCCTAAACATCTCCCCCCTCAGCAACCAAAGGACCGGCAATGACTTACAGTGTGATAGGATGGGTTTCTTGTTGTTGTAATAGGAAAGAAAGCAGTGAAAATGGTCTATTCCCATGGTCAGGGAGCAATTTGCTTTTGAAAGTGGTTGATTTCAAAATTATGAATTACCACCGGGGAAAAACAGCAAAAATCCAGGTTGTAGTAGGGATTCTACTAGATTCTACACAGGTGGTGTCAAGGAATCAACCAAATCCTGCTGCTGCTGCTGCTAATCCCGCGCGTTTGTTCCCTCTTTACGCTTGAGTATACCGTACCTAAAAACACGTGCAATGCGTTGAAAAAATTATTACTTAACAAAGTGAGTGGTACTCCGGTACCACCAAAATGGTACCACTGATCCCTACCGTACATCTTGTACTTGTTCCTACGAGTACTCCTCGGTACCACCGATCGGTACCACCGATCGGTACCAGTTTACCCTTGTCCCCCCCCTGTAGCAGCAACAACAGCTACTACTCCCCCTGTAGCAGCATCGAAACGATACTGTAAGCAACACCGATACGCCGGTACTAGTAGCTAGCAACAAGGAACCCCTCCTCCTCCATTGTGCCCGTCCTTCCGAAGCCATAGAGATTACCATGTCAACACCCCTTTCCTCCTTTACCTCCTCCTCGTAGTATCAGTGGGGAGGAGGGGTGTTACTTGGTACCACTCTAGTAGCTGCTTGTTGTTTCCTCGGCCCGGGGGGCCTCGTAAACAACAAGCAGCTACTAGAGTGGTACCAAGTAACACCCCTCCTCCCCACTGATAATACTCGGAGTCGATTTGGTTGGCACGTGTCATCCCCTCTCTAAAGAAAAAACTCCCTTAAGAAAAATCCTCGGCGCGCGCGCCTCGGATTTTTCTTAAGGGAGTTTTTTCTTTAGAGAGGGGATGACACGTGCCAACCAAAACGGAGGACGGGGTGTTACCTATAGTACCGGTACCGTCCGGTAGGTACGTGCATAAAAATCATATTTGTACGTACCGTACGAGGGTATCCATATATTGTGGTATGATGGTGAGAATCATCATAGACTAGTACTCCGTAATGAACAGGTGAATGGCAGTTTGGGCTTAAATTGGAAAAATATTTCAGCCAGAATTGCAACCCATGGCCTCATTATTTAGTGAAGTGCACAGTGGACACCTCCGGCCTTCCCGTCCAAACCCTTAACCTGCTCCACCCTCAGCAGGTCAAGCCTAACACTTTACCACCCCCTAATTGTATTATTTTCCTTCTGAATCCGGTCCGTTGAGAGTCTGATTCAAAGGCTTCTGAAGAACAGCAACACTGCGTTAGTGTGTTAGTAGACAAACAATTGTACTCTAGGTGTGACAGTTGTGGTTGGATACTTTTGGCAACGGATAATCGGACTACAGGCAAGACTATGGAAACGCCAGATCTCTTCTTACTGTGAACTTGTTCAGATACAGCGAGACAGACCTTAGTAATGTAGATTACAGGTAGTTGGTAACAACTAGTGTGAATTTTGGGGATATAATCAGTTGAATGTTAAAAGTATGAGATAAAGTGAAATCTTGCCGAAATGCAAGATATCTCTTTTATTGAGGTGAAATACGTTGCAACTGCTGTTGCGTAGTGATGAGATTACTCGCTGATTATTTCCATACATGCATTGATCGTTGACCGTATATATCCGTATGTATATATATATATATATATATATATTGTGTGTGTGAAGCTTCTGACAACGGTTTCCTTCTCTTGTTCTCTTAGGAAGATTCCATGATATGTTTATCAATGAAATCAGGAATTGATCCCGTAGGTCGTGTGATATTTCTCAAAATTAAAGTTTGCTCACCGAAGAACAAGGGCAATATTAGAAAATAGGGATTGCTCACTGCTAATACGCGATGGGAATCGATGCGCCGTGGGAATCAATATGCCGTAGGAATGGATTACTTGGTTGATACAGGGACTCATTGATTCGTACAAATAGAATAACTGTCGTCGTGTAGCTTTGGTACTGCTGGACACAAAAGGAATTGAATACTCCCCATGTTTCCTTGTGAAAGGTCATCACATTTAAATTATGCTTCCATCATCTCGTAGGAGATTGCCAGTATTTCCATAGAAGTGGAAGATGGGCTTGAGCAGTGGATACACAACTGAGTGTTCCCAATGCTTAGTGAGGATATCTGCACAATTATCCTTACCGGGGATGTGCAACATTCGGATGAAGCCTTTCGCTATCATGCTTTGCACGTAGTGATATGATAGGATATGATGGCGTTTATGCAACCTTGCGTAGGGAAAGGTTGATGTCTGAATCATCTTCTCGTTATCTCCTCACGAGTAGGAGATGTCATAGACTTGTGTTCCGAGATATCGGAATGAGTGACGTAAGTCGACAATTCGCTCAATGCAAGCTTCTTCCTGCAACAAATTTGGCTCCAAATGTGGCTGTTTCCGTAGTGGCTTATTTCTTTGAGAACCACATCATAAGAGTCTTGTTAGCAAAGTGAAGGATGCCAGTTACAGCCTTCCCACTGAGAATGTCATGCATGAGATTTGCATCGTAGAAGTGTGTCAACACTACCATCTTCCCGAGTGGTGCAAGAGCGTCGTCGGGTAGCTCTTCAGAATGCTCCCCATAGACGGTATTGGAACCAATCAAGGGTGTCCGTTTCAGTCAATATAAAATCCAGAGGTTCCACTCTGAACCTGATCTTAAAATATCTGAACTTGGAGATGTACCCATAGCTACATTTGGCACGGTCAAGATGTCCTTCTCTGGGTTGGGCCCTGAAACTTGAAAGCGCCATTACAGCGGTTGGACATCAAATCGTCCAATGGCGAATGATCCATTGAAGTGATCCGATCATGCTTTGGTATTTCTGGATACCAGAATCTTCAAGGAATGCTGATGAGTCTGATTCAGGATGATCGTTCTCGGCGATGGGTGATTGAAACCTAGTGTTAGGTTTGCATCCGAACATTTGTTCATATGATGCTTCCATCTTCTCAATGAATTTGATGGGGCTTATGCAGAGGACTCCATGTTCATCACGTTCAAAACCTGCATCCCAGGTGGAAGTTCATAGGCCCGGATCCCTTCAGCTTGAAGTTGTATGGCTCTGACTGTAGGATCTCCAGAAATGAATTGGGATCAGCCATGCATAGACATAGGTCGTCAACATATGGGCATATGAGTTCATACACACGCTCCCCATGTTTGTTCATTCCAGGTTTGAGAAAGATCTCCAGTTTGGCGTGAGATCTTTCAAATCTAAGTTCGATAAGGCATGCTGCTAGTAAATCACCAAAGCACTTGCCCGATGATCTGAGTCCAGAGTTGTTCCATTTCAAGAGTAATGGTGTCTTCCCACTTGTGGTTCCCGTTGGCCTGGTCGAATTGGATGGCTTCTTCGTGGTTACGGGGTACCTTGAATCCGTATTGATATTGCAGAGCGGTACAGAAAGATCAAAGTTTGGCTTGGTGCACGAGTCGATCAAGTTTCTTGGTTCTTTGTGCAAGGTTGGTGATTTGTTTGAGACGTTTCCAACCTGGGAGGTCAAGCATGTTGTTGTCTTTACCATATTTGGCAACGGTAACAGGGTCATCGGCCGCAATGTTGGCTAATGGTTCATATGTCCGTTCCATATTTTCCCATTCAATCCAAAGGTTATACTTGGAGCCTTTGTACTGAAGGTGCTTGTTATCCAATGGACCTTGTTGTCCTAGGATGCGGGGAAACGACCAAAGCTTGCCATCTTCTTGGGTCGAATCACTGGTGGATGTAGTTCATGACATCGTTGTATGCAATGATATCTTCAAGTTCGTCATCAGAATGCTTGCACTTGAATTTGATAAAATCTTTATTGCGTTCAAGACTGTCTTCTACATCAACGATGGTAAGGTGCTTCCGAGTACCATCGGGATTGGGTACGAGGAAAGATCTGCCTTGTAGGCTGGCAATTGGGATGGTCAGGATGGTGAGCGGTTGACCATCATCATCAAATTGCGCATTCCCTTCTATGTTGGTAACAACTACCTCAGATGGGTCTACTGTAGGAGTAGCAGGGTTGGTGTGTGGAGGCGTGACGTCACTAACATCAAAGTATGCTAGCTCCAGTGGATCAAAATCATCTTCAGTAAGGAGAACACCATCGGATGTCTTGCTGAAGATGTGTGTCGTAGGAGGACCATCAAAACTCTCCCCATAGTTGTTAGGGAGTGGAGAAGGGGACCAGCTTGGGCTGTCATTGGCCTTCTTATATAGAAAGCTCGGTAACGAGGGGTGGGCGGGTGGTTTGATAATATACTGAGTACCAGTTGCTGGAGGTTTGCTGTCATCAGGTGGCTGAGTAGCAGATGCCGTAGCGTGGTGTTTGTCAGGTGCCGTAGGATTGTTTTCTGCAGGTGCCGCAGGATGATCAAAACTCGTCTTGGTGTCAGAGTCCGTGAAGGGTTCTGCAGTAGTAGGAGCACCAGTTGGGACGTCCTGTGGTTTGGACTCCTCAGTTGCGACATCCATAGTCATATGCTCCCCATGTTTTGTGATTGTAGGTGCGTCACCGGTTGCATACAGTCGGTCTGCTGAGTCCCTTGCTTTACGCCACGCAACAAACCATTGTCGGTAAATAGGCCCGCTCGTTTATTGCTGCGATTCAGATGTAAGAGCTGAGCAAACACCAGAACGGCCAAGCAATTTGTTAGTAACAGGGTCCCAGATCTGGAAGCATAGGCCATTGCCAACATGTTTGGCAATGCCAACAAAATGACCGAGGCGTTTGGTGGACTGGGTACCAAATGGTGAATCATTGGTCTTGAAATAAATAGCTTTGAACCAAAAGAAACTGGTATATGCGCTGATGTCACCAAGAGAACCAGTAGCAATGAAGATTGGTTGTTTATCAGATAGAGTAGGATCTGAAATAACATTGAGGAGGCCGGCGACATATGTCATACACAGCAACCATAGATGTGGAGATGTGCCGGTGCGGTCCATGACACAGTTGACGATACTGTTTGAATGTTTGATATCTACGTTCAAATTGGTTCTGGTGTTGGTGATAGGGTTCACTCTGCCAAATTTCAATCCATAACATCTTGAGATAATCGATGACACGCTTACTGGACTGGTAGGATCCATGGTCACATAAGAGACGAAGAGGTCTACCCCATTTTCGAAAGAAGTTCTGGAAACATGATAGGAAATCACCGGTGGTACGCATCTCTTCGACATGAATGATATGGGATTGGCAACCAAAGAAGATTTGTGCAAGTTTGGAACCGCTGTCAATTGCTGGGATGTCAGAGTACACAACATCAGACAATGCGTCATCATTAAATGGTCGAACATTCATTGCCGGTTGAGGAGATTGAAAGCGTTTGAAAAAATTACCATCTGGACTAACAGCTAAGGAACCATATTGCGTAGAACTGGCGAAGGTAGCCTTGATACAGTTCGTAGAAACCCAGCAAAAGAAGGGTTTCAGGGATAAGTAGTCATGCTCAGTTAGGATAACGTTCACAAGGTGTAGCTGCAACACGGGGGGTGTCATCGGCGGTACAGGACTGTAGGGAAGGCAAGGATTGTATCAGACGTTGGAGACGGAATACAACGAGCTAGACGTTCCTGATGGTCATAATCTGTCAGGAGTAAGCCAGAAGGAGCGATTGTTGATGCTGTGATCATCAATAGGAAGAAAAGCCGATCAAGTGTATTGACTGGAATACGAGCTGAGAGATGTAACCGTGGACGAACCAGGGGATACAGATATATCCAAGCCTTCAAGACAACGTAGGTTCCCATATTCGTCATATGTGGGATACGGAAGCTGCTGTGGTTGGGGTGGATACTTCTGAAGGAAAGTTTTGTCCTTAGCGCTGATGATGGTATCAAGGACGGAAGGGTCCCAATGTTTATCGGATGTCATGATAACATGTGGGAGTGTGTTGAATTCATCAGTGGTATACTTGCGCATGGCGAGATATGGCAGGCCATGGCAAATGCTGAGGGGCAATGCGTATCCATCAGTTGTGGTGATGACTTGTCCACTGCTAGCTTTGATGGATGTATCATTGACAGTAGAGAAGTATGCTTCCATCTGACCAGACAACAGGATAGAGGGGTGTCTTCCTGTGTATGCGCATTTGTTAAAAATGAGGATAATGGGACCTCTATTTGAAACAGAATATGCTCCACATGTTGCAATGGGAATATTCTGCACTTGGTGATTGTTGATGCCTGTGACATTGACATACCGAAGGTGGAATATCTTTGGAAATGAGACATGCATCATTACCAATGATACAACCATTGGTACCACGGTCAACCATAGCAAATCCAGGGTTGGAGGCAGTAGCCTTATGAGCATGATAGGTATATGCGGATACTTGATTTTTGTGCTGTAAGGTCAAGTCGTCTTCAGGTTTGTACCATTTGTGAAAATTAACCAAGTAGGAAGATTTTCCGACAGGCACAAGAGTGTCACCATCCCTTTTGTATCAGATGTCAGGGTTCTCAGAGAGGAATCTGGCAGGATGAGCAGGTGACACGGATGACTTGAGGGGTTGCTGGTCCTTGGAGGAGGAGGTCTGAGATTTGTAGACACCAAGTGATGCGTGGAAGACGCCTTGCCGATCGTTTTCAACAGCCGGGTGTAGATCTTCTGATGCATTGGTATGGTTATCACCACTCAAGGTATCATCTCTGAGGAACATGACAGAATGATCATGCGTATAAGCTTTTCGAGTGATGGGCTTAATGGCGTAAGGGTCCGGTTGACTGTCAGGAAGCAATTCAGATCGCAAGGAAGCGACTACTATTTTCTTGCCTTTGGGGGGAAAATTCAGCCAATTCCTCATGTCTTGACGTGATAATGCCTTCCATATGCCAGTCGGTAAACGTGTGGTGGGATCAGGCAAACGTCTTGCCTTGAATACCACGTAGTCTTGATAGTCACCTTCAAATTTGATAGGGAGAGCATAGTCGCTAGAATTGTGCCCCTGATTGGAAGAGAAGTCGTGAACATGTGCACGTACTGTAGATTTTGGAGCAGACATTGCTGACTGAGAGTCGAGACAGGTAGCCTTGAGTAAGAGTGTGATCTTGAGCTTGTGGATAGCAGTGGCTTCAGCTTGGATATCCGTGACGTTACTATTCGGGCCACCAGGGTCCTTGACTTTGGCAAACTGTTCGCTTAGTTGAAAGCTCGAATAGCAGGCCTGGCACAATGCTGATTTGACGGTATGGTACTCAAGAGGTTTATTGGGAGGACAAAGTTTATTGAGGTGGTTCAACTCTTTGAACCAGTTTGTGATAAATTTTACCTTGGATTCTTTCCACTTGTCGAGATTCAACTTCAGTAACGCTTGCAATTGAGTCAAGTTGTCGTACACCTTGGCCTTTGATTCACTGTGTAGGTTTACAAAATCAAAAAACGCTTGCCGGCCGTTGCGTGTGATGGAATGACTGTGAACGCATGACGATGATAAGTCGCTTTTGAAAACTTCTAACATAAGAACCCAGAAGAAGACACATTGTTTGACAAAGAGGTCACGCGTGAAACCTTATAATGCAGCAGGTGGTCAGGTCTCATCCAGAAACGTTTTGGTGTCAATATCATATGCTTCGAGCTTTGCCTTGAATCTGACGAGCCAATGTTTGAACCTTGAGTCGTTTGTGAGGGGCGTGAATGACTTTTCATCACGTGATTTTCTACACCAAGACTTGTACCGTACTTGTTGTGGGGACTTTTCTTGCTTGTTCCTGGAGGAGGAGCTGGAGGATTCAAGATAGATTTGTTTTGAAGACGCAGTGCATGTGTCATACGGAAGGCACTGAAGTCGTCGTATGAATATGATTCTACATCCCTCCAATCTTTTTCGCTCTTGCGTAAATCCTTGGTGAAGTCTGCGAGTGCTTCAATAGTCCGTTGGATGGATCTGTGAAGTTGGGTTGGTAGTCCGCTACTAGTATCCATGTAGGTAAGTTCACGGGCAAAACCATGTTTTGAGGAGTGCATCAAAGAAAGTTGACCACTCGTGCAATCCTCCTTCGAGAAGAGCCTCACACAGCAAGTTATCTTCTTCCTTTGTGATGCGAAATATGGATACAAGTATCAACTTCATGTGGTCGTCAAAACTAGGAAGGCTGATTGCGTCTACGGTGTCATCATCTTTGTCGTTGGTCCCCATTACTGCCGGGATTGGCTGGCATGTTTGCCTGTAATACGTCCAAGTTGTCGGAGGAATCGTGTGGAGAAAGGGAACTGCTTCGTAGACGATGTGCAATTGGCATATGCCAGCATAGGGATTGTGTTCACTTTCTTGTTTGTTCTTCATATGCAAGCTACCTTGGAGCTTGTGACTGTTCATCTATAATTTTCCTTCTGAATCCGGTCCGTTGAGAGTCTGATTCAAAGGCTTCTGAAGAACAGCAACACTGCGTTAGTGTGTTAGTAGACAAACAATTGTACTCTAGGTGTGACAGTTGTGGTTGGATACTTTTGGCAACGGATAATCGGACTACAGGCAAGACTATGGAAACGCCAGATCTCTTCTTACTGTGAACTTGTTCAGATACAGCGAGACAGACCTTAGTAATGTAGATTACAGGTAGTTGGTAACAACTAGTGTGAATTTTGGGGATATAATCAGTTGAATGTTAAAAGTATGAGATAAAGTGAAATCTTGCCGAAATGCAAGATATCTCTTTTATTGAGGTGAAATACGTTGCAACTGCTGTTGCGTAGTGATGAGATTACTCGCTGATTATTTCCATACATGCATTGATCGTTGACCGTATATATCCGTATGTATATATATATATATTGTGTGTGAGAAGCTTCTGACAACGGTTTCCTTCTCTTGTTCTCTTAGGAAGATTCCATGATATGTTTATCAATGAAATCAGGAATTGATCCCGTAGGTCGTGTGATATTTCTCAAAATTAAAGTTTGCTCACCGAAGAACAAGGGCAATATTAGAAAATAGGGATTGCTCACTGCTAATACGCGATGGGAATCGATGCGCGATGGGAATCAATATGCCGTAGGAATGGATTACTTGGTTGATACGGGACTCATTGATTCGTACAAATAGAATAACTGTCGTCGTGTAGCTTTGGTACTGCTGGACATGAAAGGAATTTAATAAATTGACTGAGCCAACTTGTTGGGTAGTAAGAGCCATGAGTGTTCTGGTGAGCCCTAATACCCCCCCCCCCCCCCCCCTCTCTCTCTCTCTCTCTCTCTCTGTGGTGAACAATACTAGGGCTTTACCCATGAGATGAACACTGAACTGGGCCAGGGGTAGGAGGTTGAGAGTATATGATGAACAGTCAAGTAATGTTTGCTCTCTCGTTTCATCGTTCAGTACCCTACCGCTAGCTTATCATCAACACTTACATTTTGCCTGGAAGTCTACTACTACTAGGTATGCAGTGACTCTGTATTAGTACTAGTTTCTGTAGTAAAGGTCTTGCAAGACCAGAGTGTTTGTTGTACTTGTACCTCCTCTATGAAACATGAGGAAGCAACATTCAAATTTGTTATGTGGATTTAGAGTGTTTAGAGCTGTCTTTGGGAATATTTGGGAAAGCTGTCAGTGCCCTGAAAATAATGATTGAGATGAAGTTGCAACATAAAAATAAGTGTATCCTTGAGGGGAATTTTTTCATTGTAACACAACAATATCAATGCAGGAATCTAGTAATGGTCACCAGACTTCTTATTTGAGTGAGTTCAAGCATTGGTGCTCTAGAAATATTGCAGATAGATTCTGAAACATCAAGGAAGATCTAGTAAGAATACAAGAAAGCATTACTTGGGTATTTTGGGCAAATTTCAGCATGAATCCGGCAATTTGCATACATCCGGCCCGTTGTGTTTTGCAAATTTCACTTTCAAACGTCCGTCCCAGCCTAGAAAACAACAAAGACTGCAACAAAAACCCACGTCTGTCCCACAGAAACAGCAAGGGGTGGTGAATTTGAAGCAATACCTGCTGCTGTCAAGGTCAAGGTTGCAATCTAATTGTGACTTTTGAACATTGAGGGAATATTTGCAATCCGCGTCTTTGTCATCATCTGCCCGGGTTTAGAATACAACAAAGACTGCAACAAAAACACACATCCGTTCCACAGAAATAAGAAGGGGTGGTGAATTTGAAACAACACCTGTCATTGTCGGTGCCGGGGTCATCAAACTGGACCAGTGGATCATAACAACAACAACAACAACAACAACAACAATAAAACAGCGCCGCCCTTGTCAACGGCTACTTCTTCTTTTGTTTATTTGCTTCCTGGCAGTAGTTGTTGGTCAGCAGCATCACCTTCTGGGACAGTAGATCAGCTGAGCGGTGGAACATTCCATAGCAATTGATGCACAAGTACATATTGCAAGTTAAACATCTCAGCAGCTCTCCTTCCTTTCTAAGTCCAAGCCAACCATACATAGCACAGCACTTACTAGTCTGTCTCTTTGGCCTACAAGGATAATGGTCAATGTTCATCTCCGATTGGCAGCTCAGTGCTCTACCACTTGCAAGTGTTCTGTCGTTCACTCTAAAAGCCCTGCTGCTACTTGTCCCATTGTCATTGCCGCTCACGGAAGCCGTGGGCGACGGGGTTATTAATGGAAACATATTGCAGTCTCCTCCTCTGCTGGTTGTGATGTTGAACATCATCATGTCTGCTTCATTTGCAACCAAATCAGGGTCTACCCAGTATTCTCCAATTGCTCTCCTGAAGTTGTACTGGGCAGCATACTTGGGCTTGGTGACGCCTTCCTCCTTACACACACTCAAGTACAGTTTGTAGGCATTTTTCAAGAGCACTCATATTGCCCAGAACATTACCGGCCACCGCCACTTTCGATTTTGCACCCTCCTATCTAGCCTGTACATTCCTCTAGTAGATAACCTTCTCCTTCTCCACCCATTCAATCTCACTAGTAACCATACTCAAGTAATGGACTGGTTTGGTATCATAAACACTGGAAGCAACAAGGAAGGTGGTGCACTCTGAATCATCTGCAAGAACAGCAGCTTTCCCAGTTCCCCGCGCTGCTCATTCAGCACAGATAGTCTTGAGTTCCTGTTGGAATACACAGTCAGGGATGTCGTGGTTTGCTTTCTGCGCTACTCCATGACAAAGGACTTGCTTTGAGGGCCTGAAAGCAGCCTTTTAGAGCAGCACTGAGTTGTAGAAGTTGCTTGTTCATTCTAACATGGTGATGCTCATCCTTCAGGGAGTCAAATAAGAACATGGTGCGGGAATGAAGAGGGGAAAGCCCCATATCAAGATACTCCTTTGAAGCTGGGTTATTCCTCATGTGGATTTGGTAGCAATACCCATTATCAAACAGCACATCAGCTTACTAGAAGCCGTTCCCCTCCCTCTTGCAGGTGATCAATTGTTTATTAATGTGTTGACCCTTAAAGTGCATAGTCATGTCATCCACAGCAACACTTTGAGGTAACAGTAACAACCAAGCATGAGGACACTGATAATTTATTCACTCAATCAACCAACGTATCTTCCAGTTTGGATACTCCTTCCTCAAGGGGGTAGGAATACAATGATCTTGGCATGCAAGGAAAGCTTTCTTGTGCTGCTTGTAAGGGTTCTTCTCTCCCCCCTCATGAAAGCTTGATGGACAAAGTAATTCCCTGCAAGCCTGCTAGATGCTGTCCTTCTAAGCTTGTACTCAACACAAGCGGAAGGGCAAAGACCATGCAAGACATAGAGCCCAAAGAACTGACGGATTGCCCTTTCCAAAAATGGCTTGAACTCAGGATACATTTTCTCCCCAGTGCCAGTTAGTGATGCCTTAAGTTGGTCCAGTTCTTCATATCTTCAAATAATGAAAAGGACTTATTGCCTTTTGTATCATTAAGGAACACCTCAGCAAATTCCCAAGGATGTGATGTAGATGATAGCCCATGCTTCTTCTTGAACTTAGGATCAATACCACCCACGTCCCTTGGAGCCGACTTAGTAACTGGCTTCCCATTCGCATCTCTCTTAGTCTTTCCCCAACAATCCAATTCAGAGTGAGTCTGCACACCCGTGAACTCAGGGATACCAAATACTTCAGTGAAGTTGTATTTCTTGGGAGGGGGAGCTAGCCTTCCCTCTGCTTCAGAGATAGTGGGAGCTTGTATAATCCTGAAGGCTGGATTGGCTGGCTCCTCAACAACAATGGCGTCTGGACGTAGCTCTTGCCAGAAAATAGTATCAGGGAACAATTGCATTGTATTACAAGGCCGTTGTGTTGGCAAAGAATGGCGTCCCCATTGCGGGGGTCGGCTTTCGTTTGCTTTCTCCACCATATCATACCTCTTCATCTTTGGATTGATAGCCCTCCCCAACTGGCTAACAAGTGCAGCTTTGTTTCCAGATGCTGCTTGGCATCGGATCTTCAGCTCTTTCCTAAGCCAAGCCACCACAGATCTGTTTTTTAGATCATCCTTGTCATCGTCATGCCGCTGTCAGCATCATCATTGTCATCAGAGGACAAATCTTCCTCTGAAAACAAGAAATCCTCTTCCAAAGACAAATCCTCCTCCTCTGCAAGGGCTGCTGTTGCTGCTGCAGCATCAGACCCAAAGTGGAAGCGTTGGTCAGCTTCCATTTTTGATCTCCCTTGGCACGAATTAAATAAAAAAATTGGCTTTTTTTACCATCACTATCATAGCCATCATCGAACTTGGAATCGCGCCTAGCAAGCATATGAAGCCCCCCCACCCTCAGACTATCACTAATATTGATCCCTGGAGCCTCTGTAGTAGGGTCTTCTGTGGCGTTTGGGGCTGCTGGGGGGAATCCACATCATATGTTGCATTTTGACGCATGATGGAACGATTTTGTAATAGGAAATCAGTCCATAAATCCGTGGTTTTCAGGCAAATCAGTCCGCTCTTCTACTGCATTGTAGCTCTGTTGATGACGGTGACAGCAGTGTGCCTGGATGCTGGATTGGTTGAGTGTAGTGGGCAGTCATAATTTGTTTCCATGGTGATATGGAATTTTGAGTTTGTACGCATGCTCGAAAAATACCAAGTGTAATAGAGGTTGTTCAACTGCTGATAGCTCAGTCAAAATACCAAGTAGGGACCTGGGACAAAGTGTTTTCTACAACCAGTTTGTTACCAGGAATAAGAATATCAAGTCGGATTTGAAATTCGACAGAGTTAAGACTTTCGTTTGGTCCCTAAAAAAGCGATTTGTACGGCTGCTGTGCGCGTACGGAACTGTTAAGGGATAATGCCTCCACGATAAACAAAATCTGTGTCAATTCTCTGCACTACTTCCTTTGGAATCTTTTGTACGGTACACATTATTTGTTATTCTGTATTTTCATGATTGAGTGATTCCCAGCAGTGATAAAGTAATAAATGACCAAAGTAATAAAAAAATATTCGCGAGTGAATAGATTGAATAGATTCAACGCACGAATATTTTTTATTAACTATTCACTCCGAGTGAATATGGAATTTGGAATCTCTAAATAAGAAACAGTAACTGTCTGTTTAATCACTACTTGCGCCACCTACCCGCCTATTTTGGCCGGCAATGCTGTTAAGTATTCAAGGATGGCCGGCAGTTGAAAATTTCAGAATTTTTTATGTACCGTATGATTTGCTTCCTCGCTAACCGCGTAATATTTGCTATCCTCACTAAAACACTTAATTTGCTCTCCAGCAAGCAACACCAAACACTTTTTCGCGAAACACTCTTTTGCAAAACACTCTTTCTTGTATAATTGACAATCAACGTGGCCCTGGAGTTAGCACTACTTGGATACTACTAGTATGATAACTACTTAACCCCCGATTACAACAATCCACTGCTTGGGGAGGAAGATAAGAAAAGAAGGGACCGTAGAACTCCTAGGATAGCAATTAAGCGTTACAGCCAATCTGCTTTCATGTATCTCTATCAATTGGGCAATGATTAAGCCCTTTTGAATTGCTGTGGAGTCAACCACATAGTATTCAGGGAGCTCCTAGATTTGTTCGACCCTTTCTACAATCAATACCCGTATGACGCAAAAACTGGATCGAGTCGGAAGTTTAAGGACAAAAATAATTACAGTCAGTGACAAGAGTTTGATGCAACCGGATGTCTTGCTCTTATCTTATTCTGGTTCTGAACCAGAGGATCAGCAGCAAGAGCAGTTGCTTTAGCGTTTGGATTAACAGCTTCTCCTATGTACAGATGGCTAAAATTTGGACGAACGCTCCTTCTTTGTGCATTACAAGACCATCCTGCTGCAAAAGTTTTCGTGCCAAATGAAGAAGAGACTCAACAATACGTCAATGCTATTGCTTCTAAGTATCCAACTCTTTGTCCACACAGAGTGTGGGATGCTTGCGACGGGCTTAAACTGCATATCCAGCAGTCTGGCGGCTGGACCAAACAGAACCCATACTACAATGGTTGGGACATCTGCTACATATGTCAACAGCGTCTTTCTTTTCTGTCCGGATGGGAGGATCTGGGCTTGTGTCTTGAACTCTCCTGGGTCTTGGCATGATAGTAATCAAGCTGACTATGGGCTCTATGAAAAGATGGAGCTCCTTATGTACGAGCTGTATAAGGTAAAGGTTGTTGTCAATTTGGCGTTTAAGTTATCTACAAACAACTACCTTATTAGAAGTAGTCAATACGACCCTCTGACAGCGCCTGTAGAAATACCTGAGGGTACACCTATCAAAGAGACCACAGCAATGAAACAACCCGCCGCTTGCAAGGCTACTATTACAGTGAACAGAGATGCAACTAGCGTTAGACAGATGTCTGAATGAGGAATGAGACAGATCCAAGGTGGGTTCCCTAGACTCAAAGATAACATGTTGCTGGAAGAAACGGGAGATAGGAGGATCATTCTGAAGCTTGTTGTGTTGTTGTATACTAACCTCCAGACAGCTAAGGTTGGAATCAACGCCATACTCAACACCTACATGAGTAAGACTGAAGGTTTCTTCTCCTACGGCTTGGTACCAACTGAAGCCGCAAACGACGTATTTTAGAGTCGTCGAATCAATCGATCAGTCCATTATTATTAGCAAATTAGATAATCATACAAATTAGCGTTACGAATTAGATTCCATAAGTTTGATCGATTAGTCATATGATTAGTAGTCGTATTTAGAGCAGTCAACAACACGTCCGAATAATTTTGCTCCGGCTCACCTCTAGTGGTTTTGGATCCCTCTTTTAAGGGGAGGATGCAATAGATTTTTTCTATGGTCTTTCTTGTAGCCTAAGTTTCTGTCTGGAGCAACGGTGGTGTTGTTGTTGAGTTTAGTAGCTAACTAATAATCGATTCCTTTACTTTAACTAACTGACTAATGAATCGATTGATTTGATTTGTCTTCACTACTATCGATTCGATTCGTCAATCGATCTAACGATTTGACTCACTAGCTAATTCATTCCTAACAAATCGTCGTCACTGCTGCTGTCACTATCACTGCTGCTGTAGTCGCGATGCTGCTGGAGAGCGTTCACTTTTCTTTTGAGTTTCCCTCCCATAGCATGCGGAGTACTAATAGGACCAACGGCAGCATGACTGGCAGCGGCGCCACTACTAGGGCCGCCGCCACCACTAGTAGTAAGTTGAGCAAGGAGTGCCTGCAACAACACCTTCCTCTCTTCATCTGCCCTGTCCTGTCTTTGTTGCTGGAGTTCCAATGCCTGCTGCTGAAGCTTTCTATCCTCTCTTCCCTCTTTCAATACAGTAGCAATCACTTTCATAAAATCCGCTTCGTTGTCGGCTTTGCGATTGTAATGTCTCTTCTTGCTACTACTAATGGTACTGGCGGTACTGGCGGGAGTCAGCTCAGTAACTTCTTCCAGCTGCGCAACTTCTTGTTGCTGTGTTGGTTGACCAAGTAGAAATGGTACCAGTTGAGTTGTAGCAGTAGGAAGAGGAGGAGGTGAAGTAAACTGATTTTTTGAAGATTGTACCTATCTTCTCCTGATACAATCCATGCCTTACCGCCTATCAGTTCCTTGATTTCCTTTGCCTCCTTAATGTCCCATCTCATGTTTGGATTGCCAGTTGGCGCCGTCTTCCGGTTCAATCGATTGTATTCGTTCCAAATGGATTCGAATTGATTTGGATGGAGGAGGAGGAGGAGGAGGAGAGGTAATCACCATGGTGGAGATACATAGCTTCCGCGTTTTTGAAGTTTAGCAGTTTTGAAATTATGAGCTATTCAGCAAGAAGGAGCTTGTTTTCGATTGATTCCACTGTATCCACTGTATCCATCCGCTGTATTTGGAGAAGTGTTTGGTTTGGGGTCCGGTTTTTTCTTAAGAGGGATCCAACTTGTATGATTACCTGTAGGAGGACATCGGTGGTGCCCTGTCTAATGTGCTGGAGAGACGACGACAAGTCGTACTGTTGCTGTTTCTTTCCGGACTTTCTTGCCGGACTGTTTGCAATTTTTCTGCTTCTCAAAATTAGTGATGATCACAAAAAAAAGCATGCAAGCCTGCCCGGCAAAAGAGGTGCAAGAGGTGCACACATGATTCATTTGTGTGTTTGATTCGTGTGTTTGGATAATTTTAAGATTCCTTTGGTGTTTACACATTGTTTATTTGGTTAATAAAAATCTGCTTAAATCTGGCAGTTGAGGCTGCCTCGACTGCCAAATAATATTCAATATGGAATAAATCTATTACTATGGGAATAAATTTATTAGTTTGGTCGCGAACTTTTACTATTACTTTATCACTGCTGGGAATCACTCATTCAAAATTAACCTGTCATATGTGTACTAATTCCCTTTTACACATACCATTTTTTAATCGTTAAACTAGATTCCTTATTCCAAACATGAGCGAAAAAGTGGAAGTGTTTTTAGCGCACAGAAATCTGTGTGTGTTGGGTTCCATTCCGGAAAACCTTTATTGTCTATGCACTTTTTACAGAAAAATTCTGTGTTTTCAGGAATGAGTGATTCCCACCAGATGAAAGTGAATAGAATCGAAAGTTAATAAAAAGTATATAGAATGAATACTTTTTATCACACCCAACGGACAAATACTTTTATTAACTGCCAAATTTGGAATTTGGAATCCCTAAAGAAGAAACAGTAACTGTCTGTTTAATCACTACTCGCGTCACCTACCGGCCTATTTTGGCCGGCAGGCCGGCAGCTGAAATTTTCAGAATTTTCTATGTACTGTATTGATTGGCTTTGCTGAAAGCTATCCTCGCTAAAACACTCACATTGCTCTCCAGCAAGAAGAAACCACACTCTTTTGCAAAACACTCTTTCTTTTGCGAAACACTCTACTAACAATCGACAATCGGCAATCACCATGGCCCTGCTGGAGTTACTAGCACTAATTGAAGAATACTATGAGGATAACTACTTAACCCCCGATTACAACAATCCACTGCTTGGCGAGGAAGATAAGAGAAGAAGGGATCATAGAACTCCTAGAATTGCAATTAAGAGATACACTCAATCTCCTTTTATTTATCTGTACCAATCTGGCAACGATCAAGCCCTTCTAAACTGTTGTGGCGTCGATCATGTAGTATTCAGGGAGCTCTTACATCTATTTGAGCCACTCTACAATTCGTACACTGTCGATAAGAACACTGGAGTTATTAGACAGAAGAAGATCCGTGCCACAGCAAACCAATTCAATGCAACTGGCTGCCTTGGTCTTGTCTTATTCTGGTTTCAAACCAGAGGATCAGCAGCAAGAGTAGTTGCTCTAGCGTTTGGATTAACAGCTTCTCCTATGTACAGATGGCTGAAATTTGGATGGAAGCTCCTTCTTTCTGCATTACAACACCATCCTGCTGCAAAAGTTTGCTTGCCAAATGAAGAAGAGATTCAACAATATGTCGATGCTATTGCTGCAAAGTATCCTGTGTTAGCACCTCACAGAGTGTGGGGTGCCTGCAATGGGCTCAAACTCCATATCCAACAGTCTGGTAACTGGATGAAGCAAAACCAATACTACAATGGTTGGACTTGTGGGACGTACGTCAACAGTGTTTTCATGTTCGCTCCAGGCGGAAGGATCCGGGGTTGCATTTTGAATGCTCCAGGATGTTGGCATGATAGTACTCAAGCTGACTATGGGCTTTATGAAAAGATGGAGCTCATGTATGATAAATACCTAGCAAAGCTTATTGTCGATTCAGCTTTCAAATTGTCTAGAAAGCCATACCTCATGCGGAGTTGCCAACACGATCATTTCAATGCAGCAGATCTTACAGTGAATCAGGCTGCTACCAGCGTCTGACAGTTCTCTGAATGGGGAATGCGACAGATCCAAGGCAAATTTCCCCGGATGAAGGACAGCATGCTCCTGGAAGAAGGAGGTGACAGGAAGATTATTCTGAAGCTCCTTGTTTGTCTGTACAACTTCCAGACAGCTAAAATTGGAATCAACACCATACTCAACACGTACATGAGTCGGACTGAAGGTTTCTTCTCCTATGAATTGGTACCAACAGAAACTGCAGACGATGTATTCGATCCGATTGATTAGTAGCAGATCCAATCGATTATCAATTAGTAGCAAATTAGATGATAATCGATACTAGTAGTTACGAATTAGCGTTAGTACTACTACTAGTAGTCGTATTGATCATCGATCGATTACGTCCGCACCTCTACTGTAGTCGATTGATTTGATCAATTGATTAGAGCAGTATTTAGAGCAGTCGACAACAGGTTCGAATAACTTTGCTCCAGCGCACCTCTAGTGGTTTTCGATCCCTCTTTTAAGGTGCTACAATAGAGTTTTTCTATTGCCTTTGTAGCCTAAGTTTCTGTCTGGAGCAATGTTGGTGTTGTTGTTGAGTTTGTTGTTGAGTTTAACTAATAATCGATTCTTTTATTTTAACTAACTAACTAACTAACTACTAATGGATCAATTCGATTCGATTCGATTCGTCTGCACTAATTGATTTCTAACAATCGATTCGATTCATCTAACGACAAGAGATACTCACACAGCGGTGAGATACTTGGAACAGGGAGCCAGCAAAAGAGAGACATTCGTACTACGGCGGAATAGTCGGAAGACGACCTACAAGCAGAATAAGAGATACTCGTGAAAGACGGAATACTCAGAAGAACCAAGAAGACCAAGATATTCGCAACGAAGGAATACTTGGAAGAAGAACAACAAGAAGACGACGTGTTATCGGAAGACCAAGTCGCGACACGAAGAACAGCGACTGTACTGTCAAAAGACCTCAAGCAAGTACAATCGGAAGACCAAGCCGCATCGTGTGGATATTTATGATCAACTCCACAGCAGTTTAGAAGGGCTTGATCGTTGCCAGATTGGTACAGATAAATAGATTGAGTGTATCTCTTAATTGCAATTCTAGGAGTTCTATGATCCCTTCTTCTCTTATCTTCCTCGCCAAGCAGTGGATTGTTGTAATCGGGGGTTAAGTAGTTATCCTCATAGTATTCTCCAATTAGTGCTAGTAACTCCAGGGCCATGGTGATTGTCGATTGTCGATTGTTAGTAGAGTGTTTCGCAAAAGGAAGAGTGTTTTGCAAAAGAGTGTGGTTTCTTCTTGCTGGAGAGCAATGTGAGTGTTTTAGCGAGGATAGCTTTCAGCAAAGCCAATCAATACAGTACATAGAAAATTCTGAAAATTTCAGCTGCCGGCCTGCCGGCCAAAATAGGCCGGTAGGTGACGCGAGTAGTGATTAAACAGACAGTTACTGTTTCTTCTTTAGGGATTCCAAATTCCAAATTTGGCAGTTAATAAAAGTATTTGTCCGTTGGGTGTGATAAAAAGTATTCATTCTATATACTTTTTATTAACTTTCGATTCTATTCACTTTCATCTGGTGGGAATCACTCATTCCTGAAAACACAGAATTTCTGTGTCATAATGCATAGATGTGCATAGATGCGTGTTTTTGGGAATGAAAATGAACAGACACAGATTTCTGTGCGCTAATTTTTTTCCCACATACATGTTCATTTTTGGAATAAGGAACTTGGCCATACCTATGATATAAATGATGAAAAATTGGTATCTCCCTCTTTCTCCGACTAAAAAAGGTACGTACCCTCTGACTAAAACTAGGTATCTTTCTCAATAATTTTGTTGGTGTAGTTTGAAATTTGTGTTGGTAATTTTCCTTCTTTTCCCATCTTGATCATAATGCTGATGTGTTCTCTCTTAAACCTTCTACTATGGCACTTGAGTTCCTTTCCGTCTTCTGTATGATAAACAATGACGGTGACGCCAACAACAAAGATGAAGATTCTCCTGACAAAAAGTGTCTAAAAGATAGAAGAACACCAAGGCTAGCCCTTTGCCAGCACCACCAATCTGCCTTCATTTACCTTTTCAACTCTGGCAATAAACAGGCTGTTCTCAACTGCTGTGGTGTAGACCACAAGAAGGTCTCTCGCAATCTCCTAGACCTTTTCCAACCAGTATTTGATATTTACACAATTGATAAACAAACCAAGCATATCCGCAAGAAGCTAACCTTAACAAAGAATGGAGTACCAAAAGGAAGAAAATGAGAGGCGGATGCAACATGTTGTCTTTGTTTAGTCCTTTTTTGGTTCTGCACATGAGGATCTGTTGCAAAAATCTCCCCAATTGCTTTTGGACTTGTTACATCTACTGTCATGTACAAATGTACAAATGGATTAAGTTTTTGTAGAATGTTCTTTTGTGTGTATTGCAGAATCATCCAAAGGCAAGGATTGTACTTCCAAACAAAGAAGAAATGGAGGATTACATTAGCGCAATTGGTGCAAAATATCCTGCACTTCATGAATATTGAGTATGGGGTGCCGCCAATGGGCTTAAACTCAAAAATGGTTGGACGTGCAACACTTATGTGAATAGTGTTTTCATCTTTGCACCTGATGGGGGAATCCGCATAACTGCTTTCAACTGTCCTGGGTCGTGGCACAACAGTACCATTGCAGAGTACGGTGTTTATGACCAGATGCAGGAAATGTTCAATAAGTATGGTGCAATGGTTGCCGTCAACTCCACATTCAAAGTAAGACTTAACAACTATCTTATCCAGACTTTGCAATTGGATCCAGAAGGCGCTGCAGCTCTTGTGTTGAATCGTGAAGCGACCTCGCTTTGGCAGTTATTGGGGTGGGGGGTGCGGATGATACAGGGGCAGCTCCCACATTTGAAAGACAGGCTTCTTTTAGAGGACTTTGGAGATTGGAAGGTCATACTTTATTTGATAATACTTCTGTACAGCAACTAACAAACCAGTACTGTTGGCCACAACCAGATCCTAAATGTTTTCATGGATAAGAAGGGCGGATACTTCTCTTATGCCAATGTGCCAACTGAGGTGGCTACCAACTTTTTGGAGATGGGGATGGCCTAGTGCGCGTGCACGTACCTTGAGCCGTCGAGTCAGTGATTGGGTGCGAGAGCCGTTGAGCCGGTGGATGTTTGGACTTAGCATTGAATGGACTTAAGGTTTGATTTGAAAACTGGACTTAAGGTTTGTCCAAAGTTTTGCTTTCGGATTTTGTTTTGGGTGGCTGAGTAGATTGTTGGATCAATTCATCAAGGACTCGGAGTAGATTATTGAGTGGGTTGTATCCACCATGGTCGATGGCCAATTGTCATCGTTGACCCCCAAAATTTAGACAAAGATTAATTTAGATTTGGACATAGCTTTTGCTGTTGCTAAGCTTGGACCTTGAATCGATACAAGTAGTTTTGATCCATCTGGAGTAGTTTTTACTTTTGGTGTTCAGGCTCGTAAAAACTGCATAACTCCTTAAGAGGGGCTCAATGCAGCGCCAATCAGAGTTAATCCCATCAGTTCTTTGATACTTGGACGTGTGAGTAAAATTGCATCTATGTGTTTTGATACATAGACGTGGGAATCATTGGGAATCGTTGGCGGGTGCATGTGGTTGCATACATGGACGTGGGAATGGTTGTTCACAATAAATTTCAATAGAAATTCAGACTTTTATGTACCAACTTCAGGATTTTACAAGCTCTTTTAGTTTAGAGCTCTAATTTATTATTCCTTGCTAAGCTCATAATTTGTTTTCTTGCAAAACCAAAAAAAATAGAATCCATATGTGAACTTTGAATCTACTAAATTATCTATGTTCGCAAATCCGAATCCGAATTACACTTTGCTAAGCAAATAAAATTGACAATCTACTTGACCATGGTGGCGCTGAGTCAGAGTGAGATGAGAATCAACTTCAAAGCCAATCCAAGTCAAATCATAGGCTCAACTATCTTCTGACTCAAAATTATTCGGAGTCCATATCTAGTTCAAATTCATTGAAGTCCAGTTTTGTCACTTAAAACAAGTAAAAGTCCATTAATCCAAGTCAAAGCCATCTCTTTGACAGGCAACTTGTCATTTGAGCTCAGACCTTCCCTTGAAATTGAAGTTGACCCAAATGAGCCACCAACCGTTCCAATCAAAATTGAAACAACAACAACAACAGATTATGAGTCCGATTTATTTGAATTGTCTGAGTCCAATTTATTTGAATCTGACCTGTTCGAATCTGTATGGTTTGATTCTGTATCACAACAGGCTTGGGCTTGTTGGGCTTTAGATTTCTTGTCCAAATCCAATTCCAAGCCCAAATTTGATTCCAAATCCTTATCCTTACAACGACATGTTGGACAAGCTCTTGGTGAATCCAAATCCTTCTCCTTGCGATGCCATGTTGGACGAGCTCTTGCTGAATCCAAGTCACCACAATTGCGTTTCTTTTTGCTCTTCTTGGCATTATTTGCAAAGAGGCTGGCAAAATTCACAACAACCTTGGAGATGACAATCACAACCACCTTTCTTTCTTTCCTGTTCATGGCAGCTTGCTTCTCCAAGTCTTTTCTGTTTGTCTCAGCTTGCTTCTCCAAGAACGACATAAGTTCTTTGTTCATGAGTTCTTGTCTGGCGACTCTGTTCTTGTTGATGTACAATCTGTACGATCTCTTTCCTGGTGATGGGGTCAATGATGCCAAAGACATAGAGGCAATGGTGCCAGCAGCATGAACGTGTATGTCTTTGTTCTTGTTTGGTACTAGTTGCGTAGGTTGGCCAAGAGGGAGTTGGGTTGGGGGTTGCGTAGGTTGCGTAAATTGAGTAGGTTGCATAGGTTGAGTAGGTTGAGTGGTGGGTTGCGTAGGTTGACCAAGAAGAATCATGGGAGGATTAACAGAAAGCCATCATTGTCTTTGCCAAAAAGGTCTTCCTCTTTGATACTAATCAATCCATCCTCATCATAACCTTGTTCCATATCATACTTCTGGTGTCCATTGCCCCCTTTAGTCTTCCACATCATCCTTGTCTTGATTTCCTTTGCCACCCTAAAATCCTAGGGACATGTTGGATCACCAGTTGGATTTTTTGCAATGTAGATTGATTAGTTTTTGGTGAATGGATTGTCCTTCCCTCAGGCTGTCTGGATAGGTATCTTTACGGAGTTGGACAATAAATTTCCATTCCTCTTTAGAGATAAGAATAATATGAAATAGCTTCTTCAACAGAGACCTGAGTTTTGGTGTGGTGTAGTTTGATGGACCCTTGGGCATGATGAATATTGTATGGGGAATTGGTGGAACATATATCTCCCCTGCCTCATTGTGGAAAAAGATGAAGTTGGTCAGCAACAGCAGGTAAATCATTTTTATTAATTAAAATGTTGTTTTTGTGACTTCTCTTTTTTCCAATTTTTGGTGACTGGTTGTATGATTGAAATTGGCGATTGGCAATCCGTTGGACTGTGACTGGACGTTTTTGTTCTTGTTTTTGTTCTTATGTGACTCATCTGTTGGATTACTAGCAAGGGAATGAAAAATGTGGAGTCCTGGATTCCAAATGGCCGACACAAAATTGTAAGATTTTTGTTTTTACGAGGGGTTCTCGTATACATGAAAATAGCTGAATGTGTGTCAAAAAGACACACAATGAGTGATTCCCACCAATGATAAAGTAATAAAAGACCAAAGATATAAAAAAATGTTCACGAGTGAATAGATTGAATATATTTTTGGCGCACCCAATGGATGACGAGTGAATATGGAATTCAGAATCTCTAAATAAGAAACAGTAACTGTCCGTTTAATCACTACCCGTGCCACCTACCTGCCTCTTTTGGCAAGCAAGGCTAACCAGAAAGGTTAAGTATTTTATTCAACGAGCCTTTTGCTTGATCGTGATATATGGAATAAATGAGGCCCATTTCGATCATCCGGTATTGATTTTCATGATTGCAATAAGTAATTTCTTCATGGGCGCTATATGTACTCTTTTGAATGCACATATGGGCTCCAAGTGTTTACTTATCGATCCAGTCTTTAGTGATGCCTTGGTTCGAATCATTTAACCTGTTTCTTTTGTAGCCGTAAGTGGAATCATTTTTACCACTCAATGACAGCAGAGGTGCACAGCACGATTCAGCATGCCTTGGGTGACTGAAATATTTTATTTTAGTGATTCCGTTGGTGTTTATTCGTTGTTTATTTAGCTAATAAAAATCTGGCAGTCGATGCAGTCTCGACTGCAAAATTATATTCAGTAGTTAATAAATCTATGTACTATGTGAATAGATTTATTACTTTGGTCGGAAACTTTTACTCCATTACTTTATCATTGGTGGGAATCACTCAAATCTGTGACAAATGACACTTTTCTGTGTCGACACAGAAATTCTGTGTTTTCGGGAATGGCCCAATAACCGCTTAGTATTCTGTATGGCTCATTGTTTCGTACGAATTTGATTGGATAGGTTCAAGTAAATTGGTACTCATATGGTTAAAAATGATTCAGTAGGACATGTGCGGTACTCGTACGAGTAATCACTCGTATGACGGACCATAGTTCAACCATGAAGTACGAGTACGTACTCGTACTAGTAACTGTTACTCGTAATACTAAGATCTTAAACTTTATGTAGAGGGCCTAGAGGGCCCCAGGCCCAGGGCCCAGCAATGCAACGAGTGTGATACGGCACGCACGTGATCGCATTAAGTACGTACCGGCAGGAATGCCGCATCCCGGCTCGAGCGCTGCCAAAAAGAAGGGGTTATTTATACGTTTCAACCGATAGTCGAAAAATTCGTGCCGTCTTGCGCCAGGAGGGCCGGCTAAGGTTTGATACAACAGATGTTTCATCCAACGTCCACTATTTTTACAGAGGAGCACCATGGGAATAAGTGGGCTAGTGTTAACACGCGCGCATTTCAAGGAAGCTGTCCTATCGTAATTGGAACACCAAAATTTTGAAGTTTACCGATATAGGTAGTAGCGACCATCGTAAATCCGAACCCGTGAAAGACCATGCAGTGATTTGTAATTTTACTCTTGTTCCCGCTACAAGTGAGTCCGTGAGACACTCCCTCCAATGGAATATTATTTGTACTTGCTGGAACCGCCTCAATGGCCAAGTCTTTGTTGTCGACAAACATCCATACAATATCCAGCTCGCAACTACATAAGTATCGGAAACAACAGCCACCGGCGACATTCGAAGTGCTTCCAGTGAAATCTCAAGTCGTTCCTAAAGGCAGGATCCAAGGATAACTTATTGCGGACGAAACAAAACAAAACAAAACAAAACAAAACGGAACCGACGATAACAAGAGAAAGAGATAGCGACGTCATCATGACAGGTGGCACTCAAGTGAATTTGTCGTTCAATGCACAACGGTCGATCGGGCCGAATCTCGACTTGCGGATCATCGATGACACTTATGGAAAGAATGCCGATTTATACGAAGACGTCCTCCGGGTACCGATGACGGCGACACACGAGGAGATCCAAAAGGCCTACTTTGACCGACGAAGCGAGCTCTTCACGCTGCTAGCCAAGCTCGATGCGGCAGCCAGGGGGCCGCAATCTGCGTCTCCCGCTTCCCTAGCGAGTATCGACAAGCGCCGATACCTGGCCGAGCGAAAGATGGAGTCGGTCGTGATTGTCGTGCGGATCTTGGCGGAGCCAGCATTGCGGAAAGCCTATGATAAGATCCGTACGAAGCGCACGGGCATCGAAGAACCATCGGCTGCCTCTGATGTCGGACAGAACCTCCAGCACGCAGCATCTTTGGCTACGTCTTCTTCCGCTTCGGAATCAAAGAACTGGATCCAGTCTACACTTTCGTCGCCCATCTTCTCTTCGTTCAGTACTAGCAAGGCATATGACGGTGACGGTGACGATGTCGATGACGATGACGATGACGACGAAGATCGAAAAGAAGACGAAGAACGAAACCCGCGCAAGTCAAAGCGCCGGCAAAAACTGAAGAAACAATTTTGTCACTCCAACCGCGATCTCGATTCGGAACGCGTTCAAGAAAATCTCCCGGAACGATCAACGGAACAGGAGAAGAAGTCCATTTGGGGCCGGAAGAAGCGCAAGAAGAAAGCGCAACAGAAAAATTCCTCCCTGAATGATAGCATAGATACGAACGCGACCGACTTGAGTTTGACCGACAACGAAGAAACGCACAACCACGGTACAAATAGTAAAAAGATTGAAGAGACATACGACGTTAGGCCTAGCCTGAGCATTCGGAGTTCTACATCTCAAACCACCGACTACGATAGTGTCAGTCCCTACGAGGTCGTGAAACGAGGAGGAGAACTAAGAAACAGCAACCAACGAAGGCAAATCGTCCAGAACGAAACACTGGAAGATGACGATGATACCACCCGAAGAGACGACGACACCCGAACTTTTATGGGCGATGATGGAGAGACCTTTGCGACGGCGAGTATCTTTTCGAAAGACTACGATGACGATTATACGGAAAGAGGTCCGTGTGGTGGAGCATTTGGTTGCATTGCTGCATCCAAGACCATCAAGAGTATAACGGACGAATTGTCGGGTGCCTGTGAAGACACTTTGGTCAGTGTTGACCAGGTATTCCACGCCTTTACTCTGACCGACAAGGACATTAAGGCCGTGACGAAAAAAATCCACAAGGCTCAGCGACAACTGGACAATTGAAGGAAGGGATAATGCAGCACAGTCCGTCCCTGTGGTCTTTCCTATTCTTACGAGGCAATCATGACAAGCAATTCGTACAGTTTCATGCTACAGCGCTGTCCTTTGTTTTGTCCCCTTTCGTTCAATACATTAAGTTGTCAAATCCCTTTTTTTCGGCTACTTTTGAGGCACTTGCATTATTTCTATATAAAACGATACATTCGGGAGTCTTTGACGTCCTATGGGGCTTGAAGCTATCACCATCAGTTCCATCGTGAGTAGATTACGCAATGTTCCGCTTACCATCTTTGTGTACACTACGGCACAGCACTGTAAAGTAAGTAAAAAGTCTTTTTACCTAGAACTTTCGTCCCGTACCGGTAGATTCGTGCTGTCGCAATCGAGAGCGTCAACTTGCTGTTTCGTTGTATCTTCAACTCTAGTATACAGTCGTGGAAGGTATCCACCATGGACTTCAGACTAAGATGAAGAATGACGAGATCTTTATCTCATCCTAGATTTTGTGAACCATTTGAGATAGGACATTGCCAAGTGAATACGAAGTACGAACTTCGTACGGTACTTGTAGTACTTTAAGCTTGATGTCATCTTGTATCGGTTCTCTTTCATTGCTATTCGACTTCCGAATTCGTTTCGCGTTTGTACCGTAAGATTATGTCTGTACGGTAGCCGTAATTATTGTATCTAGTCCTAACCGAAACTCAATAGATTTAGCCATAGTGCTCTTACCGGTATCCTTCGGCGAAGAATGGGCTAGTGTTGTTTCTAGTTTCGCCTATTTTCAGGTGGGCATAAAAAGTCTTCGACGGAAAAACAAAACTTTCCCTCACACATTTTTGGCAATTTCAAACCAGAAACTTCGGTTTACGCGCCAACAATGCGTCACGCACCGCTTCTCGTTCGTTACTATCAGTAAGATTTGTCACATGGACAGAGTAAGATTACGAGTAAGTACCGGTATATACGGTATTGGATATTTGTTGTAGCGTAATTACGGTAAAATCTTACCCGTACATACGGTACGTACGGCACCTGCACCTTGCGCGCGGAACGATGTCACCGAATACCGTAAGATTACAGTACTGGTAGGACGTACTCGTACCGTAGAACTACTGTTCGTTCGTGTTTTTTTAAGGCGAGCACCGACTATCTCAATGTTCATTTTGATACGAGAAGCAAGAAAGAGTTGGTCTAATCTCTACATCTACAACGATCATCACATTGAACCAAAGGCAAGCAAGCATATCGCTTCGTGGAAAAAATAGAGAGAGTGGTGTGCGGCACTGGAGTCTCTGGGCAAGGGGAGAGACGAACGGAGCAAGGTGGACAAGACAAACCAGAGCCGTCGTCGCTGTTTCAATCAAGTGTGCGACTAACAAATTGTGGGACGTCGGGAATAAGTCATTATCGTATTGATAGAGCCAAAAAAACGTCGATACAGTCTTATCTTTTCCAGCATCTATTTACGACACTTAGCACTCCACTAAAGAATAAACTAACAAGATGGGATGCTCTTCTTCGAAGCAAGTGGATTTGGACGCCAAGTTGAAGGACCCCTTTTTCAAGGGTCTGACCAGTAGCGTTGATAGTGAAAATGGTACACCCACAACCAACAGTCAGTCGCATACCAGTACGAAGAATGGTACAAATTCGGTGGGGAAGTCACAAGCTCCGGCTTCATACAACAGCGACGTATATGTCGACAAGTCGAATGCCAATCATTGGAGTAAATTCAGACCTCCGGTTACATCGGAAGATTTTGTTGATAACAATTTCATGGATGAGAACTTTCCAAGGGAAAAAGTGGGGTATACGGCACCATACGCCCCAAGCAATGGTCCTTCTGCTGACCCAACTACCAACGACGACGTGGTACCGCCTCCAGCCTTGGACTACGGTGACTTTTCCCGGGCACCAAGCTTGGGTTTGGCAAAACGGTCCATTGTGACTGTGTCAAATAAGAGCGAAAGAACCCGCAACCAATCTTCTGCTGATTCGTCGTCCGATGAGAAAACAATCATCACCAACGTCTCATTCGACGACATTTATGCGAGGAAGGAAAAGCTTGGTTTTGGTGCTTTTGCCAACGTGTTTTTGGCAACGCATAAACCAACCGGCGCTTATTATGCAGTGAAAGTGGTTGACCACTCGAGAATGATGTGGAACGACAAGGATCACCTGAAAAACGAAATTGATAACATGTTCAAGGTGCGAGAAGGCCCGAACATTGTACAGTTGTATGAATGTTATTATTCAACTTACGATCCCGAGGAAGGAGACGATGAATTTGATGGAAGAAATAATATGGGCCAACAAAAAAGGAAACCAAATTTATGCTATTTAGTGATAGAACTCATGGAGGGTGGAGAACTGTTCGACAGAATTATTGAAAAGCGAACTTTTACGGAGCGGGAAGCCCGAGATTCGATTAGATGTGTGTTGGAAGCCCTGAAATACATGCACGAGAGACGAGTTGTCCACAGGGACTTAAAGCCAGAGAACCTATTGTTGAAATCAAAGGACAAAACCAAGCTGACGCCAGTAAAACTTGCGGATTTCGGATTTGCAAAGTCCATTTCCTCCAAAAACGGGTGTCGATCTCTGTGTGGGACACCGGGCTACTTGGCACCGGAGATTCTAGAGCGCTTTCCGTCGTACGACGTTCAGTGTGATGTTTGGAGCGTAGGTGCAATTTTATTTTTGTTGCTAGGTGGATATCTACCATTTGACGATGAGAGCGGAAACGATGAGCGAGTCTTTGATCGGACCAGGAACGCAGCCTATGATTTCCACCCTCGTTGCTGGGGGAAAGTTTCTTTTGGAGCAAAGGACCTGATATCACGATGCTTAACGATCGATCCACGAAAACGGTTTACGGCAGAGGAATGTCTGAAGCACGGATGGATGGCGAAAAGCGAGGTGGCCCGAGACGCGCAGCTTGATGGGATTGCGGTCAAACTGCAGGCGAAACAGAAGATGAAAGCGGGCGTTCAAACTGTAAGTTTTTCAGCGTGTGGATGTGAATGTGGAACGCCGTGATTTGTTTCTTTTATTTACTAGATTCGAAGTTTCAAAACGCCACGGTAGGGAACTCAATTGAAAAATATAATGCTTTCGTTTTCATCATCGATATCTATCCTCGGGATTTCCGTTTCTATCCAACATCTATTCCAGTTGATGGCCACTGACCGTCTACAGCAGCTTAATGACGATTTTTCGAATTATCTCGAAAAGAAGCGACAAGATTCAACCGTATCACACATGTCATACATGTCGTACATGACAACAGGAACTAGGTATGGTCATGCTAAATTTATAGCGGATGCTCCGTCCGGTAAGCCTTTCGAAAACTTTTACTGGGTAGGGGAATTGTTGGGAGAAGATGAGTATTCTTCCGTTCACCGATGCATCCGCAATCAGACCAAACTTTCATACGATGTGAAGCACGTCAATTTGAAGGACCTAGAAAGTAATGCTCGAAAGACAGTTGAAGACGAAATTATGTCACTTAAGTTATTGCGGGGTGGTCCACATATCATACGACTTTTGGACGTGTTTGAAGAGAGGAATAATCCAGGGCATAAATATTTAGTTTTCGAAGCCATGATGGGTGGGAATCTTTTGTCGCGCATCGACGATAAAGAAGTTTACACAGAACGAGAAGCCCGTCAGGTATGCAAAACTGTCTTTACCGCCATTGATTACTGTCACAGAAAAAAGATTGCCCACAGAGATATCAAACCACAAAATGTGTTTTTATACGAAGAGGGTGACGACACAAGCGTGAGAGTCGCAAATTTTGGATTTGCCAAGAAAGTTACGCACGAATATTGTCTTCAGACATTGTGTGGGACACCAAACTATGTCGCTCCAGAAATTCTAGACCACCGAGTGGAAGGCTATGATCAAAGATGTGACATTTGGTCTCTAGGAGTTTTCACATACTTTCTGTTAGGGGGCTATCCTCCTTTCGAGGGAGTGAACGAGAACTTAGGTTTCGAAATCTTACGTGGAGAATACGAATTCCATGAAGAATACTGGGGTGAAATATCCGATTCCGCAAAACAGATGATTTCGTATATGCTTTTGGTGGATCCCAGACAACGCATCACTTTACCGGAGGCCTTGTCGTGCATGTGGATGGAAACAGAAGAAGAACGTCTAGTCCTCAGAGACTTATCATTGGCTCAAGATTCAATACGTGAAAAAACGAAACCTACGGAGCAGATTAAGGTAGCCGCAAACGCAATTCTTGCGGGAAACAAATTCTTGTCGATTGCTAGCATGTTCAAGGGCGATGACTCAATCATTTCCGTCGCAACCCCAGTCAGAAATCAGACCATTCAGATGAGTGATGTAGAAGACGAAAGCTTCCGCGATTTGTTCGTGTGGGGATCACAAGTAAGTGAATGGGTTTTTCCTTTAAAATATACCCACATGATTATTGTTTATGTTGCATTTTGTTCATTGCGGTTTGAGAAGAAAATCGATAGCTTTTCTTGCTAGTTGTTGAATCCACGCGGTACGCGTATCCCCTTTCTCACAAACTATTCACACCGTACTCTCTCGTGTTTTTCAGATTGGGATTGGTTCATTTTCTGTGGTACATGAGGTTGTAATGAAGAATACAAATCAGGTGTATGCTGCGAAAAAAATTGAACGGGACGATCTACATCCTAGTGATGCCGTTGCACTGCATGATGAGATTGCCGCTTTGCAAGAGGTGTCGGATTGCGAACACATCGTGAAGTTGTATAATGTATTTGATGAACCTGACTATACCTTTTTGGTACTAGAATGTATGAAGGGGGGAGATTTGATCGATCGGATAATTGAGAAACACAATTACACAGAATTCGATGCGAAAGAAGTTACTCGAAAGTTACTCATGGGCGTAGCCCATTGCCATGAAAAAAAGATAGCGAATAGAAACCTGAAACCAGAAAATCTCTTATTGAAATCAAACAGTGATACCGACGTAAAGATCAGTGACTTCGGATACGCGAAGAAGGTGACGTTTCCAAATTCTTTGAGAACGCAGTGCGGAACTGAAGGATATGTAGCGCCAGAAATTCTGGAGCATCGGCCTGCATATGACGTCAGCTGTGATATGTGGAGTTTGGGAGTGATTCTGTACATTATGTTAGGAGGATACCGTCCTTTTAGAGGAGAGGAGGAAGAAGAAGTCATGAAGCAAATTAGGTACGGAGAATACAAGTTTCATAAAAGGTATTGGGGAGACATTTCAGATGATGCAAAAGATTTGATTGCAGAAATGTTGACTGTTGACCCAGTGAAGCGAATCACAGCAGAAATGGCTCTCGCTACTAAGTGGATTAAAGCAGATAGGCTTTCTCTCGGGACAGTTGAACTCTCGAAGAACTTGGAGAACTTAAAGACTGGTCGAAATTCGACACGAACGATGAAAGCAGCTGCTGCTGCCGTCATTGCCACCAACAAGCTTCAAAGCATTGGTGGTTTTCGTGCTTATCAGGACTTCTGAAAGGAATATTGCGCAGTTTGAAGTATGAGCAGTCCCGATTTCTTTACAGATCTCGAGTCTTAGAAGCTTTTTGTAGATCAGGTTGCCTCTTTTTGTACTGCGAGTGGGACGGTGAATTCGCTTTCCGCTCCATTTCTCTTACGATTTCAAAGTTGGTACACGTAGAGTATCTTGCAAACTGTAGGACCTCCTTTTTTGTGGGAGGAAAACCTGACTTTGAGTGCGGATGTGAGGATAAATCCCTAGTCACTAGCGAATAAACTCACACTTATTGTAAATTATGCGTTACTACGCCCCGGGAAACAATTGAAACACCGGATTGTTAACGCAAATTAAGGGAAACGAACTTTTTCGCAACTCAATACCGGAGTATCTTTCGGATTTAGTTTGTTCCAAAAATATTTTTGTCTATGAACTACCCAATCTGCGGAATGACCCCTTCCTTTGGTTGTAGATGGATTAAGAAGATGCTTCAGGTATCAAAATCCATCTGCAGACATCAGAGATGACATTTAAGCTATTCTTAAGATTTCAGGACTGAACATGAGGGGCTTAGGTCGGATTAGAAGTGGATGCAAACAGCAGGGGCGACGGCGCCAGCACTATTTGTGTTTGCAATACAACAATTAAAAATACCACCAATTGATGGGCAATCGATTAAACAGGGATGTACGAGGCACCCCAAGTTACAAGGTCTGGTTGTAGTAGCTTCAAGAGGCACCAACGAATGGGCAACCACACCAGGTAAAATATTGCTGTCTTGCTATTTCTTGGAATTGTCCTCTGGAGGGTATCAGGCCAGAACTCCTTCAATATCTGGTAAATTCTCACATAAATCAATGTGCAGCCCATTCAATAGTTACATATGAAGCCCGCCCATTTACAAGGTCTGTTTGTAGCTGGAAGAGGCAGTGAATAGGCGGCAGGCAAAATATTGCTGTTTCTCTATTTCTTCTTCTTGGACTTATCTGGTATATTCTCAAAGGTATTGATGTGCAACCAATTCAATAGATAAATATGATGCCCACCAATTTATGTGGTATGTTTGCATCTGGAAGAGGCAGTGAATGGGCAGCAGGTGAAATATTGCTATTTCGCTATTTCTTGGAATAGTCTTCTGTGGGGTATTGGACCAGAACTCCGCTAATATCAAGTCTTTTCTCACAGGAAATGACGTGCAACCAATTCAATAGGTATTATGAAGGCCCATTAATTTACAATGTCTGTTTGCAGGTGGAAGAGGCAGTAAATGGGCAGCAGGTGTAATATTTCTGTTTTGCTATTTCTTGTTGGACTACTAGTACGTCACATAGTCTTGTTCTGTAGGGTATTGGGCCAAAACTCCATCAATAACAAATCTTTTCTCGCAGGAATTGGTAGACAATCAATTCAATAGGTACTACTAGGGAGGCACGCCAATTTGCAAGGTATATTTGTAGTTGGAAGAGGCAGTGAATTGGCGACAAGAAAAATGATGGTGGTGTTATGGGAACAATGGTCCAAAAACTACTAAGGCAGTCAATTTCTCCCCTTTTCTCACAGAACAAAGATGCAAATAAATGCTTTTGGAACTTGTGATATTGTAGAGAGTTTGACCCTGGTCAAAGGTTGAATAGTATAGTATCCTGAGATATACTTGCTTGACTCTGGGTCTCTTTTTTGTGTGGGCCTTAACTAGTGATTTGAAAGTTACGTGATTCCCGACAAAGCTGAGTCATGAAAAAGCTAAGGAAGATTGTTGGAAAGCTGTAGTAGTAAAACCTACAGCACTATACAACCCTAGACTGAGGGACAGACACATACAGTAGAATTTGTAGCAGGAAGCATGTTCAATTAGTTCCTTCACTAGTACTAGTAATTCACAGTGACACTTTTGTGTTTCAATTGTTAGGCAACCCATATTAATACACTGCAGTAGGAATATAGATACATTTCGCAGGTTGAAAGCTTTAGGGTACACTTCATTGATCAGCCCTAGTAGGATCTTCTTTTGTTGACAAGCAGTAATTGGAACCTACCTGAAAGTAAAACGTATTCCCATGAATGTGAAAGGGCAAAGTGCATAGTACTGGGGTAGATTCACACTTTAAGTGCAAAAATACACTTTGCACAAGACTTAAGTTTGGCATGTGTAAACTGTAGCTCGGCTGGCTCGCCCTCTTAGTTTCTAACCCATGACCACGGGGTTAAAGTATTGTCAATCTCTGATCTACTAGCCAGCCATCAGCACCTCCATGAATACAATGTGACTTTGTAGGTCTACATAACCCTGGTTGACTTGGTAAGGGCCAAGCATCCCTTTGAACTTGGATAGGGTCACAAAACACTCTGATGAACCCCTTTACATGCACTGACAAACTTGGTTAGGGATGCACCCCCTTAGTAAGAAATGTGCTCTTGTGGTGATAGGAAAGTTGGGGGCTACAATCAAGAAAAAAGAGGGTTGGACAGTTTAGGTTTTGCCACAAAAATTTGTGAGTTTGCACCCTTTGTGGAGTACAAAGGTTCTAGTACTTGACTTGTTGGTGCTTACACTGTTATGTGTACTTGGTATGACTTGTAGCATTGGACTGGAATTGATACCTACTTGCCCAAGGGATCAATTAACACAACAACCCTCACAGTATTTGGTCAAGCATAAGTACTAACAAATGCAATTGCAATTGCAATTGCAATTGCCATTGTAGTAATCACAATCACAATCATAATCATAATAAAAATTACAGTCCCAACAAGCCTTTGAAACCATGGGAATTCTCAACAAAATCACCCTAGTTGATGCTGACAGCTACTAAATCAAACTCCTCCTTTCTGATGATGACAGAAAACCTCCAGTCTGGAAGGATCTCGTTCGCCACGGGAAACCAGAAGTGTCAGGCAAACTTTTATCCAAGGCAATATGGTAGGGTTTTCAATGGAAACTAGCTGGAATTTTAATAACAATATTTTCCCTGAATGATGTAAAACATATTGTATGTTGTTCACAGTACACATACTGTTGTGAGCACTGGTGTCATGTGCGTATTATTTCCCTTTTCCATGACCTCCTGGTATCCAACTTGTTCATTGTCTTTAAGTTTCATAGCTTGCAGCATGTAAATAGTAGACCACTTTTCTACATGTTGCCTACCAACGGAAATACATGATTTTTTAGGGGAACTAAAGGAAATTAAGGAAGACTACAGGAAAATTCTTTTCATGTGCCGCCTAACAATTGAAAGACAACATTTTAAAGGAAAATTAAGGGAGCTTAAGGGGAAGTAAGCAAACCTGGTTCCTGATAGAAATTTTTCAGTGTGTTACTGCCTGATTCTCAAATAAATCAATTCTTGGGAGTGTGAACGGCACAGCTGTGTTCTTTGAAGTTTGTAGGAGTTACTATCTATACATCCACACATACGCAAAAGCTAACATATGCAAAGGACAGGCAGATGGTCGCTTGGAATCACCGATGGTTTGAAACTTGTGGGACACTCAACTGCATCAAATTAGTATTCCCTATTAAATTCCTTTCGTGACCAGAAGGACCAAAGCTACCAAAGGGTAGATTTCCTATGCGCATGAATCAATGAGTCCAATGTCCTCAATGCCACTCTTTCAAGTGTATCTCCCTCTAAATTAAGCCAGTGAAAATTTGGATATCTCCAAAGCACTGACTCTGATCAAGTTGGTGCTCGCTATTTTATCTGTATTTTTTCTTTTCTTGCAGCACCGACACTGGTCAGCACCACTTCTCCATGTGTGGGGTCCTTCCCTTCTTCCAAAGACTTGACAAAAGAGGTGGGGCAAACAAAGCAAAGGTGAGGGACTCATACATGATGTTCTTATTGCTGTTGGTTAAAAAAATACGGCAACAAAAATACTATAGGATTTGATCAAAATATGAAACACGATTGAAAAAAGTGTTCCACGACCTACAAAATCACAGGTTAATAATATCAGGGCCATTCTGCGGGTGCGTGATGAATTCGATACTGGATTCAATTGCATGATTAGTCACAATTAAAGGTTAAGTATTAAAAAGAGATACAAGCTACCAAATCACTAAAACCAAGAAGGTTAAGTAAACACTTGGATTGCAATATCATGTAAATTTGAAAGAACGTGCATGTGTGCCCATGAGGAAACTACTTATACTCCTGGAGAAAAGCAGTATCTAAATATGATGGGGTCGCATTTATTCCATTGAAAATACAACAATACGGCCTGACAAAAGACCCATTCAATTAGCCTTATAACTCGCACAATTGTTACCCTTCCATATGATTGTGCCTAACTTTCCATGGCAATATGGTAGGTTTTGTTGCTGTCGCTTGTCACTTAAACGATGCTCATGCTTGCGTCAAATTTGTGCTATGTATCAAAAAAATTCTGAAATGTTTGTTGCCCGCATGAAAAATAGTTCTCTACGTATTTTTTCATGCAACAATTTCAAGGATGACTATTTCCGCACCCATAGTTTCAGCCCCAGTATTATGGTTGCTTCACAATTTTTCTATTATACAACTTCGTTTCATGCTTACCCCAATAATAATTTATTCTCCATTCGAATCTTGTTTTTTCCACATGGAACTCATCTTTTGTAATAATATCCTCAATGTGCAATGATATTGTTGTAGGGTTGATACAAACTTCTTCACAATTATATGAGTTTCTTGATAACCGACAATCTATTATGTTATGTCCATTTCACAATACTCACACTATGAATATAAAAAACAAAAGCCAACAAACATATTTTTGTACAAAGAAGAAGAAAGTATTTTATCTGCATTTGCAATAATCTCCTTCATACTATTCAATTTTAACACCAGACAAATATATTGTGGCAACCGGCATAAAATACTAATAAAGTAACAGTGGTACTATAGTGTTCTTGTTACCACCATTTACTTTTATAAATTGTCTCTGCTTTCGATATGATATTTGTAGTCATTTTCATCCTTGTCAAGAGTGTCCGTCATGTCATATTTCTGCTTGTCTTTTTTCCTTTCTATCTTCTTCGTCCTCCTTATGCTGTTGTGTATCATATCCATTTTGCTGTTGGTATGTTTTAAGTAGTTCAATCTCTAAATCTTTTGTCTGTTGTTCCTCCCTTTGTTTTTCTATTTCACATTTGTCATATCCATAAAGGTCTTGTCCCTTGTCACTCCATCCTTCCTTAATTCCTGACTTACTGTCAGTGAATTTCTTTCTTTTCCTCTTGCCCTTTGTTGTGTTTAGCCATGATTTGTAGCTGTTGCAAAGGAAAAGCAGCGCAAATGCTTCATTGCTTGAGGTGAAAATATTACAGATTGTTGTTTGTAATGATTTTCTTTTGAAGTCTGTCTGTTTTGGCAACACTGCTCCAAGATCTCTTTTGAAGAAGTATTGGAATTGAGGTGAATTTTTTCTTTGTGTAATTTTGTACTTATTTTCGAAGTTCGTGTTTTTGTTTTCCGTTATTAGAACTGTTCCTGGAAAACTATCTGGTATCTGTTTGTTCCTTTTATTGTCTAGGTGTCAGTGTTAATGGTACAATATGGTTAGAAATGATGAAAATGTGTATACTGGCAACTATGATGTTCTTGTCCATTCTTACCTTTATAATTTTTCCTGGCTAGTGCCTAAGCGTTGTGCCTACATGTAGTGATTGCTCTGCAGAAAATTCCAGTCCACTTTGGTGCATGGGCATTCATTGTCATTGGTATTTTGTTTTCATTACTCAATTTTACAATCTTGGTGATAACCGTCTTTATGTATTTGAATCTTGTTTGGTAATTATCGGGAATTTCATTTTCCTGAATGTTTGTTCCTCGATGTACACGGTAATGTAATCTTAAATGTTTTTGTCAGTGCGCTCTTTTGTTGCCTGTATTGCATCGCTTCTTGATACTGGTGCTATTGGTTGTATCTGTTTGGTTATCATTCATGTTTGTCGGCTCACTTCCTGATTCACTGCTCGCTGGGCTGTTTGTTCTAAATGTATTAATTGTTGTACCCTGAACTGGACTGCAAACTTGTTGTACCCTTACTTCTTCATTAAATCACAAATAGAAACTTACCAACTTTTGCTTTTCAGTGTTTTGGCGCGCTAGTTTTATGGGAGTTGAATAGTTTTGGAGTATGCAGATTTTAGTTGTCATTCACACTGTCGTACCATGCTAAAGTTATTAGTTCTTGTTGTAAGTGCTTGATTTACTGCGCCCTGAGGAACTCAGTATCACTACTATTTTTTGTATTGTTGCACTTGTGAGGGGGGTTGTACTGTTGCCTACCTATCCTCTGTCTGCGCTTGCCCTGACAATCTGGAATGTTGTTTCCAGAAAATCCTGGTGTGGACCAAAATCCTGGCATGGAGCCCAATATCATTGTGTACCCTACCCCATCAATGGTATGTTCCACCCTTATAGTTCCCAAGCATAGTAATATCTTGTGAGTCCAGATGTATGATGAAAATGGTAATGTATGACAGTAAAAACTTATGTTGGAGGGGTGAATCCATTTCTGTACATTTCATGACAACAATCAGTTGCAGAAGTATAGTGCTGGTGGAATGGCGTTGCAGGCTTTCTGTTTGAAACTTCTTGTTCAAATTTTAAATCTAAAATCTCAGAATTGTGCATCGGTGTTTCTTTCTGTTATGCTTTGTTTTTGTCAGTTTTAAACTTTTGTTTTGGAACGGCATTACAGGTTATATATTTTACAGCCGGTTAAAGTGGATGGAAAATCTCAAAACCTTTTTACATTGTTGCCTGATGTTCAGTTGTTGTTTGAGGTTTTGTGGTTTAAAGTTGGGTCCAATGTATTTTTTGTTTCATCAGTTTGGGATGTCTTTCTATGTCTGTTTTGTTGTGTTATCTGATTTGTTATGTGCCAAGTTACTGTTACCAAATTGTAGCAACTTAGATTGCTTTGACACAACTTGTTCTCTAGTGTTCTCTAAATTGTGAATCAAAAAATGCCAGAAACATCATAAAGAAAGACAAGAAGATTGGTTCGAAAAGTTCCACAGCTCCGTCCAGTGGGTGGACAAAATAGCACTATTTCACCAGCAGATGCAGCCGCAGCCAAAACAACAAGTTTCTCTCCAAAAGTTCCACAGGCATCTGCACCTAACGGTGGTATTCCAACAGCAGAGGTACACACAGTTTTCAGAAGGAAGACAAGTAGTCCATCTGGAAAAGTTCCACTGCTCCATCAAGTGGGTGGACAAAACAACACCATTCCACCAGCAGATGCAGATGCAGATGCAGATGCACAAAATGGTGCGGCTCCAACAGGAGCAGTAACTCCAGGTGATGATACAAATGGACGCGGTAATACTTTACCACCTGACTTTTTGAGGATGATTCACAATACAATGTTCACAAAGAGGCAATGAAAAGATGTGTCAAAGGAGCTTGCCTTCAAAACCAGGGTACCAACGACTTCTCTGCTATTTTGACCGACAAATTGATCAATGCCGCAAGTTGGGACATTGAATCAGTCTTCAGCCAGTTGATGAATAAGGTTTACATTGTCATCAAACTCTTTTCTTTGGGAACCCGTCCTGACTTCAGCCTAATGGCAATGGGTGAGAATGCATCATTGGTATTGGGTCTAATACCAAGGTTGTTGACATGATGGTAAATCTTTTTCTGCATGACTCTGGCATGCAGTTTATAAGAAAGGTGGCATCTTGGATGCAAACAAACTGACAACTCATTTCAAGGACTACAGCATGAGAGATAAATGGCACACCTTTCAGAGAGCGCTGAACTCTGTTATCCGCACCAATGATAGTACAGGTATAACAGAGTGCACCCGCATCAAAGGAGAAGACAGATTAGCTGAAGGCAAATCACACGCTGTTTGGTCAACCAATGCGGTTAACTATGACACCATACTGAAGTACATGAAAGTGTACCTAAGCCTTCTTCGGTGGTACATTCATTCTGTTAAATTCCCACCAGCACCTCCAAATGATGAGCTGGGTCTGTTTTTCTATAAAAAATCTCAAGACAATGTTGGTAAAGGCAAACAAAATGTCCGCAAGATGATCTCTTTCTTTGATGGTCTTTTGTTGCAATATGATGCACTCTGACTTTTTCTTTCAGCAAGTTAGTTTTTCACACAAATGGGCAATACTATCAAATAAATTTGGGGCAAGGAAGTCTTATGCTGAACAAACACATGTCCACCATCAATAGAGTTAGTCCCTTCCACAAAATCTGCAAAGTACCTCAAGTTGGATTGACCATCTGATGTGTCAAAGAGAGATCCTGTGTTTAAAAAGGTCCTAATGTCTTTGTGAGTACAATTCCAACAAGAGAAGACAAGAATGTTTGAAGAAGTCAACCTTGACCCCTTTGTCGATGAGTCATTTGCTCATGGCCATTTGTACAAGAAACTTTTGCCAAATTTGTATCAGTGTTCGTTTGTGGTTGGATGGTACAACATAGCAGGGCTGGACAATTTGGTCAGGAGAATTGGATTTCAACTGTTATCTCCTCTTCATTTTTCAAAGCTTGTGGAGCACAGGAAAGTTTGAGCAAGTGTTACAAAGTAGTCATTGACTTTGAGAAAAAATGGTGACTCTTTGTGCTTTGAAGTTGAGTACGGAACGGGACATATTTGTTGCTAACTTCTGTCCAGAACATCAAGAGCATGTAAAACCATTGTTGCAACATTTCATCCTCGTTTTGTGTTGGGGTGATAATGTTCTTTCTACGCCCAACTCTGTTGAAATGTTGATTATTCTGTGCGAGGAGTTGTTGCTCAATAATGTTCTAACAACTTAGTTGTCACATAATCCTAACGGTGAATGTGGGCTGATTAATTGGAGTATGGTTGTGAAAGCAATAGTTTATGCAATATTGGACACAAAACAAACAACTCTTAACCTTGACACTGCACTCAAGAAGATGGACAGATATTTGAAAGCAGAGCGCCAATCATTGTCCAACTTCAATCCCCATGGAGCTTACCACCAAGACCGGTTATACATTTACACCACAGATGACAGGAGTTCCATTTAATTTGACAAACTGGCTTTATGAGAACTTCTAAGAGGTGATGAGTCTAAGGAGACTTACCCCTTACAAATAGATGAGAATTTCCTTTCGGTTACAAGGTTCCTTAATTTTGATGAGAACTGCCAATACACAATGGAGGACCAGTTGTTCTGGGAGCATACAAGACACATATTTTGCAAGATTTTTATCACCTGCCCGGAAATACCAATTTGCGCTAGTAATTTTTTCAAAAGGTCCCTGGAATTTCTCACTATGTACAATTACCTACCGGCTGGGGGGGAATTGTTCACTCCTTTGACTAAGGAACTTCTATGTGACGTATTAAAGAACAAAAAAGAGTTGTTTGGGCAAACTTGGAAGTTGGGTTTGTATCAGAAGACAATGAAAAGAATTTACAATCTGTTGGTCTTCCTTTGACGGTAGTTTTCAAGAATATAAGCATACCAGATTTTCAACACCACAATGTACTCAACATTACAAAGTGGGACTTCCTCAAAAAGCAACGCCGTGAATTGAAATCGTTCAGCAAAAAGAATGCTACATATTCTGTTGGATGGCTATTGTTCACTAACAAAGGTCTCTGTGGAGTGAAATCATTCTTTCAAGGTTCTTGGGTTGACGAATCACCAGCAGTTGACCCACAATTGGAAAGTGATGGAGAAGGATTCCCAAATCACTTGGAAGGGGAGGATGAAGGAAATGATAAAAAGTCACCTGCAAAGCCCAAGGCACCAAGTTTGGTAAACAATAATGAGCCGCCCGCAAAGGCTACTAATGCAAACAATAAGAAGCCAAAGGGAGGAAGATTGTTGCTGCACCTGGGTCACAAATGTAAGAAGTCTGCGTCAGAGCAATCAAATCTACGTGACAAGCACAAGGAGAGGAAGATTTCTCCAAACCTGGGCCATGTTGTAAATCTAGGATACCTTATGCAAGTTCCTTGCCCCATAGCCACTGGTGCTACAGATAGTTGTCTTCTAACGTCAAGTTGTTGTTGTTGTCAGATGTTGATCCCAAGATCAAGTATCCTTGTTTCCCAATTGATAGAAAGGTTACAATCAAGGTATAATACAAGGATACGCCACCCCCTGGAATGGGGGTAGTCAACAATTATGCATATGAGAAGAAGGACCGATTTCCTTTGTTTCCTGCATACATGATGGTGTACAAGAAAAAATGGATGGCACACAGGTCTCCCGCGCAACCTGGTTCCCATATGACTTTACCATGGCAAATACACCGCAGTACACCAGGTTGTCCTATTTATTCAATTGGAAGGATGCATTGCCTAATGCACAAGTGTCACACAAGAACACAAACAATGATGAAATGGCAAACTGATCCTACTAGTCCCCATATGCCTGATCTTATGAACCAAATGCAAGTGCCCGTAAAATTCATGTACTAAATCAAGAATGCCTTGTCCATTTTGATCAACATTGCACTACTTATTTAATGTTTATAAAGAGCATTATCCTGAATCATCTTCTTCTTGTGTCAACGTTATAAAACATCACGTACTAATGATAATAATAGTTCAAAGTGTAAGTTCTTGGTGTGATTGACTTTGGTTTTCCTTCCAACAATAACAAATCTGAAAAGACGTATATCTCCTTTTAGAATCTGATCATCATACTGTGCATCATCAATGCCACAACCATTGAAGAGTATTCTAAAAATATTTTCATCCTCACTCCTCTCATTGTTATTCTACTTTCAACCAATATTTCACATAAATATTGATATGTACTACAACAACACCATCAGTAAGGATGTAATGTAGTAAAACTTTTATTGCTTCTTTACTTGTTCAACAATGTGGAAATATTCCTGCTCTTATTTGCAATACATGAAATAAATAGGAAATCACCAGCACATGAGGTAATAACAAAAGTATAACAATTACTGTGAGATTTAGTGCATTTGGGTCTGGATTTGGACCAACCATTATTACCATAACCACTAAAATTCATTTTTAGTGCAAAAGTATTTCATTGTTTGATATTCTAGTGTCAGTCCTTTTCATATTATGCATAAGACACACTGCTATGAAAAAAGAATGACATGAAAGAAGCCAATATTTTGCATGTCACCAACCAATCAGTTCTGGATTTATTTCAGTGAAAACATCATACATTGCCTGAAATTCCAGCATGAACATTGTTCATACTATGGATGGGATGGGCAATGGAAGAAAAATGGTGTGAAATCCACTGATAGTTTAGATGTTATGAATTTTTAGTTCATTCCGGAGCCTGGACATGGTCAGAAACAATGGCTAGCAGCTACTAGCCAATTTTTCAGTGTAAACATAGTACACTACTTGAAATTCCAGCATGAAAGTTGTTCATACTATGGATGGGATGGGCAATGGAAGAGAAATGGTGTGAAAATCACTCTTGGTTTAGGCGTTATGAATTTTTAGTTCATTCAGGAGCCTGGATATCATGGTCAGAAATAAGGGCTAGCTGCGAGTCAGTTTTTCAGTGTAAATAGAGTACTACATTCTTTGAAATTTCACCATGACCATTGTTCACCCTATGGATGGGATGAACTATGGAAGAAAAATTGTATAAAAATCACTGATACTCTAGGGGTTATGAATTTTTAATTCATCCAGGACCCTGGATATGCATAAGAGCAAAAAAATAGGTACTGGAAGTACATATGGTACCACATACTTGATAGTCTGTCCTTTCTCCATTAGTCATTGTCATCAAGGATGGAGGACTCAATCCACTGGCCTCAGTGTCATCAATATCAACCATTTGTACACACTCATGGAAAGTTACGCTATTTAAAGTCTGCAAACTCTATTTAAAGTCTATCTTCTTTTGAATCATGTTGTTACCGTGCCCCGTGGTAGGAACTGCCGGTATGTACTCATGCAATTGGGCAAAAGTATCCACACGCCAACAGTGAACAAACATCATATGTTCCAAGAACTTGATCATTCTTGATTTGAATACAACAACAATTATTTGTCATGCAACCATCCAAACATAGGAATAAAATGAAAATGGAAAACAAAACAAAACAGAATCAGCAACAAAGAGGATAACAAAGAACCCACGGTTTCCTATTCTTTCTGCAGAGTACAGGAAATGAATGGAAGAGCTGCTTGACAAAAACCTAAACCCGTTTTAATATCATTTTGAAGCCAGGTTTGATGCGCTATGTGCCCAAAATGGACACTTGGTACCCACAATCCTTGAGGGATGCAAACAGATTAACGTTGTGAGAACGAGACTCAACAGCAAAAAAGGACGGTTTGACAAAGAAGAATCTTTGTCAATTTTGGAAGAATGCTTTAAGTATGTCAGCAAGGAATTATTTCCAGACTATGAGGAAGACGACACTGTTGTTATGGACTACATGTGGGCTATGGGTATCATTCTCTTGTACCTTTTATGCAGTTATCCGGCATTGAAAGGAACAGAAGACATCAAGTGCTACAACAACGTGTATGTCGGACCAGAAGTACAATTTGGAGAATGAGACAGACTTGAAGGGAATGATCATACATTCCCAGCAAAGGAATGGTGTAATCTCACGCCGCCGGCAAGAGAACACATAAAAAAGTGCATACACTTTAACCCTGGTAACCGTCCCTGTCTGGCAATGATTTGGTTGAGTGATTGGTGGATAATTATTACTCAGGATGTAATGGAGGAGGAATGCTTGAAATATGTAATCTATGAAACGCCTACTGAGTATGAGACCAACACAGAACAGCCCGATGAGGTAGACGTAACGGCCCAGGACACAGATAGAAAACGTAACAAACAGGAGTGGGATTTATTTATGCAACAATCGAAGAAGCAGTCAAAGAAGAAGAAGCGGAAACTGAAGTTTCTGTACCGGGGCTCCCTGTGTTTTATATGGCAGAGATATTCCCCTGCTTTTTGTTACCATCATCGTACCAATACTTGCTGTATTGCTGTGTTAGTATCATATGGGCCTGTGTATCGGTCTTTTGGTGGTATCGGTCTTTTACGAGGTTAAGTAGTGTATTCGATGGGCCTTTTGCTTGATCGTGATATATTGAATAAATGAGGCCCATTTGGATTTGATATTGACCTTAATGATTGCAATAAGTAGTTCCCTCACGGGCTGTTATGTGTATTCATTTGAATGCACGTATGGGCTCCAAGTGTTTACTTATCGGTCTGGTCTTTAAAGATGTCTTGTTCCAAATCATTAAACCTGTTTCGTTTGTAGTCTTAAGTGGAATTGTTTTTACCACTTAGGGATTTCAAAGTAGTGGAGGTGTGTTTGATTCTAAGCAAAATGTTCGTACCTCCATTGCGTGTTTTTTGTTATTTTGTTGCCGTATATTTTTAACTGACAACACCGGTTATCAAGAAGCTAATACATTTATGAAGAAATTTGTAATAACGCTACGAAAATATCACTGCCCATAGAGAATTATATTACAGAAAATGAGTTTTGTAAGGAAACAACAAAAATCGAATGGAGAATAAATCATTATTCGGGTAAGTATGGTATGAAATGAGGTTGTGCCAGAAAAAATTTGTGAACGAACCATGATATGGGTACGAAAATAGTCTTCCTTGAAATTGTTGGGTGCAAAAATCAATAGAGAATAATTTTTCATGGGCACACCAAACAGATGCTGCCTCCTGTGCAAACTGCAGGGGGGGGGGGGCTATCGACGGAGATGGCCCGTTGGATACGGTACATACCAATAGGAGATGCCAGTGGCACATACTACGAACCACATACACAGATCATGCCCCTGTTTGCCTTTTCAATCTTCTGTTTCGTTCCCTTGAAAATTGTGTGCTTCAATTGTTACGGGTACAGTATGAAGTCGACACATAATGGGTGATTCCCGAAATACTTTTATGTACTACATAAACCGGAAATTTTCTACTTAACCAGTCTTTTTGTTACAAATCATAGTCAAGGTGAGCTCACGTCGACTATGATTTGTAACATTACACTTTTTTTATGACGGAATCCACATGTTGTTTCGCGCATGCTTGTTTATACATACATATTCCAAAATGAGATTCCACATTCCAAAAGAGATTTATGCACTAGCCCGCCAAAAAAGTATGTACAAAATTTTCATTCCCGAATTACTAAAAACAGAAATCTATGTATGTTATAAAAAAGTATTTCGGGAATCACCCAATGGGTCATTCCCGAAAGACTTCTGCGTAGTATCCAGATGGATTTTTTTTACTTGACCAGTCATTTCTTACATAGATCCGTGCCAACGTGAGCTCACGTCGACAAGGATCTGCGTAATACACAGATTTTTTTTGGAATCCACACGTTACTTGATCCACATGTTACTTGATCCACATGTTACTTGTTTATACTTATTCATACAAACAATTCCAGGTATATTCCAAAATGAGATTCCACATTCCAAAATGAGATTTCATACACTAACCCGCCAAAAAAATCTGGGTAAAAATTTTGTATTCCCAAAATACTAAAAACAGAAATCTGTGTAGTACCCAGAAAATGTGGTATTCCAAACCCTCACGATTGAAATTACCCACGATTCAAGAAAATCTGAAACGGAATGCCACGCAAGCTGGTCTTCAATATTGAACACTTGATGAAGAACATATCCAAATTCTCTATGTGCAATGTACGTTGAATTTTAATTCAACGGCTTTTTACTGTTACAAGCTTTCCAACGCCTCCTCGGAGTAGGTGGCAGAGCTAGCTCACAATCTTAGTTTTTAACCAATATATAAGCATTAATTTAGTACCTTTTTTAGAGGCATACGACACTGTTTAAACAGTCAAAAAACTGCTTCAACCTACAACTATTACTACTACGACTACTTCAACTACTCGAGTAAACACTACTACAACTGCCAACAAGCAACCAACTGATCCTACCAATTGTCCAGTAAGAACAAGAGGAATAAAATGTCAAGCTACTACTCCATAGTACCTTTCAAATTTGACTTCAATCAAGCAACCATTGACAAAGTAGAATTCAAGAACACACAGGAAGTCAATGGAGTTCAAGAAGTAACCAAGCTCAAGATTCCCTTGATTACTGCAGGATCAACCAAACTACAAATTCTTTTCACCATCAACAAGTTCATTCGATCCAAGAAGACCCTCAATCTAACTACAGGTCTAAGATCATATGACAAGTTTGTAGACCTCCTCAGGGACTGCACCAACAATAGTTGGTGGAATAACTACATATCAACCAATGTTCTACAGAGAACTGTGGATAACTTCCAAACCACAGTGGAAGAATTTGTCAACTACAAGTTCGACAACAACCTTGATGCATACCAGAACCATAGAAAATTCCTCACCAATTTCAAGAAGACAACCACCATGACAGTACACCAATTTGTTGCCCAAGTCAACTTCCACAACCATGTCATCCTTCCACTGCTTCCAGGACACCCACCAGAGGATGCAGAGATCAAGGAGTGAGAGTTCAAGAATCTAATCTTCGAATCCATGCCCGACGATTGGAAGTACACCTATCAGCAACACCACTCTCCCCACATAGATTCCCTTTCTGAAATGATGATGAGATTCAAACGATATCAATATGCGCAGAATAGAAAAAAGAAATCAGACAATTCATCCCAAAACAGCAATAACAACAACAACAATTGCAACAACAACAACCGTAACAACAATAACCGACACAATCGTAACAATTGAAATAATGGAAACAACAATCGGAACACCGGAAACAATCGAAACAACAATGGGAATAACCAAAACCAACAACAACGCAACAACAACCAAGGCAACAACAACAACACAGCAAAGGCGCAACGAGAATCTCGAACGACTCACCATGTCCAATCCATCCCGGCACCAACCACACTTGGGGCCAATGCTACACCAATAAATATGGAAACAGCTCCAATCAGTCCAACAACAGCAACAGGGACAATGCCGACTTACATGTGAATGATTGCAGTTCCAACTGCAATCGATCCACCAACTCCTCTTCCCATGGCAGCAACCCTCATGAACCAGAGCAACACATGTGTATCTTCATCAATGAACCGGCAGAAGAAACCATTCCATCAACTCCTTGGCTGGATCTCTTCCATGTAGATATGGATGTCGATAAAGAATATTACAACTCAGATCTTCAGAGATTTCCCACCAAAACCCTCGATTTCGACAACAACAAGCAAGATGTTGCTCCCAGCAACACCAATGTCGACCTTGCTCCAACCACAGTAAGTGTCTGCAACTCCATCAATGGATCCCCTGGCAAGTACTACTTGAAAACCCTCTTCGATTCCGAATCCACTGACAATCTCATTGTGGAATCAGCAATTCCTTCTGGAATCAAGAAACACCTACTTGACCAACCGATTCAAATGCAAACAACAAATGGCAAAACCACTTGCAACCACTATGTAACCTTAGAGAATACCATGTTTTCAGAACTATCCTACTCCATGAAGGTCCTGAAAGTCAAGTGCTTTGTGGTTACCCAGAATATCAACTATCATCTTCTCATTGGCTGAAGAACCATGAGAGACCTTGGAATGAAGATGGACTTTGAAACCTGCACCATAGAATGGTATGAAAAGACAATGGACTTCTATCCTTGGAATTACTTTGACAACAAGGCCTTGCTTCACAAGGTCATGTCTGAAGAACCCCATGCTGTAGCAGAGAGCTACTCTAACCAAGCAATCCAACAATCATATGTAGATGGCACCTCCAAGTATGAGAAGACAGACCTCCACAAGTTAGTCACCAAACAAACCCATCTCTCAGAAAATGAGAAACAAACCTTTTTACCAATCCTACTCCAAAATGAAGAACTTTTCGAAGGTTTGAATGACAAGGAATTAGGCATTTTCCCTAATCAAGAGTTCCACAAACTCCATTTCATGTAAAACAACCATATCCCATTCCACTCCACCAACAGGAGACCGTGAAGAAAGAAATTGAACGACAAGTGAAGTTGGGTATCCTAGAACAATGCTACGCCACAGAATGGGGAATGTCAACCTTTGTAGTGCCAAAACCAGACGGCTCCTGTCGACTCATCAGTGATTTTTGAGAACTCAACAAAGTCACCAAGAAACTTCACTACCCACTTCCAAAACTCCAAGATATCTTCCACAGAAGAAGAGGCTTTAAATATGTGACCCTTATTGATGTCAGCATGCAGTTCCATACCTTCAAACTTGACAAAGTCTCCACCTGGCTTTGTGTCCTTGTTACTCCATTTGGAAAATTTTGACTTTTTTGATTGCCAATGGGTTTTCTCAACTCTCCAAGTTGGGCCCAAGACTGTATGGAACAAATGCTCCTCCACCTCAAGGATATCAAAGTATATATCGATGGTGTTGGAATCTCCTCTGACACCCTCGATTCCCATTGCAAGTTGGTCTTTTCTGTCCTCTCCTTACTCAAGGCCCACAACTTCTCAGTCAAGCCCTCCAAGTGCCACTGGTTTCAATCTCAAGCGCCTTGGCTCGGCCACATTATCTCCAGAGATGGCATCCAACCAAACCCCAACAAGGTATCTCCTATCCTGAACCTAGCCTTTCCCTCAACAACAACCCAACTTCGATCCTTTGTTGGGACGATCAACTTCTATCAAAACTTCTATCCAAAGCGTGCAGAAATTCTTGCCCTGCTTATACACTTCTCCGGTAAAGCAAAAGGGAAGATATTTCCAACTCCAGCCCTCATCGAAGCCTTCAACAACGCAAAGGCCCTTATTGCAAAAGATATTCTTCTTGCCTTTCCAGATCCCAACAAGCCCTTTCATGTCTATACTGATGCGCCCAACTATCAATTTGGAGCTGTAGTTATGCAGGAAGGCCGCATCATTCTCTGCTTCTCCTTAAAACTCAACCCCGCTCAATGGAAATACCCAACGGTCGATAAAGAGATGATCTGCGTTGTAGAAGTCTTCAAGTAATTTGGAACCATTCTTTGGGGGTGCTGAAATTATTGTTTACACCGACCACATCAATCTTACTTGCCAAAACCTCACAAGCCATCACATTATGACTTGGATAATGCTCCTTGAAGAATTTTCCCCAGTATTCAAATATATCAAAGGCAAAGAAAATGCCATTGCTGATGCGCTCTCCAGGCTCCCTCTCCAGCAAGACACTCCAGAGAAAAAGAAGGAATCCCCAACGCCAACAGCCTTGGACATTGCTCCAACGCCAACTCCTGATCCAATGGACGATGTTTGGCATTCGGACGTTCCCCCATACTCAACTCCAACTCCCAATCCAACGGACGACATTCTCTCTCTTTCTGAATTGGTTCTTAATTACCCAGAAGATATCCCCATGTACCCCTTAGCCTTCAACCAACTCGCCCAAGACCAAGCAGCCAATATAGAGATCACTACCAATCCTCGGTACACAATCAAAAACTTCAACAGCACCGGCTTGCAAATTGTTGAATCCAACGGTCAAAAGAAAATTGTACTCCCTCCAAACCGAGTACAAGCCACAATCAAATATTACCATCATATGCTTGGCCATGCCAGCGCTGAAAGATTGTATCAAACCATTAACCAATTCATATACACGACAAACTTGAAAGACCAAATCAACTCCTTCTGCAGATCCTGTGACGCGTGTCAATGATACAAGAATAGCCACCAGAACCATGGGCAACTCCCAACCAAAGAACACCAGTACGTTCCTTGGGATACTATTGCAATCGATGGAGTTGGTCCTTGGAAAATCAAGATCCCTGGCCATGGAACTGTCTCCTTCAATGACTTCACCATCATGGATATATGCACCAATCTCCTCAAGATAATCCGAGCCCCACAAGTAAATCCAACCGGCCTCATGGCAGTCCATGCCCTCGACAATGGCTGGCTCTCCAGATATCCCAAATCGGTAAATTGTATCATCGACCAAGGAACCAACTTCATGAGCAACAACTTCCAACTCCATCTTGCCAACCTTGGAATCAAAGCCAAGGTCTGCTCTGTTTGTAATCCACAATCCAACGCAGTACTTGGAAGAGTCCATGATACAATGAAGTTCGGCAATGAGAACAGAGCTCAATACCAATCCTCCGCAAACTCTTCAGGAAGCCACAGACATCATTGAAGACGGAATCACTCAAATGAGTGATTCCCACCAGATGAAAACGAATATAATTAATAAAAAAACACATAAAAAGTATGTGTTTTCTACATAGATTTATTCATTTCTGAATAGAATTTGTCAGTCCATACGTATTGACTGACAGTTTTTATTCACTTTTTTAACACTGAATAAATTTCAACGGAATCTTAAAATCAAAGATTTCAGTCTTAATCAATCGTGTGAACCTCTTGCACCTCTTTTGCCGGGCATGCTTGCATGCTATTTTTGAATGATCATCGCTAATTTTGCTGAGTTGAAAAATTGCAAAGAAAGAAAGTCCGGGAAGAAACAGCAAACAGCAACAACAACAGTACGACTTGTCTCTCCAGCAAGTAATCAACAGAAATTCAACTTCAACACTTTCTTTCTATCGAGCTGACACAGGGCAAAGGCAAGAATGTCCTTCTACCCCTTCACTACAATCGCTCTCGTTGCTCTCGTTAGTAGTTTATTAGAGGATGATTCATCCAAAGATGAATCGATTCGATCGCATCAATCAGATTGGATTCGATCGAATGCGCTCACAAAAACAAATACCATCCATCATAACAATCAACAACATGGCACCGACTGCTGCACCAGCTGCTGCACCAGGCTGCTGCACCGGCTGGCAGCAGTGGAAGGAAAGCCGGCATTGCCAACTACACAAAGCCCGAGTTGGAGCACTTGTTCAGATGCATGAGAAGTATCCTACCAATTGGCTCAGAAGAGTGGGACGCCGTTACAAGTCTACACGCTGAAAAAAATCCTGGTAGGGACACTGATTCAATCAGAAACAAATACATTCGTTTGTACCGGAAGAAGATGCCAACTGGTGATCCAATTCAGAAATGGGATGTTAAACAAGCCAAGGAAATCAAGTATCTGATTGGTGATAGAGCCTGCATTCTGAATGGAGAAGAAATGTCCGATATCGAAACAGGGGAGTTTGTTGTCCCTCCTGCTGATGACGACGAGGAGCCGTCCGATCCTCCACCACTTCCACTATGTCAACCAACTCAACCAACTCAACTGACTCAAGGAACAACTCAAGGAACAACTCAATCAACTCAAGGAACAACTTGAGGAATGGAGGACAACCGCCATCCGCCACTTCTACTTGGTCAACCAACTCAGCCAACACAAATCGATGAAGCAGCAACGGAGCTCACTCTTACCAGTACCATTAGTGGTGGTGTCAGCACTAACAAGAAGAGAGCTTACACTTGCAAAACAGAGAAGGACACACATTTGATGAGTGTGATTGCTGCAGCATTGAAGAGAGGGACGAGAGGATCGAAAGCTTCATATGCATGCATTGGAATCCCATTGAGCGGCATTGGAACTCCAGCAACGCCGACAGGACAAGGCCAATGAAGAGAAGAAGTTGGCAGATCAAGAGAGGAAGTTGATGTTCAAGGTACTCGTTGGTCTTGCTAGTGGTGTTGGTGCAAATACTCCCAACAGGAAGCTCAAAAGAAAACTGGAACACCTTAGACTCTCGTGTGCTGATGACAGCAGTGACGAAAGCGATGAGGAATGAAAAGACAAATCGATTCGTCAATCGTTAGATGAATCGAATCGAATCAATTAGTTAGTTAGTTAGTTAGTTAGTTAGTTAAAATAAAAGAATCGATTAGTAGTTAAGAAGAAACTCAACAACAACACAATCGTTGCTCCAGACAGAAACTTAGGCTACAAAGGCAATAGAAAACCTCTATTGCAACACCTTAAAAGAGGGATCCAAAACCACTAGAGCTGCGCTGGAGCAAAATTATTCAATCATGTTGTCGACTGCTCTAAATAGTACGACTAATCGATCGATCGATCAAATCAATCGTATGACTATTCGATCGATTGATCAAATCAATCGACTACAGTAGAGGTGCGGACGTGTTGTGTAATCGATCGATGATCAATACAACTAGTAATGCTAATTCGTAACTACTAGTATCGATTATCATCTAGGATCTGCTACTAATCGATTGGATCAAATACATCATCTGCAGTTTCTGTTGGTACCAATTCATAGGAGAAAAAACCTTCAGTTCGACTCATGTACGTGTTGAGTATGGTGTTGATTCCAATTTTAGCTGTCTGGAAGTTGTAGAGACAAACAAGGAGCTTCAGAATAATCTTCCTGTCTCCTGTTTCTTCCAAGAGAATGCTGTCCTTCATCCGGGGGAAACCCCCTTGGATCTGTTGCATTCCCCATTCAGAAAGCTGTCGGTCGCTGGTAGCAGTGCGATTCACTATAAGATCTGCTGCATTGAAAGGATCACCCTGGCTACTCCACATGAGGAATGGCTTTCTAGACAATTTGAAAGCTGAATCGACAATAAGCTTTGCTAGGTATTTATCATACATGAGCTCCATCTTTTCATAGAGGCCATAGTCGGCTTGAGTACTATCATGCCAGCAACCTGTAGCATTCAAGATGCAGGCGCGGATCCTGCCGTCAGGAGCAAAGATGAAAACACTGTTGACGTATGTCCCACAAGTCCAACCATTGTAGTATTGGTTTTGCTTCATCCAGTTACCAGACTGTTGGATATGGAGTTTCAGGCCATCACAGGCACCCCACACTCTGTGAGGTGCTAACACAGGATACTTTGCAGCAATAGCATCGACATATTGTTGAATCTCTTCTTCGTTTGGCAAACAAACCTTGGCAGCAGGATGTTCTTGTAATGCAAAAAGAAGGAATTTTCGTCCAAATTTCAGCCATCTGTACATAGGAGAAGCTGTTAATCCAAACGCTAGAGCAACTTCTCTCGCCGCTGATCCTCTGGTTCTGAACCAGAATAAGACAAGACCAAGGCAGCCAGTCGCATCAAATTGGTTTGTTGTGGCACGGATCTTCTTCTGTCGAATAACTCCAGTGTTCTTATCAACAGTGTACGAATCGTAGAGTGGCTCAAATATATCTAGGAGCTCTCTGAATACTAAATGATCAACTCCACAGCAGTTGAGAAGGGCTTGATCATTGCCCGATTGATAGAGATAAGTAAAAGGAGATTGAGTGTATCTCTTAATTGCGATTCTAGGAGTTCTACGATCCCTTCTTCTCTTATCTTCCTTGCCAAGCAGTGGATTGTTGTAATCGGGGGTTAAGTAGTTATCCTCATAGTATTCTAGTAACTCCAGGGCCATGGTGATTGTCGATTGTGTTTCGCGAAAGAGTGTTTCGGTTTCGCGAGAAAGAGGACGAGTGTTTCGCGGAAGAGTGCTTGTATTTGCTTGCTGGAGAGCAATGTGAGTGTTTTAACGAGGATAGCTAGTACTAGTAATTCTTCGTATCGATAGCTACTAGTAGAAATTCGTATCAGCAAAGCCAATTGATACGGTACATAGAAAATTCTGAAAATTTCAACTGCCGGCCTGCCGGCCAAAATAGGCCGGTAGGTGGCGCGGGTAGTGATTAAACAGACAGTTACTGTTTCTTCTTTAGGGATTCCAAATTCCAAATTTGGCAGTTAATAAAAGTATTCGTCATTGGGTGTGATAAAATAAGTATTCATTCTATATACTTTTTATTAACTTTCGATTCTATTCACTTTCATCTGGTGGGAATCACCACTCAATATCTGACGTAATCTAACGTAATCTTACGTATTCAACGCCGGCACGTACGTACCGTACTGTACTAACCTTCCTTAAAAATTGTGTTTTTCTGAATTTCAACTCAACATACCGTACCGTACGGTACGTACCATACGAGACCCCTAACGACGAAGACAAGTTACTCGGAATTCCACCTTTTAGCATTAAATACAGCAATGGAATCGATGTTCAGCTGGCTACAGAGCTCTTCCAAACTGAATGTGAGCTCAAGTTCGCATTTTCAAAGCGTTTAATTATGGAACTCGTATTCTCATAATATTTAGTGATGTTTTTCCTTTTCCACTACGGAAGAGGACCAACGAATGTTATTATTGCAATTGCTCATTTTCTTCAAGGAAGAACCATAACTCATGGAAAGAAGAGACCCCTTTAGAAGAATAAGACCAGTCTAAAAAAACTCATGAAATATTATCGTACGGGTACACTCATTGAAGATTATTTCTTGTTTATCGTGTGAGTGATATCGATATATAGGAAAACTGTTCAAAAATTCTACATTCGATGTCATCCTAGTTCGCTACAAATTCTATTAAGGCACTTTTGAAGGGCTATATAATCGTACCGAGCACCAGACTAGGTTGACAGGATACTCGTACTGCTTCGATTCTCCGTACCGGTAGCCGTTCTTGGCAGTCTTATTTTGGAAGAACTTAGTATCGTTAGGTACAATAAACCTTTTCCCTTATCCGTCTGTAGAAACAGCATTATGAGCACCTAATTGGACAACATTGATCCCCTCTCTCTCTGTTTAGGTAGACTTAAGGGAATGAAACAGAGTTTTTATTGTCATATTTTGATTATAATTTTTTTTTCGAACCGCAACAAAGAGGACTCATACCGGTAAGAATAACAAAGAGAAGGTGAGGTGATATAAGACATTTAGTTAATTCCAAAACCTGAATTATGTACTTATACATTTGTACAATTAGCTAAACAATGTACGTGTAGTATACAATCGCGCTTCCATCAATAAACAGGGACGTTTTTGCTCTTCTGATAAAAAAAAGTTCAATAGAGAGATATCGTCGATACGGCATCTTGGCCCTGAAAAGAATGGTACGTTTTCAATATATTGCCCGTGCAATGTTCCCCGTGTCATAATAGAACTATTTCGTGCCATTATGAATACCGGTAGGTATTGTTCTGGAATACCGGTACCTGCGAACTGCGTAGGTTGTTCCGTACGGTACGGTAACTTGCACTCCGAGTATTCTTTTTATTTCCAAACTACGGTACCGGTACTCGTACATACAGGACGATAAACCCAGAGCGAATAATTAATTCTTCTTTGAAAAAATTGTCGCACGGTTCCACGTTGGTTCACACAAACATCAAAGAAAAACCGGTGTGCACTACTATGTCGAACAAGCATTCCTTTCACTAACATTACTACCCAGTCTGGTATTACTATTGTTTCAGTTCTTCCCTCAGTCATCCGTACCTCTGCTTGTCGTCACCATCATCTTGCCCCCTTGAACCCAACGCATTCGGATTCAATCCATTGAGCTCAGTCATCATCAACATGGTGTCGCGAGGAAAAGTGGGTAACTCCCAACATTTTCCTACTAATCTTCACATCCTTTTAGATGAAGCCGAGAAAGGAAACTATTGTCACATTGTTTCCTGGTATTCCCAAGGTCGAGCTTTCAAGATACATGATCAAGAGGCTCTAGTTCCACTTCTAGCCAAGTATTTCCGCCAAACCAAGTTCAAGTCTTTTCTGCGTCAACTCCAATCTTATAGTTTCCACCGAACCACTCGTGGATGCGATAAGGGAGTCGTTTCTCATCCACTCTTCGTGAGAGGAAGACGATCCTTGTGCTTTGGCATGTCGCGAAAACCCTCCGTAGCCGCTGCTGCCGTATCGCAGTCCACGTTATCTTGCGCCAGCATGTCTTCGGGACTTGTGGTGTGTTCCAAACATGTTGTTCCTAGCAACGAAATCATGCCGATTCGGAAAGCGTTCTCGAATCCAGTGCTTGGCAATTCCTCTAAATTCCTTGGGTTACAACGGAATCAAGAACGTGCCGACCTCTCGAAATATAAAAATGCAACGTTTGAGCTTCAAGCTCAACCATTGGCAATTGGCTCGAGTGACAACCCTTTCTTGAACAATTATGCCATCCCAAAGGCAACCTCTGCTCCCGACATAGTCAATATGAGAAGATCTCCCACAGGCACTACCTGCATTGCACCTTCTTCGAACGAAGCAAGCATTGAAGTATCACAAAAGAGAAGACCCTCGGCTCTCACCACCGTGACTTCTCAACAACAGCAGCAGCAGCAGCAACAGCAACAACAGCAGCAACAGCAACAGCAACAACCTGGTCTCGAATGTGTCAAGACGGACTACTCATTCAATACGGTTGCATCTTCGGGAAACGGACGAACACTTGAAGAATCGCTTGTGCTCTCAATCAAAGAATTGCCGCCTTCAGCCTGTACAGACTCGCAACAAGTTCCTCTGCAACAGGAAGTTATTGTACCGGTACCGTTAGAAACATACTCAACACAACAGCATGATCAAGGCCAGAAGGTTCAGTACCTCTCACATCATGCTTCGCAACACAAAGGTCAATTATATCATGTGCAACATCCGAATGAATCGCAAAACAATATCCAACTACAGCACGTGCAATACAAACAAGGAAAGTGGATCCCGAAACCAAAACCAAGTGCATCACAAGACAACGAGGGAGGAGCAAGGAAACGGGCAAGACCAAAACCGATACGAACCACATAAGCAATTTCAAACCAAGCTGGCCTACTTTCAACAACAAACAATAATAGGCAATCAAATCAAGGAGTTGAGGAAAAACATCTCGAACCACTTGAAGGGCGGTCGCCATCCACCGGATAGTCTCCAAAGCCACGGTCAATGTCACCATGCAGACCTGCAAGGTCAACATCAATCGTGCTACAACAGCCAACAACATTTGGAGTGTTGGGGGATGCAACAACAGCAACAACAACATCAGCAGCAACAGCAACAACATCGGCACCAACAACATCAGCAGTTTGACCCCCAAGGTCAACAAGGGACTCATACGTCGCAGCCACAACTGCAGCTGCACCAAACGTTTCAATCGGTTCTTAACATGAGTCAACCTGAGCCTATTGCCCCTGTAATATCAATGAATCGTGGTTTTCATAAGGGTTCTTGCGTTGTTCCGGGGTCTTCGATGAACAGTTCTCCACCAATATCGAAGCCGATGAAGAAGTCTACTGCCACATTTATTTATTCTGGTCCTTCGAGCGACTTCGATGTATCATTTTCCACAAAGGAATTCCTAATCGGATATCGAAGTAAGGGGAATAGCGCAAGCGGCCCTTCTTTGAACACTCATACCACTTTTCCACAAGATACCAGTGCTAGTACCAACGCTCCGTCGTTCTCTACACTCATTTCAATGAGTGCAGATCAAACTGGTGACTTGCCTTCCTCGAATGCATTCGCCGGTACAAATTCAACCTCTGATGATAACACTGGTGGCTACAATACGACGATTCATCTGACAACGGCAAACTCACTTGATTCCCAACAGAAAATCCACCCGACTGTGAACACATCCATCTCGCAGCATCAGCAAGGACAAAATCAACGACACGTTGACACTTCAGCTCCTCTCGAGACTACAGCGACCAATGATAGCGAAGTTGGCACAGTCGATTATATTCTGAAGCATAACGACATGGGGTTTGGTGATTGGGATATCAAACCAGAAGAACTAAATCGACTCTTCAACGACAAAGCAGAGACAGGAGATCATACAATACCCGAATCATATCTTTCGCACCATTGTATGCATCCCACCCTTCCTCATTTCAAAAATATTGCAGTCACCACTGCTATGGCACCAGCAACGCACTTCGATTTTTCTTCCCAGCAATCTTAGTCACCGCTGTAGATGGCTGCAAACCTAGAATCAATTTTTTACTTGTATATTTTTTGAACAATAAACATAACGGATTATTATTTTTACCAGAATCGCGTCCCTGTCAGACACTCTCACAGACAAGTGCGCCCACAATTTCTTGTTAGGCACACCATTGGGTCATCCCCGAAATAGTCTAGGTAGGGACCCAGATTTAATCTGGGTAAGGGCCCACCAGATTAAATTCTGTAACAGTTTGACCCAGAAACTGGTCGATGTGAGCTCACGCCGACCGGTTTCTGGGTCCCTACCGGCTAGTACTCTGCCTTCCTGGATGATGGCTGCACCAAGCTGATAATCAGATGCATTTGTATAGATGTGGAATGGTTTGCTGTAGTCAGGGTAGGCATTCATGGCATCTACTGTTAGCAAGGCTTTCATTTCTTCAAAGGCTGCTTGTTTGTTTGAATCCCAAGTGAATTTCTTTGTGCCTGCCATTTCTGTTAGTGGTGCTAATATATGTGCGCATCTTGGCCAGAACGATTTGTAATAATTGACAGCGCTGATAAGTGATTGGACTTGTGCGATGTTCTGAGGTGGTCCCATCCTCAAGACTGCATCAATCTTCTTCTTCCAAGATTTAATCCCCTCCAGGGTCATTCAATGGCCCCACAAATCAGTTTCCTTTACCATCCAACTGCATTTGAGTGGATTGCATTTCATTCTATTCGCTGCAAACCTGCTTAGTAGTATCTTATCTAGTAGCTGGAAATGATGGTCAAGCAACTTATCGGTCCAAATTCCCACATCATTGATAAAGTGTGTGCAATTTAACCGGTCCAGCATTTCTGTCATGATGTGCTGTGCAATATTGTCACTTATTGTTACCCCCATTGGTAACCTTTTGTATCTGAACAACCCATATGGCATTGTGATCATGCATATTTTGGGCTCTCTTCATCCAGCTGAAAGCAATAATACTGCATTGATAGATCAATTTTGGTGCAATATATATATATATATATTTCCCGCGTCGGTTCATAATATCATGTATCATTGGCAAGGGGAAAGGCTTCTTCATATTGATAATTTTGTTGAGCTCTCGAAAATCAGACACCCATCTGACCCTGTTGTCCTTCTTTGGTATTATGAATGTGGGAAACACCCAATCTGATGGTCCACACGACTCAAGGACTCGTCCATCCCTTATCAAGCTGGTCAGTTCCTTTTGGAATATTTCCTCTCTTTGGTATACTACCGAGTATGGCTTCATTTGGATTGGTTTGGTGTCGTCATCCAATTCTATGTGAACTTTTCTGTGTGGATAGCAGCCCAATTCTTTTGAATTTTTGCTTTTGCACATTGTTCGTGTCTTCTTGCTTCAGTGTCACTTCTGCTGCTGTGATGCGCTGGTAACTCCATTCCAGTATTGTTGTCTCATTGCTGAGTAATTCGGCATCCTCTGCTTCCTCGGCATTCAATTGTTGTAATTCAAAAATCGACCAGATAGGTTTAATAATGTTTAAATTAAAAGACATGTGAGCTCATGGTGATGCTCTTATTGTTGCTACCTAAAGTATGTATTTCTGTACCAGGGTTCCCTGTATTTTACATGGTAGAGATCTTCCCCGGTTATGTGTTATTTCATCTTACCGATTATTGCTGTATTATCGTGTTGTATTGTGTTGGTCTTCTTGTATCGGTCTTTCAATGGCATCGGTCTTGTATGAGGTTAAGTAACTAATTCGATGGGTATTTTGCTTGATCATGTCTTCGTGTTTTTAGCTGAATAAATGAGATGTCATTCTGAATCGGTTTTGCTTTGCAAGAGCAGCAGAACAAGTAGTTTCCTCACGGGCATATACGTTTATTCTTTCGAATTTACATATGATGTATTTCAAGTGTTTACTTACTACTAGTGCTCTTCTTTTTATGATATCTTGTTTTCATAGTAGTACCTTTTAGCCTGTTTAATCGTGACGTTAAGTGGAATAGTTCTTACCACTTGTGGATTTCAAAGTACTAGTGGAGGACCACTTGTGGATTTCAAAGAAATGGAGGTGTGTTAGTAGGTGCGTTTGGTTTTAAGTTTGCAAGAATACTCATTGCTATCACTTACTACAGTGTGTGATAGCCTCAGTAGCCAGCCTACTTGTAGTACTGTATGTGCAATGCTTGTAGTTCATGGGTGTGTTGGTGGGTTAAGCAACGCTAAAGGGGGAGCCGGGAAACTCCAGCCTGTTGGTTGCTGTGCAGGCTGTAGAGTCCGGTCCCTTAGTTTGCTGTGCCCACACACACCGGCGCACAGCCAGGCTTAACAGCTTGGGTAGTCAAGCCTTTGGCTGTTAAGCCTTTTCTGCCATTGGGCCACAAGCCACAGGGTGGGAGCTGCCTGGAGATGGACCTGGGGGGGGGGGGGGGGGGGCATGGAACCTGGAGGGGCCGTGGAAGGATAGCAAGGGTGGGAGATTCTTTCAAAGAGGAATCAGAGAGAGCTGCCAGCTGGAGGGGGGGCCGCAGCCGGCACCCATTCCTCTCGCAGGAAGGAGTATGTTCCATTGTTGAACATTACAGAGGCAAGGTTCTTGAAGATGGGGAGGGATTGCTGGTGCAAGTACTTCATCATGCAGTCACTGTGCCATCAGGCAAGGAGCTTGATGACATTGAAATCGCATTTGCCTTGTAGAAGGGCCATAGCTCCCCCTGCTCATAGGGATCTGGCAGAGATTGCAGCGGGGGAGATGCCGGTTGTGTGGTAGAGGGTCTGGGAATAGACCCGCATGAAGGAAGTGACAGTTGCTGCTTGTACTAGGGTTAACACCCCATTGTCGATGTAACTGGCAAGCTTGAGGGCTGGGCTGAAGGGGGGAGCTGCTATTGCAAGGGCAGCAGCGTCAAAGGTGTAGGACTTGGCGGGCGCACGCTGCTACAGGGCAGCAGAGAGGGTCACCACTCCTGGCACGAGCCACTACTTCCCCCTTGTCTCCATTCTTCTCTGTAGTGAAGGTGAGGGTGACAGAGGTAGCAGCCTGTAGCTCATGAGCTGGGCCATCGTGGTGGATGATTTGGGATCCAAGATAGAAGGAGACATCCTGGACGCTGAAGGCTTGGTCATCCCTGGTAGTACCGGTGTACTCGCCAGGGCGGAGCCAGAAGAAGAAGGCTATGCAGATCATATTTGCAATGGCCTGTCTGGTTGGGGAAGGGGAGTCATAGTGGCAACACAGGCAGCATGTGCAAGGATATCATTTTGATCAATGGAGCCAGCCGGTTCAAGGTCACTGTTGTTGATGGTGCCGTCCGGATTTTTGAAGGTGACCAGTTGGGTGGGGACCCACTTGGGGAATGGATGCCGCCACATGATGGGCTGGACCTTGCCATCAGGGAGAGGCACAAAGTGGATGCCGCCCATGCCAGCCCCTGAGGCATCACATGCCCCCATAGTAGCAGGGAAGGGATCGGGTACTAGCTCAGCAATGGCTGTGGGCCTGTTGGAGAGGTCGTTGGCCAGCCATTGGAAGTCCTGAAGAAAGCGGTGGACCCTCTTGGTAAGCCGGAGTCGGTGCCTGCCTGGCTCTTGGTGTCGGAAGGCTTCTTGGAGGATGGAGAAGAGACCAATGAAGCCGGGGATGGCAACAGCCATAGACCGGAGTTCTGCAAGGACTTGGTTCCATTGTTTGATGGGGACATGGCGCTGTGAAGGTGCAATGGAATGAAGAATCTCCTGTAGGCGGTCCACTCGATGGGGAGGAAGGCTGATGGTTTTGTTGATGGAATCGATGAGCCAGCCAAGGATAACCTTCATCAAAAAGGTCAAAACAATCCTTGTAATGCCCCCACCCAAAACCCTCAAGCAACTCCGAGCCTTTCTCGGCCTCGTCACATACTATCGCGACATGTTGCCACGACGCTCTCACATTCTCGCTTCTCTCACCAATCTCTTAAAAACTCCTCGCACATTTCACTTGAACAACACATGCCAAAAAGCATTCAAAAGTAATGAAATCGATTGTCGCCGTTGAAACAACAATGCTTGCCTACCCAGATCACAATATTCCATTTCACATCTACACCAATGCATCCAACTTTCAGCTTGGCGCAGTCATCAAACAGAACAACATTCCTTTGCCTACTTCACACGCAAGCTCAACAAAGCACAGACAAACCACAACACCATTGAAAAGGAATTACTCTCCATCTTCAAAACATTCAAAGAATACCGACCAATGCTCCTTGGCGCACTCATTCATCTGTACACCAACCATAAAAATCTAACATACAAGCTCTCAACGTACAACACACAACGCGTTCTCTGATGGAAACTAATCCTAGAAGAATACAACCCCATTTACCACTACATCAAAGGCCCCGAAAACACAGTCGCTGACTCCCTTGGCCGTACCCCAACTACCCTCACATCATATTTCACAACTACCAATTTTGACAACAACGTCTCAAATAACGACTCCTTCTCATTCTCAACCATGGCCGCGAGCCTCATGGCGCTGCCATCATGCGCTGCATCGACTGATAATCATCTTGTCAAAGACAGCTACTTGATTCACCCATGTTTCAACCAAAAAGGCAGATTGCCATTTCATTTTGCAATATTCACCAATACCAATTGCATGATCCCAAAGTTCTAACTCTGCCGCAAAAAGACCCCAGACGATTTTCATACAAAAATTCAACAAAGTAGACATTGTCTGCCGATATGACAAACTAACACCTAACTCCCAGTGGAAAATTGTCATTCCCAATGACTTGCTTGCCCCCATTGTCAAATGGTACCACAAAATCATCGTTCACTCCACAGGCATGGACAGACTCGAAGCTCTTCTCTGCTGTCACTTCCATCATCCGGACCTTTGCGCAGTAGGTCACAATGTCATATCAAACTGCCTCATATGCTCACTAGTACGCACAGGTACCCACCATGCCGACCAACTTGCACCCCAAATAACCCCCATAAGGCCCTGGTCAGAAGTCCACGTCAACTGCATCGGACCATGGAATGTCAAAATCAACAAGATCAACCTTCGCTTCGATGCTCCAACATGCATTGACCAAGTCACCAACCTCCTCGAAATCATTTGTATTCCAGGCCCCAAACAGCCAACAATGTCAGACACCTTTTTGAAAACTGCTGGCTCTCCCGTTACCCTCGCCCCATGCGCATCGTACACGATCATGGTCCCGAATTCAACACACACAACTTTCAATTTCTGCTCGACTATGCAGGCATCAAGCCAATCAACATCTCCCCTCACACACCCACAGCCAACGGAATCATCGAATCCACCCACAAGACCATTGGCCAAATCATACGCACAATGATCAATCTCAAGCTGCCAAAAACAGAAACAGAAGCCAACAACCTTGTTGACAAAGCAATATCTACAGCAATGCATACTCTCCGATGTAATCCAGTCTCCACCCTAGGAAATTTTTCACCCGGCGCCCTCGTATTCAACCACGACATGCTTCTTAACATTCCACTCCACGCCAACATCATCACTTTAACCAAACATTGCCAAGCTCAAATTGACAACCAACTCCTTCGCACCAACCGCAAACACACGAAACACAAATTCATTGTAGGTCAAGGCGTTTTTGTCAACATACACGATTGCAACAAACTCGATCTCGTTCGCAAAGGTCCCTACGCAATCTTACAAGTCCACACCAACAATACAGTCACCATACGCTGCGGACGCAAACATGAACGCATCAGCATCCGCCACCTTACCCCAGCCAAACCATCATAAATTTTCATAGTAAGGGAGAATGAACAATGCACAGACACTTCAGTCATGAGTCACTAACACACTCCTTCAGTCCAGTCACGCGCCATTGACACACTCCAACAGTCATGAGTCAATGACATCGTTCCTGATCATCTGTCATTGTGCAATCGTATACGAACATCAAATAGAACCTTCTCCTTGAAGTCTCATCTGAATTCCGATCATCAAAGAACCCAGTTCTTTTCCAATCGTATCACTGAACTAGCTGGGAAGCTTCTCAAATTATCTTGAAGCCATAGTAGACACTAAAACTCAATAGCACACAATTTCATACACAGCGTAGTTCATGATTTCATTTTAAGTTGAATTTTTCGATCTCATCATTTCTCTAGTCCTTGTTTATGTTGGACTGAATCAAGTAAGTCGATTTATGGAAACAAATCTTGTTAAGTGGGATTCACTTCGATGAGAAGAGTGGTCCTAAGTAAAATCTCACTTTAGGATGGTGTCAGAAGACTAGATTCTGATTAACAACAGACATATGTATAAGAGGTTATACCGGAATGGAAACAATTGAAGTAAGCCAATGGAGATCAATCACAAGAGGGTGTAGAGGGCAACGTCACTACATAAAGAACAATGAAGTCACGTATACATGAAATATATGAAGAGTTGTAGATTGACACGAGATAATGCATGAAAGGGTTGAGAGAATAAATATCAAATGGAGCAGTCAGAGAACTCATATTTTTCTAAATGATAATAATTAATAGCGAACATTGACAACACTGAACCGTATTTTCAACCTATTCTAACATTCTTGGAAGAACGCTTGAATCGTAAGCGTTGAAAGTAAGTGAACATAGATATGATCAATCTAGAACAACAAGGAAAAGACCAAGAAAACTAATACAATGCCTAGCCTGAAGGATATCAAGCTTTACATCCCCACATACAAAACCACGGCAAGAAGTTACCCACAATGGTGGTTAATGATGCAAGCATACGGAGTCCAGAAGGACTTTGATAAGGCCTTGAGTGAGGTCAAGGACCCGGCACTTGCAGAAGCCGAGAGGAAGTAGGATGAGGACGGTAGAGTATTATTTTCCTTCTGAATCCGATTCGTTGAGAGTCTGATTCAAAGGCTTCTGAAGAACAGCAACGCTGTGTTAGTGTGTTAGTAGACGAACGATTGTACTCTACGCGTGACAATTGTGTTTGGATACTTTCGGCAACGGATAATCGGACTACAGGCGAGACTAGGGAAACGCCAGATCTCCTCTTGCTGTGACTTATTCAGATTGCAGCAAGACAGACCTTAGTATGTAGATTACAAGTAGTTGGTAGCAACTAGTGTGAATTTTGGGATATAAATCAGTTGAATGTTAAAAGTATGAGATAAAGTGAAATCTTGCCGAAATGCAAGATATCTCTTTTATTGAGATGAATACGTTGCAACTGCTGTTGCGTAGTGCTGAGATTACTCGCTGATTATTTCCGTACATGTATTAGTCGTTGACCATATATATTTGTATGCATGTATATGTATTGTGTGAGAATCACATGCCAACGGTTTTCTTCTCTTGTTCCGTTAGGAAGACTCCATGAAATGTTTATCATTAAGGTCAGGAATTGCTCCTGTAGCTCGTGTGATATTTTATGGAATCAGAGTTTGCTCACCGAAGAACAATGGCAATATCGTAAGACAGGGATTGCTCACCGTTTATGCGCGATGGGAATCAGTGCGCCGTGGGAATCGATATCCCGTGGGAATCGATTACTTAGATGGATACGGGACTCATTGATTCATGCGTATAGGAAATCTACCCTTTGGTAGCTTTGGTACTTCTGGTCACGAAAGGAATTTAATACTCCCCATGTCTCCTTGTGAAGGGTCATCACGCTCTACATGATGGTTCCATCATCCTGGAGAAGGTCGCCAGTATTACCACAGAAGTGGAAGATGGGCCTGAGCAGTGGATACACAACTGAGTGACTCCAATGCTTGGTGAGAATGTCTGCACAGTTATCCTTACCCGGGATGTGCATCATTAAAATGAAACCTCTCGCTATCATGCTCCGTACGTAGTGAAACGATAGAATGTTATGACGCTTATGCAACCTTGCATAAGGAAAGGTCGCCGTCTGGATCATCTTTTCGTTGTCACCCCAAGAGTATGAGATATCATGGACTCGTGTTCCGAGGTATCGGAATGAGTGGCGTAGATCGACAATCTGTTCGATGCAAGTTCTTCCTGCAACAAATTCAGCTCCAAAGGTGGCTGTTTCCGTAGTGGACTGCTTCTTCGAGAACCACATCATGGGAGTCTTGTTCGCGAAATGAAGTATGCCGGTAACTGCCTTGCCACTGAGAATATCATGCATGAGGTTGGCATCATAGAAGTGTGATAACACTACTGTCTTTCCAAGCGGTGCAGGAGCGTCGTCGGGTAGCTCCTCAGAATGCTCCCCATAGACGGTATTGGACCAGTCGATGGTGTCGGGTTTAGTCAATATAAAATCGGGCGGTTCCACTCGGAATCTGATTTTAAAATGTCTAAACTTGGAGATATATCCATAGATACGTTTAGCGCGTTCGAGATGCCCATCTCGTGGCTGAGCTCTGAAACTTGAGAGCGTCATCACGGCTGTTTGTACATCGAAACGCCCAATAGCGATTATCCATTGCAGTGAACCGATCATACTTTGGTACTTCTGTATACCGGTTTCTTCAAGGAAGGCTGAGGAGTCCAATTCAGGATGATCGTTCTCCGCGATGGGCGATTGGAACCTAGTGCTAGGTTTGCATCCGAACATTTGTTCGTAAGATGCTTCCATCTTTTCGATGAACTTTATGGGATTCATGCACAAAACACCATGTTCGTCGCGCTCAAATCCACATCCTAAATGAAAGTTCATAGGTCCGGATCCCTTCAATTTGAAGTTATATGGTGACGATTGCAATATCTTCAAGAAGGAATTGGGATCTGCCATGCAGAGACATAGGTCATCGACATATGTGCATATGAGCTCATATACACGTTCACCATGTTTGTTTGTTCCGGGTTTGAGGAATATTTCCGGTTCTGCGCGGGATCTTTCGAAGCCGAGTTCGATGAGGCAAGCCGCGAGTAAGTCTCCAAAACACTTGCCTGAAGACCTGAGACCATATAGGGCTTTGTAAATGACCAACAGGTGACCCTCCAACGATCCGAATTCGGGACCTGCCTTGATGCATACTTTCTCGCAGGTGACTGCTTCTAAGTAGGCGTTACCTATGTCGGTACCCCATGCTTCTAGATCGTTGAGTTCAGCTAGGAATAGGCACATACGTAGACCGCGAAGAGATACGACGCCTGCGTAAACACTGTGGATAGGGGCCTCAGTGAGATTACCGTTAGCAACGAGGCGAGCCTTGTGTCTTCCGTCGTGTTTGACAGCGTATATCATGTGTACCTTGATCTGTTGGAATCCCGTGGGAATGGAGCTTGTCTTGTATACGCCTTTATCAATGAATGTATTGTATTCATTGAGTTGTGCCATTTCCAGAGTGGTGGCATCTTCCCATTTGGTGTTTCCGTTGGCTTGATCAAATCGGAGGGCTTCTTCGTGGTTACGAGGCACTTTGAATCCATATTGATACTGCGGAGTGGTACGGAAAGAACGTAGTTTGGCTTGATGCACGAGTCGATCAAGTTTCTTGGTTCGTCGGGCTAGGTTGGTGATTCTCCTGAGACGTTTCCAACCTGGGAGGTCAAGCAAGTTGTTGTCTTTCCCATATTTTGCAACGGTGACTGGGTCATCAGCCGCAATATTGGCCAGAGGTTCATATGTGCGTTCCATATTCTCCCATTCAATCCAAAGGTTATACTTGGAACCTTTGTATTGAGGGTGCTTGTTATCCAGTGGACCTTGGTGTCCTAGGATGCGGCGAAACGACCAGAGTTTGCCGTCTTCTTGTGTTGAATCACGATGGATGTAATTCATGACGTCATTGTATGCAATGATATCATCGAGCTCATCATCGGAGTGTTTGCACTTGAACTTGATGAAGTCTTTATTGCGTTCAAGACTGTCTTCAACATCAACAATGGTGAGACGTTTCCGGGTGCCATCAAGATTGGTTACAAGGAAGGAACGTCCTTGTAGATCGGCAATCGGGATCGTAGGAATGGTAATAGGTTTACCATCATCGTCAAATTGTGCGTTGCCTTCTTCGTCGGTAACAACTACCTGTGATGGGTCTACGGAAGGAGTAGCGGGGTTGGTGTGTGGAGTTGTGACGTCACTAACATCAAAGTATGCTAATTCCGGTGGATCAAAATCATCTTCAGTAAGGAGAACGCCATCGGGTGTTTTGCTGAAGATGTGTGTCGTAGGAGGACCATCAAGACTCTCCCCATAGTTGTTAGGGAGTGGAGAAGGTGACCAGCTTGGGCTGTCATCGACCTTCTTATAAAGAAAGCTCGGTAACGAGGGGTGGGTGGGTGGTTGAATAATTGGTTGAGTGCCATGTGCGTGTGGCGTGATATCTGTTGGTGCAGATGGAACGGTGTTATCGGCGGTGTCAGAATCAGCAGGTGAACCGTTAGGGGAAACTGAGCTGTTTGGTTTAGTAGACTCGTCAATGAGTTTATTCTGATTGGTGTGCTCCCCATGTTTGAAAGCTGGAGCTTCTCCAGTGGCGTATAGACGGGGTAAGGAATCCTTTGCATTACGCCATTTGATGAAACCATCATCAGTAAATAAGCCCGCGCGCTTGTTACGTGACTCAGGTGTAAGAGCAGATCGAACACCGGACCGGTCTAGTAACTTGTTGGTAACTGGATCCCAGATTCGAAAGCAGAGTCCATTGCCAACATGTTCGGCGATGCCAACGAAATGACCTAGGCGTTCGGTAGATTTGGTACCGAAAGGAGAGTCATTGGTCTTGAAATAAACAGGTTCAAACCAGAAGAAACTGGTGTATGCGCTGATGTCGCCAATTGTACCCGTGGCAATGAAGATCGGTTGTTTATCGGACAGCGTAGGGTCAGAGACAACATTAAGGAGACCCGCGACGTATGTCATGCACAGTAACCACATGTGTGGTGGTGTGCCGGTACGATCCATGACGCGATTGACAATGCGTTTGAACGTTTGGTATCGTCGTTCGAATTGATTCTGATGTTGATGGTACGGTTCACTTTGCCAGAGTCCAATCCATAACATCTTGAGGTAATCCATGACTTTCTTGCTTGATTGATAGTTACCGTGGTCGCAAAGGAGGCGGATGGGTCTGCCCCATTTTCGAACAAAGTTCTGAAAGCAGGGTAGAAAATCGCCGGTGGTACGCATTTCTTCAACGTGAATAATATGCGATTTTCGGCCAAAGAAGATCTGAGCAATCTTGGATCCACCATCAATTGCTGGGACATCTGAATAGACTGCATCGGACATAACATCGTCATTGAAGGGGCGAACGTTCATGGCCGGTTGAGGGGAATGGAACCGTTTGAAAATGTTACCATCAGGGCTAACCGCTAACGAACCGTATTGGGTCGAGTTTTCAAAAGTAGCTTTGATGCGATCGGTGGAAACCCAACAAAAGAAAGGTTTCAGGGATAAGTAGTCATGTTCATTTGGGTATCTTTCACGGGGCGTAGCTGCAATGCGTGTAGTGTCACTTTCTGTACAATCTGTCGGAAACGCAGTGACTGTTCCAGAGACTACGTTTGGCGCGCAGCATGCGAGACGTTCGTGATGGGCGTAGTCAGTGGAAGTAAGCCAAAAGGAGCGATCGTTGTTCTTATGATCATCAATTGGAAGAAAGGGAGATCGGGTAGAATGGCTGGAATACGAGCTGAGGGATGTGACCGTGGAGGACCCGGGAGAAACAGATATATCGAATCCTTCAAGGCAGCGTGGGTTCCCATATTCGTCGTAATCGGCATAAGGGAGTTGCTGTGGTTGGGGAGGATATTTCTGGAGAAATTGTTCATCCTTTGCACTGATCGTGGTATCGAGAACAGATGGGTCCCAATGTTTATCGGACGTCATGATAACATGTGGTAATGTGTCAAATTCGACAGTCGTATACTTCCGCATCGCAAGGTATGGTAAGCCGTGTCGTATGCTAAGAGGCAGTGCATAGCCATCGGAGGTGGTGATGACCTGTCCTCCGCCTGCTTTGATGGACGTGTCGTCTACAGTGGAAAAATATGCTTCCATCTGGCCGGATGACAATATAGAAGGATGTCGTCCTGTATAGGCACATTCATTGAAAATAAGAATGACGGGGCCTCTGTTCGACATGGAATATGCTCCGCATGTAGCAATGGGAATGTTTTGTACCTGATGATTGTTAATGCCGGTGACGTTAACATATCGTGGTGGAATATCCTTGGAGATGAGACATGCATCATTACCGATGATGCAGCCATTTGCGCCGCGATCGACCATGGCAAAACCAGGGCTAGTAACCGTAGTTTTGTGTATGCGGTATGTGTATGACGTTACGGGTCCATCATTAGGAAAGGTGAGATCATCCTCGGGAGTATACCACTGGTGAAAGTTGGCGGAATACGATGGTGTTCCGACAGGTATTTGAGTGTCACCGTCCTTTTTGTACTGAATGTCAGGGTTGTTTGAAAGGAATCGAGCTGGATGCGCGGGTGACACGGAAGACTTGAGAGGTCGCTGGTCCTTAGACGAGGAGGTCGTGGATTTGTATACACCTAGAGATGCATGGAAAACGCCTCTACGATCATTCTCTACAGCAGGATGGAGGTCTGCTGCGGGATTGGCATGCTCATCCTTGGTCGAAGTATCGTCTTCTTGGAAAGATACCGAGTGTTCATGTTGGTATGCCTTTCGGGTAATGGGTTTGACACTGTTGGGGTCAGGTTGGTTAGTGTTAAGTAAGTCGTGTCGCAATGAGGCAACCACGATTTTCTTGCCTTCCGGAGAAAAACTGAGCCAACTCTTCATGTCCTGACGTGACAAGGCCTTCCATATGTTTGTAGGCAACCTTGTGGTAGGGTCAGGAGTACGTCCAGCCTTGAACACAGCATAATCTTGATAGTCTCCTTCAAATTCAATGGGAAGAGCATAGTCATCATGGTGTTGAATCGAGTCAGAGGAGAAATCATGAACGTGTGCACGTACGGTCGACCGAGGAGCAGACATCGCAGACTGGGAATCAAGTCGAGTTGCTTCGAGTAAAAGCGTGATTTTAAGATCGTGGATAGCAGCGGCTTCGGCAACTGCATCCGTTACGGTGCTATTCGTCCCACCTGGATCCTTGACTTTGGCAAACTGTTCGCTTAGCTGGAAGCTGGAATAACATGCCTGACACAATGCTGATTTTACAGTGTGATACTCGAGGGGCTTGTTGGGAGGACGGAGCTTGTTGAGGTGATTCAATTCGTCAAACCAATGTGTGATGAATTTTACCTTGGATTCTTTCCAATTGTTGAGGTTCAACTTGAGCAACGCTTGTAGCTGGATCGAGTTGTCGTATACCTTTGCTTTTGATTGGCCATGAAGGTTTACGAAGTCGAAGTAGGCCTGGCGTCCATCACGAGTGGTAGAATGACTGTGTACACATGATGCAGAAAGGTCACTCTTGAAGACTTCCAACATTAGTACCCAGAAGAAGGCACATTGTTTGATGTAGAGATCACGGGTGTAACCCACAAGCGTGGCTGGAGGCCAAGTTTCATCGAGGAATGTCTCTGTATCGATGTCGTATGCTTCGAGTTTAGCTTTGAAACCTACGAGCCAGTGTTCGAATCTCGAGTCATTCGTGAGGGGTGTAAAGGACTTTTCATCTCGTGCTTTTCGGCACCATGATTCGTACTTTACCTGCTGAGGGGACTTTTTGTTACTTCCCGCCGGAGGAGGTGGTGGATTCAGAACAGATTCGTTACGTAAGCGTTGGGCACGCTCTCCGCGGAATGTCTGGAATTCCATGTATGTATATGACTTTACATCTTTCCAGTCCTTCTCGTCTTCTCCTAGGTCGACACCTTCTTCTTGTAGGTCGATAGCGAAGTCTGCAAGCGCTTCTATGCTCCTTTGGATGGATCTAGGGATATGCGTTGCCAATCCTCGCTCCATATAGGTAAGTTCGCGTGCAAAATCCGGTTCGATAAGTGCGTCGAGGAAAGACTTCCATTCGCATAATCCGCCTTCTTTGAGAGCTAGGCACAACTTGCTAGTAATCTCACTTGTTACGTTGAGTAATGATACGAGTATCTTTCTCATATCAGCATCGAAGCTGGGAAAGCGTTCGATAGTGGTGACTTCGGCGTCATTCTTCTCTTCGCCTCCGAGTGCATCGCCGGGCATTAATGGTATGTTCGGCATCTGTGGTGGTTCGGAGCCTTGGAAAGAATTGCGTGGTAACTGAGAATGGGAACTGCTTCTTGTGCGATGTGCGACGTGCATATGCCAGCGTAGGGATTATGTTCAATTCCGTTCCTGTTCCTTCTTGTGTGCAAGCCTTCTTAGAGCTTGCGACTGTTAATCTATTATTTTCCTTCTGAATCCGATTCGTTGAGAGTCTGATTCAAAGGCTTCTGAAGAACAGCAACGCTGTGTTAGTGTGTTAGTAGACGAACGATTGTACTCTACGCGTGACAATTGTGTTTGGATACTTTCGGCAACGGATAATCGGACTACAGGCGAGACTAGGGAAACGCCAGATCTCCTCTTGCTGTGACTTATTCAGATTGCAGCAAGACAGACCTTAGTATGTAGATTACAAGTAGTTGGTAGCAACTAGTGTGAATTTTGGGATATAAATCAGTTGAATGTTAAAAGTATGAGATAAAGTGAAATCTTGCCGAAATGCAAGATATCTCTTTTATTGAGATGAATACGTTGCAACTGCTGTTGCGTAGTGCTGAGATTACTCGCTGATTATTTCCGTACATGTATTAGTCGTTGACCATATATATTTGTATGCATGTATATGTATTGTGTGAGAATCACATGCCAACGGTTTTCTTCTCTTGTTCCGTTAGGAAGACTCCATGAAATGTTTATCATTAAGGTCAGGAATTGCTCCTGTAGCTCGTGTGATATTTTATGGAATCAGAGTTTGCTCACCGAAGAACAATGGCAATATCGTAAGACAGGGATTGCTCACCGTTTATGCGCGATGGGAATCAGTGCGCCGTGGGAATCGATATCCCGTGGGAATCGATTACTTAGATGGATACGGGACTCATTGATTCATGCGTATAGGAAATCTACCCTTTGGTAGCTTTGGTACTTCTGGTCACGAAAGGAATTTAATATAGAGAAGTTAAATAGATCTTCACTCCTAGTGAAGAGGAAGCTGTTATCAGGAACAAAATGGCTATAGCAACCCTAACAGAGAAAATGAAGTTGTGATGTACGCCGGAGAGTCCAAATCAGATGATGAAGTAACAAGGAAGCCCAAGTCCAATGGATACAAGAAGTCCAAGAAGAAGGGCAAGGACAAGGACATACAGTGTTACAGATGTGGCAAGAAGGGTCATATGAAGCAAGACTGCAATGAAACCAATAAGACAACAAAGTGTCACCATTGTGGGAAGTCCGGACAAAAAGAAAAGGCTTGCTGGGAGAAGAATCCCAAAAGCAAACCAAAATGGATGCAGAAGAAGGACCAGAAGAAAAGCTACAGTGACTCAGATGAGAGCATAGCTGCCGGAGTAATCAAAGAGGAGTATTGCTTTCTAGCTGCTGGAGACGTGGCAGTGAGTCCAAAGAAGACAAGGAAGACAGGGAAGTGGAAGGGAACCCATTGTCAAAACTATTCCGAAAGAAGGAACAAGAAGAAAGTAATGAATATCCTTTTCAAATCCAATCAGAACAGAAATTATGAAGCTGATGAACTCAACAAGTTTCAGAAGGAACACAGAGAAGATTACATCAAAACCAAAGAACATGGGTGGCTAGCCGTTCCATCCGTTGTGGAAGTGGAAAAGTCACATTATCTGCAAGAACAAAAAACAAATGAGTGGAGGGATCCCATAAGAATGGGATACCGGAAAATTTAACAAGGAATCAATGCACGAGAAACAGAAATACATAAGCTCAAACCAGAAACGGGCAATCCTGGCTCCCTGAAAACAAAGGAGGAAGAGGGAAATAAAATTCTACACAACTAACAATTTGCAAATGAGGAATTCCAAATTATCCCACCGGATAGATTCAGTGGGACAGAACCCAGGATAGAAGAATGTGTACTGATGTCTGTGACCGTTCCAGAGCCCAACGCCAAGAAAAGACAGGAAGCAATGGAGTGCATCCTGCTGGCTAACAGGAAAAAATCTTTATATATGAATCAACTGTGGGTTGTAGATACAGGAGCAACCGCAAACATGATTAATCACACCAAAGGAGCTACTACTCCATCAAAAGGCTTGATAGCAAAGCTAAAGCTACTCAGCCCACAAGTTGTTGCAAATGGAACAAGATTACAAGTTACTAAAATCTTGGATAGGCTGGAGTCCAAAACGGTAAAGATGGTAGACGCAAGAGTAGAATCAAGTTCACCAACTGTCAGTATGGTACCTGTAAGTTTAATCTGTGCACCGCAACAAAGATGATAAGCCAAGGATAGGAGATGACCGGTAACGCGACTGGGATAAAGCTCCAGAAGGGTGATCAAGAACTACACTTTGACATTCCAATGCAAACCAAAGGCAATGGCACTCTCTGGGCAATGTACCTGGAGAGTGAGGAAACAGACACACGAATTCCGGAGACTGTCCTTGCAACACCAAGCAAGATGTCTGCAACAAAGGCTCGTGCATTCTGTGGGCACAACAACATCATAAGGACCAAGTGAATTGCAGACCATTTGGGTTGGGAGTTGACGTGAACCCCCTTCTGAAAGTATGAAGCTTGCGCAAAGGGAAAGCCCAGGCAGAAGAACCTAGGGGAAGGAGAGAAGAACCCGCTGAGTGTGATAGGAGAACTGTGGTAGTATATCCATGGAACGAGATTGAAGAAACCAAAGAATCCAAAGGGAACCATCTATTTCCCAACCAACAACTGTCTGGTGGTAGCTGTTGAACACATCTCTGGAGCAGCTATGTTGGGCTGGTACAGCAAGAAGAATGAATTCATCAAGGAATTCTGTTCAAAGTTCAACAGCATGAAACAGACTGAAAAGGAACTGAAGAGGATCTGATGTGATGACGCTGGCAAAAACACCAAGTTCCAAAAGGCTATGAATGGATTCAGCTGACAATTTGGAGTACAGTTTGAGTTCACAGCCAAGACTCCACAGAGAAATTCAAGGGGGGAAACATGGATATTCAATCTATGTAGCCTTACATGGGCAGCTTTGGAAGCTGCTGGGGTACTAAATCAGCTGAGATACATGTTGTTCGCCGCTTTCCTGAAGTGGTGTCACCAAGTCAACATGTTGAATGTGGAAGAGATAGAGGGAGCAAAGAAGACAAGATAGGAGTGGATGGTTGACAAGAATCCAGACTGGATAAAGAACATGCAATTGGCAGGAATGGCCGGCGTAGTCAAGACTCATCAAACCGGCACATCCAAGATTGCACCCCGAGGAAAGACATGTCTCTTTGCCAACTACTTGGAAGACCATGCTGGAGATTGCTACACCATACTTAATCCGAAGGCAAGAACCTTTCTGAAGTCAAGAGGTGTCCTATGGTTGGACAGAATGTACTACAAGGAAAGAAAAGGAAGAGTTGCCCCTATCACAATTGAAGGTGTGGGATAGAACAATCAATTGGACGTGGACGACCAACAAGAGGGAGCAGACATAGAGGAAGAATCTGTGGCTTCCATATCCACGGAAGAAGAAGAAGAGTCAATTCTTCCGGAGGAATCAATTCCTCCAGACAAGTCAGAGGAAGAAATATTGGACGAAGAAGATGAGGAAGATGAAGGACCAATCGCAACATCAAGGAGTGGAAGAGTATTGAGGTCTACAAAGGCAGCAGATGGAACCAAGAACAGATACTATGGACTCTCATTATTAATTGATAAGGAACTGGTGGCTATAGCCTCTGAGATAGAAAACAACTACTTGGAGGAAACAGCCAAGCTGGGTAATATGGAATATGATCTGTTGAGCACTAAAAAGCTTGAGGAAGCAATTGATGCAGAAAGTTGGATCCTACACGCAATGTCCAAGAAAGGAAAAGTGTATCAGATACTTGAAGAAGGATATGGTTACACAACAAATGAAGAACAAAAGTACCGGCTTGTTGCAGCAGTGATGCAGGTCAAAGACTCTGAGATGTATCTTGTTGGTGCATCAGGACACGACTATGGAAACACCAGGGAGCTTCAGACCATGAACTATGCAGAAGCAACAATGGCAACTGTGGATAAGAAGGAATGGGAAAAGGCTGTCAAGATAGAACATGACAAGAGGGTCAAGTACCATGTCTTCAAGGTGGTGGGCAAGAAGGACCTGCCAGCGCAAACAAAACTGTTTGATAATACATGGGCAATAAAGAAGAAAGAAAGCATAGTGTATCATGCAAGGAATGCCATAAGGGGATTCATGCAGGTGGATGGAAAACATTTCAACAGACAGGACAAGTCCTCTCCGGTCGTAACCACAATTTTGCTCTCGAGCAACTTTGTCCGACGTTCCAAATTCCCAATGTTCCAGTACTAAGATCACGTATATTTCTACACAAATCTCCCCTGCCATATCTTGCTCACTTCTACACCGCCACACACGGCACCAGGACCTACCTGTATGAACCAAGACTTGGCCTTTTCGATTTTGCTATCAGCTCAGTCTCTTGCTGCCTCTCTTGGTCCCTCTTTGTCTCCTTTTCACCATCGTTGGTCGTCACGGTGGTCATTGAGCTTGCAAACCAACACTAATTTCCTTCTACACTGAATCCAGTATCAATTCTACCTACACTGAATCATGTAGACCAGTACTAAACCCATGAAGCTACTTCTTTGATCTGTTTTTGCGAAGCGCTAACACTTCAATCTGTTTCCAGGCAGCTTCTCCCCCAAGGCTCCTAAGTATCTTTACTTACCAGCTCTATTCTGTTACACTCAACGTTCTTCATTCCTCAAGGTTCTTTTGAACTGTTTCCAAGCCCCTAAGTACTTTTCACTTACCGTTTTTGGTTTCAAGTCTTTTCCAGTTGAAGTTGACGAACATACACATATCCCTCCCTTTTCAAAGGCTCCTCAAGTCCTGACCCTTAAGTATTTGCAAGTTGACGTTGCAATATACTTTCTATCCTCCGGTTCTTCAAGTCTCTCTCTGTGAGATAAGAGAGGTCTCACAGGTCGAACTTCAAGTTCCCTTATGTTCCTCCCCTGATCAATAAGTGTGCATTCACTTATCACCCCTGGTCCCTAAGTGTTTTCGCCGAAGGCCCTACTTCCTACACATACCTTTCAGGTATGCCTTACCGCTGGCATTTGTTTTCACACCTACAGCCCCTTGTTGGTTCCTAAGCAGTTTTGATTAGAGGCCGATTCTACATAGGACCCCCCTTTCCAGTGTACCCCCCGGTTCTTCAAGTCTCTTGCAAGATAAGAGAGGTCTCGGGGGTTGAACTTCAAGTTCCATTCTGTTCCTTTGCTGACCTTTCAGTGAAAATTCACTTATGGCCCCTGGCCTCTAAGTGTTTCCACTTAAGGTCCTACCTCCTCCATATACCTTTCAGGTGTGCCCTACAGCTGGCATCTGTTTTCACACCTACAGCCCCTTGGTTCCTAAGTGGTTTTGATGAGAGCCCGTTTCTACATAGGACCCTTCCATGTATCACCCGGTTCTTCAAGTCCCTTCCCTGTGAGATAAGAGAGATCTCACAGGTCGAACTTCAAGTTCCGTTCTGTTCCTTCCCTGACCTTTAAGTGTGAATTCACTTATGGCCCTTGGTACCTTAGTGTTTCAGCTTAACGCCCTCCTTCCCATATACCTTTCAGGTGTGCCCAACAGCTGGCATCTGTTTTCACATCTACAGCCCTTTGGTTCCTAAGTGGTTTCGATGTGAGACCGATTCTACATAGGCCCTTCTCCAGTGTCCCATTTGGTTCTTCAAGTCTCTTGCAAGATACGAGCGGTCTCACAGGTGAACTTCACGTTCCAGCCTACATACCCTGTGCCCCTAAGTGTTGTTCTTTTATGGTTCCCATCCTACATAGGACCCCTCCAGTGTACAGCCTGCCTTGTTCTTCTTCCTCCAAGACCGTGGCCCCTGTGCCCCTCCACCAACTGAATTCCACTTAGGGGCTTCCATTTCCTTACTGGATCTCTTGCTTCTTCCACCAAGCAGGACCTTGTCGGAAAATTCGATCCGACCACAAAACTCCTCACTGTTGTCGGCGGCCGAATACGTGTGTTATCTCATTCGTGTGTATCTCCGAATGTCCGTACGTCTGTACGTTTTCTACCGGCGCTTTTCTAGAGTCCCCGTGTCTTCGTACTCGTAGTGTTAAGTACTTGTAGAAGATACCTTAAGGGCCGGTCTTCTTATTTGCACCGCCACATGCACCTCCTACATAAGGAAAATAGCTTCACTCCACCCATAAGCTTAGTGAGTAGATCTGCAATATTAGTTTCACCGGGTTCTTTTCCAATCCGGATAATCTTTCCTGCAATGCATTCGCGTGCCTTGTGGTAAGCAATACTGTTGTGCTTCTTCTTACAAGGGCTTTCCGGGTGTGTTACGTTCTTAACAATTGAGTCATTGTCACAATACATGTTGGTTGGTCCTTCTATAGGTATGCCCATCATTCTGAGCTTATACCGTAGGCCTTCTACCATTTCGATTGCGATCTTGAGTGCCACAATTTCTGAGCCAAATGTGGATGTTTCAACGGTCGTTTGTCTCTTAGAGAACCATAGGATTGGTGCCCTGTTAACAAAGATGATGATCCCCGTATGAGACCTCGTCCTCACCCTCATATTTGCCATCAAATAGGCCCAAGGGTGGTTCTCCTAACTCATTTTCCAGGTAGGTATCCGAGGGCTTCGCCTCATCGCCGATCCTTTCATTAAGTAGCTTGTTGTGTGCCTCCAACTGCAGGATGGTGTCTGGGTGCTTCCATTCCACTTCGGATATAGGCCGTGTGCCGTTTGTTATGTGTACTTTTCCAGTCTTATACAATACATAGTGACAATCGCCACCTCCATAAGTATCTCCACATGGGCCCAGCCATCGTCCGTATTTCTCCAACTTATCCTGTAGGTCGTACCACCGGATGAAATCATACCAATCATGTATCATGTACGGGGTTATATCTGGAGTATAGCCGACAACCAAAGGGTGGAGAATCCTGGTCAGTTGGAAAGATGGAACTTCTTCTTGGGCAAAGTTAAGTGACATGAAGGAAAGTTTCCCCGTCGAAACGGCTCTGTTTGCCAAGGATCAAGGCATAATAGATGAGCCAGCTTTCAAGTGGTGGGCCTATCGGGTAATTCGGAAGAAAGACCGGATTATCTCGTGCGGAAGACTTATCCCTTCCTACTGTCCTTGTTGGCGGAAAATCCGATCGAAACACTGCGGAAGACTCCTGATCAACCGCACCTCCACTACTCAAATCCCCTCGCCTTGTTCTTCTTCCTCCAAGACCAACCGAGGTGCGGCAGATTCGATTGAACCCCTTGATTGCAACGCCAATGACCCTGGGCCCCTTAGTGTTGTTCTTTTATGGTTCCCATCCTACATAGGACCCCTCCAGTGTACAGCCTGCATTGTTCTTCTTCCTCCAAGACCATTGCCCCTGTGCCCCCCACAAACTGAATTCTACTTAGCGGCTTCCATTTCCTTACTGTGCAATCTCTTGCTTCTTCCACCAAGCAAGCAGTGCGGCGCTATGCCCTTCCTACCGTTAGGTGTATCCCTTCCTACTTCGATCGGATCAAAAACCTTTTTCCTGTTGTCAGACAATTCGAAACACTCCTACTGTTGTCGGCAGCAAATTTGATCAAAAAACTTGTTGCGTCCATCAAAGACAGACTCCATAAAACGCACCTCCACGACTCAGGGAGCCTTGTTCTTCTTCTTCCAAGACCACGACCCTTGTCTTCTTTCATCCCACATACCGTAGGACCAGCCTGCCTGAGTGGAACCATGCGGCGCTGCTCCTCTTATGTGTATCCGCTTCCTACTGTGTGATTGTTGGCAGCTGCTTTCTATTACGTCCGATAACTGTCACGCGACCCTTTTTTTTTTTTGTTGCGAGGTACTTTCGCAACCCCTGCTTGTGTGTAATTTTAACACGAGCCCCCCCTGTGATTCACTAGGTCAGTATCAAGCCCGCCCTCGTAACTCTCAATCCCTGGTTCACAATTATTTTTTTCCTTGGGTCATGAATAATAATTATTAATTTTTAATGAAACCTACCCGTACGCTCGTGAATCACACCTACTAAAATTAAATACGCAAGGTCATGACTCACAACCAAGCCCCCCCTGTGATTTGTTAGCTTTGTATCATGCTCATTTTTCTAACTCTCAATCCCTGGTTCGCGATTATTTTTTTCCTTGGGTCATGAATAATTATTTTTAATTTTTAATATCACCTACCCGTACGTTCGCAAATCACACCTACAAAAATGAAATACGCAAGGTCATGAGTGCTCGCGACACGCAACCCTTAAAATGTATCTCCATTGCTCGCGACACACTACCCTTATAATTTAATATTTCTTGTGCTCGCAACACGCAACCCTTAAACTTTAATATCATCGCTTGCAACTACCTACCACTACAGTTGAATTATCCGGGTCAAGAATTTGTCTAGTAGTATCATATGCAAAATATGTATGATAGGTATGAGTACTTCTTTCCGTACATTTTAATCATTTGTGTCACACAATGTACTATTTATTGCAATGGTATGCAATGTATGTAGAATATGTACCTTTTACCCTAATCACTCTTCCCGAAGATTTACATGTGTCGTACTAGGTGTGAACCCACCCGCGTTGTCGTCAAATTAGTGAATGGACTGACACAATGAACAGTAATGATTCTGAAAACAATGCCTAAACTTCCTCCATTCCGCCAATCAATTGCATCCATACAGGATCAATATAGTTGTCATCCTCATTTTCCTCTTCAGCAAGACTACTGGCAACAGTGCCACCATCTTTCGATACAGTATCGGTAGGGGGGGTTTCTGACTTAAATCTTTCCAGCATCATTCTCTCCAAATTTTTACCCGTTTCTGGATCTTCTCTTAATGATTGTACCTTCTTGCACAATCTAGCGGACACTTGCCTCGCTCCGCTGTTCTATTCCGTTTGATTGTTCCATTTTGCCATTCCATTTTATCCCTTTGTCCTTCTTATGTCCTTTTGTTGGTTTGTTGTTCCTGAAGAATAAAAATAAGAGAAAGAAAGATCAGAAGCAAATAGAATCTCCAACAAATTGCTGTCATTGTCACTCACTACTGTTTCTCGTTGTTTTCTTTCATTGCCGATCCGTTGTTTCCGTGCTTTTCATTTTTTAAATACCGTGCCAACCAAGAAGGATGTGTTGCTTGTTGTGTGGTTTTGATTTGGGGTATGTACAGTTTTCCGTGCGTGTGCAGTTTTTTGTATGTGAACTTTTCTGTTGTTCCATTCTGTCATTCTGTCCCATTGTTCCGTTCCATTGTTCTGTTCTGTTTCATTGGTTGTTTTGTTTTAAGTGCCCTCCTTTCCTTCGTTGGTTTGTTTGATTGTTGTTCTGTTTCAATAAAAATAAAAATGAAAGATCAGAAACAAATAGTATCTCCAACAAATTGCTGTCATTGTCACTCACTGCTGTTGTTCTGTTGTTCCATTCTGTCATTCCTTTTTTTAAATTTGTTGTTCCATTTTGAGTGTCGTTCTTTCCCTCATTGGTTTGTTTGATTGTTGTTCCATTTTAATAAAAATAAAAATAAAAGAAAGAAAGATCAGAAACAAATAGAATCTCCAACAAATTGCTGTTATTGTCACTGACTAGTGTTTCTTCTTTGTTGTTCCGTTGTTCGGTTGTTCCATTGTTTGTGACTGTCGGACAACATTCATTTTCCCTGCTTCAAAAAAATCTGTGCCAACCAAGAAGCATGTATTGCGTTTTGTGTGGTTCTGTGTGTATACAGTTTTTCATGTGTGTGTGGTTTTGTGTGTGTTGTGTGTGCTATGCACCCTGACTTCTTCCATGTGCCTGGCTTGTGCACGGCCTTTATTTTCTATATAAGTAAAGCATGTACGAGTGCACGCCACCCCTCCCGCGCCATAATTTTTTCAAAGAGGAAATTGTGATTACACAAAGGTTATGTATCTAAATTCCCAACCTATCTGTAGAATCTGGTAGCCAGTCAGTGGTTCGAAACTCCCTTGGGTCAGTATGGTACCTACCACATACACTTTTTGCACAGTACCCAACTATGTACCTTTTTGCATGCAATATTAGCTACAACTAGTAGTACTGGTAATATCCGCACCATTCTTTTGTCTGAGAATAATTAAAAAACAGCACCTCCATTTCAATTAAACAACTTATGAATTATTTTCATTTGACACTCATTAAAGTACGTTTTTGGTGATTGGATTATACAAAGTAAATGTTCTTCCTATTATGGACTTGACCTCATACTTTGCCTGTCATTACCCAATAAGTTATTTTGTGCCCTGGATTTGCACCAATAATATTCTCTTGTGTGCCATTTGGAGAGACAAACCACAACAGTTTCAGCAATCTGTGGGGCAATATTGTTACCAATATGCATCATAGGAGTCATGAAAAAATCATTCATGGCCTGGACCGGATACTTTGTAAGTCATTACCCAATAAGTCAGTTTGTGCCCTGGATTTGCAACAAAAATACCCTCTTGTGTGTCATTTGGAGACACCAACCACAACATTTTCAGCATTATGTGTGGCAATGTTGTTCCCAATATGCATCAGATGAGTCATGAGAAATATATTCATGCACGGCACCAAAAACTTTGAGAGTCATTACCCAATATTTTCCCTCCAAATCCAGGCCCCAAATGCACTCATTAGGTGGTGACACACCAAACATCACACATAACTCACTTCTGTTTCTTTCATGATTCAACTTATCCATTAGAGGAACAATATACGTGGACTAATCACCCAAAATATCAGATTTTCTAATTTTTAATTGCAAATTAGTGTGTATTCTTCCTCCAAATCCAGTACCCAGCAAATGCACTCATTAGGTGGTGACACACAAACTATGACAGATAACTCACTTCTGTTTCTTTCATGATTCATCTTATCCATTATAAGAACAAAATTCATTGAGTTATCACCCAAAATATCTGATTTTCTAATTTCTAATTGCAAATTAGTGTGTATTTTTCCTCCCATTCCAGTACCCAAATGCACTGATTAGTTTGTGACACACAAACTATCAAAGATAAGTCACTTCCGTTTCTTTCATGATTCATCGTATCCATAACAGGAACAATATTCATGGATTAATTGCCTATAATATCTGATTTTCTAATTTTTAATTGCAAATTAGTGTGTATTTTCCTTCCCATTCCAGTACCCAAATGCACTCATTAGTTTGTGACACACAAACTATCAAAGATAACTCACTTCTGTTTCTTTCATGATTCATCTTATCCATAATCGGAACAATATATATTGACCGATCACCAAAATTATCTGATTTTCTAATTTTTAATTGCAAATGAGTGTGTATTTTTCCTCCAATTCCATTACCCAAATGGACTCATTAGGTGGTGACACACAAACTATGACAGATAACTCACTTCTGTTTCTTTCATGATCATCTTATCCATTACAGGAATAATATGCATCGACTAATCACCCAAAATATGTGATTTTCTAATTTTTAATTGCAAATGAGTGTGTATTTTTCCTCCAATTCCATTACCCAAATGAACTCATTAGGTGGTGACACACCAAACATCACACATAACTCACTTCTGTTTCTTTCATGATTCGACTTATCCATTATAGAAACAATATTCATGGACTAATCACCCAAAATATGTGATTTTCTATTTTTAATTGCAAATTAGTGTGTATTTTCCCTCCAAATCCAGTACCCAAATGTACTCATTAGGTGGTGACACACAAACTATGACAGATAACTCACTTCTGTTTCTTTCATGATTCATCTTATCTATTACAGGAACAATATTCATTGAGTAATCACCCAAAATATCTGGTTTTCTAATTTCTAATTGCAAATTAGTGTGTATTTTCCCTTCCATTCCAGTATCCCAATGCACTGATTAGTTTGTGACACACAAACTATGACAGATAACTCACTTCTGTTTCTTTCATGATTCATCGTATCCGTAACAGGAACAATATTCATGGATTAATCACCCAAAATATCAGATTTTCTAATTTTTAATTGCAAATGAGTGTATTTTCCCTCCCGTTCCAGTACCCAAATGCACTCATTAGTTTGTGACGCACAAACTATCAAAGATAACTCACTTCTGTTTCTTTCATGATTCATCTTATCCATAACAGGAACAATATCTATTGACTGATCACCTAAAATTATCTGATTTTCTAATTTTTAATTGCAAATTAGTGTGCATTTTTCCTCCAATTCCATTACCCAAATGGACTCATTAGGTGGTGACACACAAACTATGACAGATAGCTCACTTCTGTTTCTTTCATGATTCATCTTATCCATTACAGGAACAATATGCATGGACTAATCACAAAAATATCTGATTTTCTAATTTCTAAGTGCAAATTAGTGTGTATTTTTTCTCCAAATCTAGTACCCAAATGCACTCATTATGTGGTGACACACCAAACATCACACATAACTCACTTCTGTTTCTTTCATGATTCAACTTATCCATTAGAGGAACAATATTCATGGACTAATCACCTATAATATCTGATTTTCTATTTTTAATTGCAAATGAGTGTGTATTTTTCCTCCAAATCCAGTACCCAAATGCACTTATTAGGTGGTGACACACAAACTACTATGACACATAACTCACTTCTGTTTCTTTCATGATTCATCTTATCCATAATCGGAACAATATCTGTTGACCGATCACCAAAAATTATCTGATTTTCTAATTTTTAATTGCAAATGAGTGTGTATTTTTCCTCCAATTCCATTACCCAAATGGACTAATTAGGTGGTGACACACAAACTATGACAGATAGCTCACTTCTGTTTCTTTCATGATTCATCTTATCCATAACAGGAACAATATTCATGAACTGATCACCCAAAAATATCTGATTTTCTAATTTCTAATTGCAAATGAGTGTGTATTTTTCCTCCAAATCGAGTACCCAAATGGACTCATTAGGTGGTGACACACAAACTATGACAGATAGCTCACTTCTGTTTCTTTCATGATTCATCTTATCCATTACAGGAACAATATTCATGGACTAATTACCAAAAGTATCTGTTTTTTCATTTTCTAATTGCAGATTAGAGCCTGAAACGCCGTTCCGGTTAGAGAATTCTGAAACGCCGTTCCATGATTGTTGACATGAATTGTACAAAAAAACGTTTCACCACCCCAACAACAGAAGTCATTACTATCATACCTACATTACTACTACTACTATCATAATACACCTGGACACATATCTACAAAAAGAGCATTTTTTGGAACGCCGTTCCAAAAAAAGGAAAAAAGGGATAACGGTGGTGAAATCGTGTCTGAAGGTACTGCTGTAGATATGTACTCAAATTTGTTACCAGAAATAATCTAGTACGAAAACGGTGTAGAAAGCTACTGCTGTAGATATCTACACAAAGTCGTTACCAGAAATTATCTAGTACACAAAATTGTGTAGGAAGGTACTGCTGTAGATTTCTACGCAAATTCGTTACCAGAAATTATCTAGTATGAAAACGGTGTAACTGCTGTAGATATCTACTCAAATTTGTTGCCAGAAATTATCTAGTACAAAAATGATGTAGAAAGCTACTGCTGTAGATATCTACTCAAATTTGTTACCAGAAATTATCTACTACAAAAATTGTGTAGGAATCTACTGCTGTAGATATGTACGCAAATTCGTTACCAGAAATTATCTAGTACAAAAAGCGTGTAGAAAGCTACTGTAGTAGAAATCTACGCAAATTCAATACCAGAAACTATCTAGTACAAAAATGGTGTAGAAAGCTACTGGCGTAGAATGCTACACGACAAATGCGTTACCAGAAATTATCGAGTAAAAAAATTGTGTAGAAAGCTACTGTCGTAGAAATGTACGCAAATTCAATACCAGAAATTATCTAGTACAAAAATTGTGTAGAAACCTACTGGCGTAGAATGCTACACAAATTCGTTACCAGAAATTATCTAGTACGAAAACGGTGTAGAAAGCTACTGTTGTAGAAATGTACAGAAATTCAATACCAGAAATTATCTAGTACAGAAAGCTGTAGCAAGCTACTGGCGTAGAATGCTACACAAATGCGTTACCAGAAATTAGCTAGTACAAAAATGGTGTAGAAAGCTACTCTTGTAGAAAGCTACGCAAGTTGAATACCAGAAATTATGTAGTACGGAAATCGTGTAGAAAGCTACGGCTGTAACTATCACCGGTACATGAAAGATCTCACTGTATCACAAGTTGAGAATGTTAACTAAAAAAATCAGGGCACTATTCTTTATTGTTCTATATTCAAAACACGCGGGACGCACGATTTATTTACTTAACCTTCTTATTTTAATTAAGAAAATCAAATTATTCTTTATTGTTCTATATTTACTGTATTAGATCTCAGAGGTTAAGTATCGATTTTTTTTTCTTCGAACACACACACACACACACACACACACAGGGAAAAGTAAACAGCAAAAAATGATTTTACAGTGTGATTTTACAGTGTGGTGATTTTCCAGGGTGATTTTACAGTGTGATTTTTTTTTTGGTCGTGAGGCCAAAAATACTCTTTCCCTTCATAATCTTACCAAACTTATCTTGAGCAGAGTTGCTTTACCGTACTTGTACGATAAAGCACTCCGTCCGAGAACGCGGGATCCCACTGAACTGATCAGCAATGATCACTAGTAGGCAGGGAATTCAGGCTCGAGATATTTTAATCCAAAATAACTGCCTTGGCTGGAAAAAGAATTGGACGGCATTGGACGATAGAGGAATTGCTGGATAGATATTGTTGTTTGGGTGCACACAAACATATACGTCTTGAAAGCAATAAATCTGCATCCATTGCGTATATATATCAACAGGATCAAGATCCAGTTTTTTGTGACAAAGGAGTAAGAAGGCTGCAAATCTACGGCAGCAGCAGCAACAACGGCAATCGTTGGAACGACAGCGAAAGGTCGGCAACAGTGGATCGGATAGGAAAAGGATAGGAAACGGTGAACAACGTGAGATACATAGACAATGATGCCTATATCCTACATTGCTGATGATGTATTCCTCACTTCTGTTTTCCTTATTATTTTCATAGGTGCGGATTGGAAACAATGGATCGGATTGGAAAGAACGGAGCGGAAACAACGGATTGGAAACATTGGATCAAGGTGCGGTGAATGGTGTGGCAAATCATTGTATTCTTCTCTGTAGGTGCGGCGAATTTCCCATGTAGGTGTGGCAAATATCAGAACAACAAATCGGCAGCATTGAATCGATCGGACGCCAACAGTGTAGGTTGGTAGCACGTAGATTATATTATTCTGTTGTTATCATTTACTCTACATCAATAGATACTCACCTCAATTTTTTTCACTTATTTTAGATTGTTATAGATTGGCAACAGCAACAACGGCAACGAATCGATCAGTAACAAGAATTGCCGTTCCAGACCACTCAATCTGAAACGCCATTCCAGAAATTTGACCCTGAAACGCCAATACAGACGTTCTACGGATTTTTAAGCAGCCGGAACCAGGAACGATCGAACCAACAGCGGCAGCAATAGCAACAGCGACAAGTGGGAATGATCGAAGCTCTGCCGCAAAAGTCAGAATTGCCATTCCAGACAACTCAATCTGAAACGCCGTTCCAGAAACTTGACCCTGAAACGCCAATACAGCAGACGTTCAAGTCAGAATTGCCATTCCAGACAACTCAATCTGAAACGCCATTCCAGAAATTTGACCCTGAAACGCCAATACAGACGTTCTGCGGATTTTCAAGTGGCCAGAACTGGGAACGATCTAACCAACAGCAACAGCGGCAAGCGGGAACGATCAAAGCTCTGCCGCAAAAGTCAGAATTGCCATTCCAGACAACTCAATCTGAAACGCCGTTCCAGAAACTTGACCCTGAAACGCCAATACAGCAGACGTTCAAGTCAGAATTGCCATTCCAGACAACTCAATCTGAAACACCGTTCCAGAAACTTGACCCTGAAACGCCAATACAGACGTTCTGCAGATTTTCAAGTGGCCAGAACTGGGAACGATCTAACCAACAGCAACAGCGACAAGCGGGAACGATCAAAGCTCTGCCGCAAAAGTCAGAATTGCCGTTCCCAACAACTGAATCTGAAACGCCGTTCCAGAAACTTGACCCTGAAACGCACTCCATCGGCAAATCGATTCGTCGTCGTCCTCCAAAGGCTAATCTGCACAGAGTCTGGCGATTGTCAGACAAGAATGGCACCCGGTGCAATGGGATTCAAAACAACAACAAAGCAATTGCCAGCAAAAGCAATCAAGCAAAAATCAAAGAGGAAACATGGGAAGACATGTAGAAAGAGAATGACTTCAAATTTTCTCCAAAACGCAGCACCGTCATCATCAACAATCCACCAGACTTACAAACACTTGTCAGAGATAAAACCAAAGAAGGCACGTCGAAGTATGAAGGAAATTGTCCAACATGCCAAGAAAATAGCATTGAAAAGAGTTCACAAGAAAGGGTTTCAAGGAAAATTCATGGAAACACAATGGGGTTTGAAAAAAGTTGGAGAAAAGGAATATACGTCCGAGAACTGTTTCTCTACCCCCCGTGGGCTATCGCGCGGTATTTTTAAAATTCTCGACCCTATTTTTAAAATTTCCTATCTTTTTAGGTCGCGTGTTTACAAAAAAACCTCGCGTGTCGCGCCCTTCTCCTTTCCAGACAATATCTCATCGATCCCTATCTGGATCATCACCTAAAACTCACTCCCGACTCTGTGGAATAAAAATAATCAATTAAATAACATTTTCAGGGTTAGGGATATCATAAAGTTACCGTGATGAACAATATTTTGTGTCAAACTTCTTACGCACAAATGATTTTCTCTCATCTTCGCAACATGCTGTTAACTGCACTTAGTAACACACTGTGTACAAAATACCACAATAAATACACAGTACAAAAACCATGTACAAGTCTACAGGTAATGAACATGTGTGTGCTCGGTACACTGAAATCTCTTCAAAAAAAGAACAAGTGAAAAGACCCTGCAGACACAGCAGAAAAACCCTCAAAGACATGATTTATTTTTGATAGGAATTCCAATCATCAAAATCACCAATGTCATTAACTTCCATTTTGACGACCCTGCAATGACCCTTCTGTTTCTCCTTCACTAGAACAGACCATGAAGGTTCACCATCCTACAAATAGTACAAAATGACACCAGCTCAAATATCTGCATGTTTTGGTCGGGAAGGGTATTCAAAGGGAAAAGATGAATCCGAATGACAACAAAGATAAGAAAAATTCAACCCATCTTTTTCCCCTTCGACAGAGGAGAGAATGGAGGCAGACATGTACAAACACTACCAGGTTTGAGCACCAGCATGTTACTTTACTGATTTGCTGACCGGGAATGGCAATCAAAGGGCTATCCAATGGCTATTCGCTATTCTGATGGCTATTCAGATGGGAGGGCTAAGCAGAAACTCCAAATCCGTTTTTTCACCACAGAAAACACACACACACACTCCAAATAACAGTGACAGCAGATATCTCCATACTGGAGTCACCGACGGCAATGATATTGCAGGGATCTCTTCATTATATCAAGAAGGACGAGGCCTGCAAGTTTCAAATTGATTGATTGAGTGGATTGGAAGTATCTAACTGGCAAAGCTTTGGACACACGAGGTCCTTTTTGAAGGGAAACAAGGGAAAAAAACAATGAATAGTAATATCTCCATACTGAAGGCACCAAGGGCAATGATATTGCAGGGATCTCTTCATTATATCAAGAAGGACGAGGCCTGCAAGTTTCAAATTGATTGATTGAGTAGATTGGAAGTATCTAACTGGCAAAGCTTTGGACACACGAGGTCCTTTTTGAAGGGAAACAAGAAAAAAACCCGGTGAATAGTAATATCTCCATACTGAAGGCACCAAGGGCAACGATATTGCAGGGATCTCTTCATTATATCTATGAGGACGAGGCCTGCAAGTTTTGTATTGATCCATTGAGCGGATTAGAAGGAACAGACTCAACATAGAAAAGTGACAAATTTGGTTGTATTTCAAGGAAGCAACCCAAATAACGGCGACAGCAGATACCTCTATAACAACGACACCAACAGCAACGATATTTCAGGGGCCTCTTCATTACATCTATGAGGAGACGCCCGCCAAGTTTCGTATTGATCCATTGAGCGGATTAGAAGGAACAGACTCAACATAGAAAAGTGACAAATTTGGCTATATTTCAAGGAAGCAACCCAAATAACGGCAACAGCAGATACCTCTATAACAACGACACCAACAGCAACGATATTTCAGGGGCCTCTTCATTACATCTATGAGAAGACGCCTGCCAAGTTTCGTATTGATCCATTGAGCGGATTAGAAGGAACAGACTCAACATAGAAAAGTGACAAATTTGGTTGTATTTCAAGGAAGCAACCCAAATAATGGCAACAGCAGATATCTCTATAACAACGACACCAACAGCAACGATATTTCAAGGGCCTCTTCATTACATCTATGAGGAGACGCCCGCCAAGTTTCGTATTGATCCATTGAGCGGATTAGAAGGAACGGACTCAACATTGCAGAGTGACAAATTCGGTTGTATTTCAAGGAAGCAACCCATATAACGGCGACAGCAGCAACAACAACTAGCGAGGGCAACAGCAACAGTGGCTAGCAAGAGCAACAGCAAGAACAGCAACAGCAACAGCAACAGCGACCAGCGACCAGCGACCAGCGACCAACAACTAGTAGCGAGAGCAACAGCAACAGCAACAGCAACAGCAACAACAGCAACAGCAACAGCAACAACAGCAACAGCAACAGCAACAGCACCTAGCACCTAGCAGCTAGCAGCTAGCAACTAGCAACTAGCGACTAGCAAGAGCAAGAGCAAGAGCAACTAGCGAAAGCAACAGCAGCAGCAGCAGCAGCAGCAGCGAGAGCGACTAGCGAGAGCGACTAGCGAGCAGCGATTTGTCTCCTCCTCCAATAACAATAACAACAACAACAACAACGGGGATTTGTCTTCTCCTCCTCCAACAACAACAACGACAATTGGTCCCCTCCTCCAACAACAACAACAACGGGGATTCGTCTCCTCCTCCAACAACAACAGCAATTCGTCTCCTCCATCCAGCAGCGAATCCGCTCCCCTCATCCAACAGAGCAGCGAGTCGTCTCCTCCTCCTCCAACAACAACGGGGATTTGTCTCATCCTCCAACAACAACAACGGCAATTCGTCTCCTCCTCCAACAACAACAACGGGGATTCGTTTTCTCCTCCAACAACAACGGCGATTCGTCTCCTCCAACAACAACAATGGGGATTCGTCTCCTCCTCCTACAACAACGGCGATTCGTCTCCTCCATCCAGCAGCGAATCCGCTCCCCTCCTCCAACAGAGCAGCGATTCATCTCCTCCTCCTCCAACAACAACAATGGGGATTTGTCTCCTCCTCCAACAACAACAACAACAACAACAACAACAACGGGGATCCGTCTCCTCCTCCAACAACAACAACAACAACAACAACAATGGGGATCCGTCTCCTCCTCCTCTAGCAACAACAACAACGGCGATTCGTCTCCTCCTCCAACAACAACGGCGATTCGTCTCGTGGATGAGCAATTCGGGTGGAGCGCCGGTGGAGGAGCAATTCGATGCCGCTGATTCGTTTATGAAGGATTGGCCCGCTGCCGCCGTTGGTGGAGCGCCGGTGGAGGAGGAGCAATTCGATCAGCGAATCCGCTCCCCTCATCCAACAGAGCAGCGATTCGTCTCATCCTTCAACAACAACAACAACAACAACAACAACATAGAGGATTCATGCCGACGATTCGTTGATTCATCAATTCGTTGCTGGATGAATCCCACTTATTGATTCGTTGCCATTCCTATTCAAATAATATATGATAATTGAACAAAATGGGTGAGTATCTATTGATGTACTACATAGAGTAAATAATAAAAACAGAATAATATAATGTACATGCCGATCGATTCGTAATTGTCACCAACTGGGAAAATTCCCCGCACCTACAGGGAAGAATCAATGGTTGCTTCCGATTCGATGGTTGCTTCCGATCCGTTGCTTCCAATCCGTTTGTTTCGATTCGTTGCTTCCGATCCGGTCCTATGAAAATAAGAAGAAAAACAGAGAGGAAATACATTATCAGTAATGCCGGTGGAGTGGAAGACCAATCAATTGCCGTTGCCGTTGCCGTTGCCGTTGCCGTTGCCGTTGCCGTTGCCGTTGCCGTTGCCGTTGCCGTTGCCGTTGCCGTTGCCGTTGCCGTTGCCGTTGCCGTTGCCGTTGCCGTTGCCGTTGCCGTTGCCGTTGCCGTTGCCGTTGCCGTTGCCGTTGCCGTTGCCGTTGCCGTTGCCGTTGCCGTTGCCGTTGCCGTTGCCGTTGCCGTTGCCGTTGCCAATGCCTATCTCTCTCATTCTTACCTTTGCTTGTTCTGACATTCCGACAATCGTCCCGATGAAATTGTTGTTGTTACTGCTGCCGTAGATTTGCAGAATTCTTACTCCTCTGTCACGAAAAACAGTACCTCATGCCTGTTGATATAGAAGCAATGGATGCAGATTTATTGCTCTCAAGACGTATATGTTTGGGTGATCAAGTCCAAGAACACTACTATCTATCGAGCAAACCACCTCTTCTCCAATGCAAGCTAATTATTTTTCCAGTACAAGGCTGTTATTTCAGACTAAAATATTTGAGCACGGATTACCTGCCTAATGGTGATCAACAATCAAGGGATCATTGGATTAAGTGGAATCCCACGTTCACAGACGGAGTGCCAATTAGCAACTCTACTCAAATAAGTTGGGTAAGATTATGAATGGGAAGAGTTTTTTTTTTCGTGAGGTAGAAAAAGTGATTTTTTTTGTCACGAGGTAGAAAAGAAAATTACTGTGTGTGTGTGTGAGAGAGATTTTTTTTGTCGCGATGTAAGAAAATTACTGTGTGTGTGTGTGAGAGAGGATTTTTTTTTGTCGCGACGATCAAAATCATCGATCGATCGTACGATACCATCTAGGATACTTCAACTTCTGTAGAATTCTACATGTTTTTTGTACTAGTGTAGAATTCTACACGTTTTTTGTACTAGATAATTCCTAGTAGTGAATCCGTGCAGGTTTCTACGCCTGTAGATTCGTACACGCTTTTTGTACTAGATAATTCCTAGTATTGAATCGGCGTAGGTTTCTACGCCTGTAGATTCGTACACGCTTTTTGTACTAGATACTTACTAGTATTGAATCGGCGTAGGTTTCTACGCAAGTAGATTTCTACACGCTTGTTCTACTAGATACATACTAGTATTGAATCCGCGTAGGTTTCTACGTGAGTAGATTTCTACACGCTTGTTATACTAGATACTTACTAGTATTGAATCCGCGTAGGTTTCTACGCGAGTAGATTTCTACATGCTATTTGTACTAGATACATACTAGTATTGAACCCGCGTAGGTTTCTACGCAAATAGATTCCTACACGCTTGTTGTACTAGATACATACTAGTATTGAATCCGCGTAGGTTTCTACGCGAATAGATTACTACACGCTATTTGTACTAGATACATAGTACTAGTATGGAATCCGCTGTAGGTTTCTACACGAGTAGATTCCTACACACTTGTTATACTAGATACATACTAGTATGGAATCCGCGTAGGTTTCTATGTGAATAGATTACTACACGCTATTTGTACTAGATACATACTAGTATTGAATATGCGTAGGTTTCTACGAGAGTAGATTACTACAAACTTTTTGTACTAGATACATACTAGTATTGAATCCGAGTAGGTTTCTATGCGAGTAGATTACAACACGCTTGTTGTACTAGATACATACTAGTATTGTATTTACATAGCCTACTACTAGAGTAGATTTCTACACAAATCTTGGACTAGATAATTTCTGGTAGTGTGTACCGTAAAGCATTCTTTGTGAGGAGTCCACAATGCTTATGAATTCTTTACACCTTGCCCACCAGAGGGTATTTTGTGTGCAATTCTAGGGCACAAACTGACTTATTGGGTAATGACTCCAAAAATATCCAGTCCAAACCATGAATACATTCATCATGACTCATCAATTGCATATTGGGAACAACTTTGTCACACAGAATCCCAGAAATGTTGTGGTTTCACTCTCCAAATGGCACAAATGAGGGTATTTTTGGTGCAATTCCAGGGCACAAACTGAATTATTGGGTAATAACCCCAAAAATATCTGGTCCAAGCCAGGAATACATTCATCATGACTCATCAATTGCATATTGGGAACAACTTTGCCCCACAGAATGCCCAAAATGTTGTGGTTTGAATCTCCAAATGGCAAACATGAGGGTATTTTTGGTGCAATTCCAAGGCACAAACTGACTTATTGGGTTATGACTCCAAAAGTATACGATCCAAGCCATGAATACATTCATCATGACTCATCAATTGCATATTGGGAACAACTTTTACAAACCAAATGCTAGAAATGTTGTCGTTTCACTCTCCAAATGGCAAACATGAGGGTATTTTCGGTACAATTACAGGGCGCAAACTAACTTATTGGGTACTGACTCCAAAAGTATACGGTCCAAGCCATGAATATATTTTTCATGACTCATCAAATGCATATTGGGAACAACTTTGCCCCACAGAATGCCCAAAATGTGGTGGTTTGTCTATCCAAATGGCAAACATGAGGGTATTTTTGGTGCAATTTAAGGGCACAAACTGACTTATTGGGTAATGACTCCAAAAATATCCGGTCCAAGCCAGGAATACATTTATCATGACTCATCAAATGCATATGGGAACAACTTTGACCCACAGAATGCCCAAAATGTTGTGGTTTCACTCACCAAATGGCAAACATGAGGGTGTTTTTGGTGCAATTCCAGGGCACAAACTGACTTATTGGGTAATGACTCCAAAAGTATACGGTCCAAGCCAGGAATACATTTATCATGACTCATCAAATGCATATTGGGAACAACTTTGCCCCACAGAATGCCCAAAATGTTGTAGTTTGACTCTCCAAATGGCAAACATGAGGGTGTTTTTGGTGCAATTCCAGGGCACAAACTGTCTCATTGGGTAATGACTCCAAAAGTATCCGGTCCAAGCCAGGAGTACATTTATCATGACTCATCAAATGCATATTGGGAACAACTTTGCCCCACAGAATGCCCAAAATGTTGTAGTTTGACTCTCCAAATGGCAAACATGAGGGTATTTTTGGTGCAATTCCAGGGCACAAACTGTCTCATTGGGTAATGACTCCAAAAGTATCCGGTCCAAGCCAGGAGTACATTTATCATGACTCATCAAATGCATATTGGGAACAACTTTGCCCCACAGAATGCCCAAAATGTTGTAGTTTGACTCTCCAAATGGCAAACATGAGGGTATTTTTGGTGCAATTCCAGGGCACAAACTGTCTCATTGGGTAATGACTCCAAAAGTATCCGGTCCAAGCCAGGAGTACATTTATCATGACTCATCAAATGCATATTGGGAATTGATGTAGCAAACCGGATGAGGGGAATGGTAGTGAAGTACAGACCGGGGAACCCCCTTGAGTATACAGGGAATCACCTTGAGTATACAGCGCACGTACTTGAGAAAGATCTCACTGTATCAGCAATCAGCAACATCGGTGCGTACGAACATTCCCTGTAGGTACACCAGTACAAATCTTACTGGGAATGCTGTAAGCATCGAATTCTGCAAGCGAATTCTGCAAGCATCGAATTCTGCAAGCGAAATCTGCAAGCAAAATCTGCAAGCGAAATCTCTGCAAGCGTCTGCAAATTACAGGCTAGCGCTAACAAGCGTGTAAAGGATTCCCCTAGCAGAATACAAGCCCACAGCTCACTCTTTTGCTCCTAAACCGATTAGTAGTAGAATAAATAAATAGGTAACACGTCCTGGTCCAATAGTCCTCCTATTGTACCCGTACGACAAGCCTATCTGTCCTGGTCCCCTAGCCTTCTTGCCTAGTGTACCTCTCCTGGTCCCCTAGTATTGCCTAGTGTACCCGTACAGCAGTCAGTCTCTTAACACACCCACACATCAACGGCTCCCCATTATCATTACAGCAGACCCGGCCTTGATAGATACAGCACCTCCAAGCGGCCTTGAGTACCCAAGCCTCCAAGCGTCTGCAAATCGATTACCAGTTGATTGACTCGGCCAACACGCTCCTCCCAGGTGACGGACAGATCTGCACCTCCTTGCACCTCCAGTTGATTTCTTGTGACACCAAGATACCGACTTCTCCGTGGTCCGCACCTCCAAGCGTCCGCAAATCGATTGGGTCACCAGTCTGATTTCTTGTGACACCAAGGTACCGAATTCTCCGATAATCCGCACCTCCAAGCGTTCGCGAATCCTCCGATAGTCCGCACCTCCAAGCATCCACGAATCGATTGGGTCACCGGTCTGATTTCTTGTGACACCAAGGTATCGAATTCTCCGATAGTCCGCACCTCCAAGCGTCCGCGAATCCTCCGATAGTCTGCACCTCCACGCGTCCGTGAATCGATTTGGTCACCGGTCTGCACCTCCAGTCAATCAAACGGCCCACGCGCTACCCGACGTATCCGCACCATCTGCACCTCCAAGCATAGACTTAGAATCAGCCGCACCATGCTGACCTACACTGAGTATTACCAGAGCACCCCCAGTCCCCTTGGAGTGGGACCCGCCCGGGACGTGGCCTACCAAACCATCTATGACTACTTTGCTGAGGAAACAGCCACCCCCATACTCCTGGGCCGGCTCTTGGACCTCTTCGAACCAGAAGCTGTGGGTGCCCTAGGAATATTCCTGACCGACACCTTTGGAAGGGCGCAACTCCAATTGGTGCATGGCATCCAGAAGTACCCGGGGCCCTTAACCGCGCCAAGTACCAACAAGGGCAAGGCCTTTGGCTACCTGGATGACATCGAAGGCGACGCCGGAGAGCTAGTGCTAGTGGATGCTGCCCTCCTCGAGCAGGCGCCCGAGACCTTGGTGCTGTCCCTCGACTGCCACCTCGAACGTCATCAAGCATGCTCACCATTCCCACATTATCCCCATGGTGCTAGGTGATGATCCTCACATGGAGGTCATCACCCCCTTCAAGGCCTGCTTCATCCCCTTCCAATTGGTACCCCTACTCCTGGGCCAGGGTCTTAGTCCAATCCAAGCCTTGAACATCATCTACCCCTACCTCGACACACTCAACCTGGCACTCACTTGCACCCCCCTACTGAATACCCTCCAAGCTGCAGGTACCGACCCCACCACCGTCAATGGGGGTGTCCACTTTGCCACACCCGTCACCCCCTTTTGAGGGGAGCCAGGCCTAACCTTGTACATGCGAAATCAGGTACTATACCGGGACCTCCCGGGCTTGAAGCAACCCTTCCATCCGGGGCAGCAGCCGGCACCCGGCCAACCAGCCGGGGTAGATCCCACTCTGGCAGCTACCCTCACCGCCCTCGCCAACCAACAGCTCAAGCTCAGTGAGGGCCTAGACCAACGTCGCCCCCCTGCCACGGTCAAGAACACCTGGGGCCCCTTGTACACCCAGCGCTTGCTGCTGCTGTGTGGAAAGCTTGAGGAAGCCAACCTACCCCCCATATACCAAGCCTGGGCACAGAAAGGCAAGCACGAGAAGACCCATATGATCTTCCAGAGCCAGGTAGCCACATGCGCCGCCAAGTTCCTCATCCAGGCACCCTTGGTCACCACGGCGGCACTCAAAAAGTTCCAAGATGGCAACTTTCATGGGACTGACCCCTTTGACGTGGCGGACGGCATACTCCCGCTAGCTTTCACTCCCCCCGGTGGATCTGCCGCCTCCTTAAAGAGGGAACAGGAAGCTGCAGCAACTGTGGCGGCCTATGACACCATGATCTTCACCGAAGGCAACTCCCTCACCTTGAAGGACTCCCTCAAACTCCAGAAGACCAAGGCCTACCTACCCATCGACTGGACTGAAGCTACCACCCAACTGGAAAGCTATCTTGCCGTCCTGGCCACCATTCTAGGCATGCATCACCCAGTCGTGCAGGGCTACCAGAATGGACTCGCCAAGCTCAAGCTCCAGCAAATGCCCCTCCGCCGAGCAATTGCCAATGAACTGGGGGAGCTCATCACCCCCTCCATTGTGGTATACTACTTCCAAATCTGGGTGCGGGGTTGGCTCGAGGAACAATGGGGATCAACCTTCACTGTCCCCTCCCCTGACTTTGGGAAGGACTTCCAAGCCTTCCGTATCACCCAGAACCTCTACTGGCTCCCCAATGTCACCAATGTGCCGGCTCTGAGGCACCTGCGTCGCGTAGCTGCCGTGGCTGCCCCTGCTGCAACCCCAGGCACCACCACACCCAGCAAGACTACCCCCAGCCCCAACCAAGGCTCCGCCGGAGGCGCCCAAGTGTCCAACCCTAACCTGGATCCCCGGCTACAAACGGCGGGGGTAGCCAACAAAGTCCTACGCGCCTGGCTGAGGGAAGTCATCGCTACCATGAAAGAAAAAGGTACCATTCCCTTGTCCCGCCCAGATGGCAGAGACAGGTGCCATTCCTATCACCTTCAAGGAACCTGCTACACCAACTGCAGGAACATCCATGACCATGGTGCCATCACCAGCAGTGAACAGGACCAAGTCTGGACTTGGTGCCAAGCCGCCTTTGGTGTCTGACCGAATGGCAAGCGCCCCTTTGGCGCGTTGACCCTGCCCTCTCACTCCCCGAGGGGGGCTCTGCCTTCCTCCCGACGACTACCTACGCCTCCATCTCCGCCCTTCTGAATCACACATGATTTAGGTAAGCACAAACCGCCTGCGCGCGCATGTACCCCTCTCGCCTTGTATGTGCCTCCCAAACGTTCTACAGGTTCAAAGACCCTCCCGAGTCCCCCCTCCCCCCGACCTCCTCCTGAATCCCTAGTCCCTCCTACGGCTTCGGCATCCCCTCTCCCTTCCTCCCCCTCCACTTCCACCTTGTCCTTGCCTAGGCCCGAGCTCCTCGTCACTGCCAAGTTGCCTAGGCCCGAGCGCCTAGTCCTCCCCACCCACCCATTGCCTAGGACAGAGCTCCTCGTCACTGCCCCCCCTTTGCCTAGGCCTGAGCTCCTAGTCATCCCCACCACCCCATTGCCTAGGACCAAGCTCCTCGTCACTGCCCACCCGTTGCCTAGGCCCAAGCTCCTCGTCAACCCCACCAACCCATTGCCTAGGCCGACGATCCTAGTCAACCCCACCACCCCATTGCCTAGGCGCAAGCTCCTAGTCACCCCCACGCTGACGCCTAGGCCAGCGCCCCTCAGCCCGGCCCCACTCTCCGTTCCCCTCATCACTACATCCCTCTACCCCGTCGACCGGCTGGACGGGCACATCAACCGGGCTGTCACTGTCTACAACAACAGCACTAGCTGGGGGGACTTCATCCGGACCATCCGAGGACGGGATGACATCCATCCTGACGTCGCCTCCATCCCCCACCCCGCGGGGAGCCTCCTTGCCCGCTATGGCAAGGAGGGCACCCCCGCCTCCATGTCCGGACCCTCTTGGGATCAACCTCGAATTGCAGCTGCCCTCCAATGGGGTCCGCACCAATCCTCCCACCAGGGCATTGACTTCCTTCGAGAGGAGTATGCCGACATGATGGACAAGCAACAATGGACTGTCCTCCCCGCCAGTCTCATCCAAGACCTTCCCGGACTCCGACTGAGCCCCCTTGGCTTAGTCCCCCAACGAGGCCAACGCCCACGCATGATATCCGATTACACCTACTCGGACGTCAACCAAGACACCGTCCCTCTTGCCCCTGCGGACGCCATGCAGTTTCGCCGGACACTCCCGCGCCTCCTCACCAAACTGCACCGCGCCAGCAACAGATTTGGTCCAGTGTATATGTCGAAGATTGACCTTGCCGATGGCTTCTACCGCATCCGATTGCACCCAGACGACACCATGAAGCTAGGAGTCCTGTTCCCCTCTCGCCCCGGGGAAGCTCCGCTCATTGGCATCCCACTCACCAACCCTATGGGGTGGAAATCCAGTCCTCCCAACTTCTGTGCCTTCACTGAAACCATTGCGGACTTGGCCAATGCCACTCTTGCCACCGGACTTGCCGAGGCCCGGCTCACCCCCCATTGGTTGAATCTCCCCTCTGAAACCACCCCCGTCGCGCCTCCCATTGAGCCACCCGCTCCAGCCCAGGCGCCGCCCCCCCCCTCCCCCTACGGCCTCCACGCCGCCCCTCATCCCCCCTAGTAGCACCACTCCCAGCAAGTCGCCGGTTTGCTACTGGGATGTCTATGTGGATGACTTCTGTGGCCTTGCCCAGGGCAACCAATGGACATGCCGCGCCATCAAGCGCGTTCTCTTCCAATCCCTTGACACAGTCTTCCGGCCCCTTGATGCCACTGACACTCCCTTCCGGCAGGAGCCTGCTTCCCTCAAGAAAATGCTCCAAGGGGACGCCACTTGGACCACCAAGAAAGTTATCCTCGGCTGGCTCATCGATTCCGTCAACAAAACCATCAGCCTTCCTCCCCATCGGGTGGCCCGCCTACAGGAGATTCTCCACTCCATCTCACCCACCCAGCGCCATGTCCCCCTCAAGCAATGGCACCAAGTCCTTGGGGAGCTCCGGTCAATGGCACTGGCCATTCCGGGCTCCATTGGCCTCTTCTCCATTCTCCAAGAAGCCTTCAGACACCAGGAACCGGGCAGGCAGCGCCTCCGGCTCACCAAGCGCGTCCACAGCTTCCTTCGCGACTTCCAATGGCTTGCCAATGATCTCTCCAACCGGCCTACCTCCATTGCCGAACTCGTGCCGGATGCCTTCCCTGCCACCTTGGGCGCCTGCGGTGCTTTGGGTTTGGGCATGGGGGGCATCCATTTTGTCCCCCTTCCTACGGGCGCCGTGCAGCCCGTCATGTGGCGGCATGCGTTCCCCACGTGACTCTCAGCCCAGCTCGTCTCCTTCAACAATCCTGAGGGCTCCATCACCAACAGTGACCTCGAGCTCGCTGGTTCCATTGCCCACAATGATATTCTGGCTCAGACTGCTTGTGTCCACGCCCGCACCACCCACAACTGCTATGACAACACCGCAGCTGTCTATTGGCAACGCAAAGGCGCCACTACCACCACAGGCCCTGCAGCCTACCTCCTCTGGCTCCAGTCTCTGCACCAGCGCCTCTTTCAATATGTCCCCCTTAGGGATTACATCCCGGGCCCCGCTAACCACCTGGCGGACCTCCTCTCTCACTCTGACCTCTCTGACACTGCCTTGCTCCATCACTTTAACACAACCTACCCACAGGACTTGCCCTGGACCTTATGCCACCTTCGGCCGCCCATGCATTCCGCGCTGACCTTGGCGCTGTCCAGAAGACCATGCGAGCTTCAGTCACTGAGCTCTATGCCAAGCGCAAAGATGCCCATTGGGACCAATGGGTTCAATTCTGCTTGTCTCAAGGTTTTGACCCGCGCCTCCAGTCCATTCAGGATCCAATCCCCATCCTCCAAGTCTTTGCCAAATGACTCCATGATGGCAACCTCTCACGTAGCCACAAGCCCATCCAATCTCACACAGTATTGGACACCATCCGGTCAGTGGGCCAGACGCTCGCCTGCCTGGGGTCCAAAGACCCTCGCACCGACTCCACAGGCAGTCTTGACTTCCGGCTAACTGCCCAGTTCAAGGCATATGCCAAGCTGGACCCGGCCCCCTCCTGGGTCAAGCCGGTCCCCATCACCCTCGTGATGCATGCCCTCCACTTTGCATACCACGAGTCCCCTTCCCCCACCCGACAAGCCATTGCAAACATGATCTACATCGCCTTCTTTTTCTGTCTCCGACCTGGTGAATACACTGGTACTACCACGGATGACCAAGCCTTCCACCTACAAGACGTCTCCTTCTACCTTGACTCCAAAATCGTCCACCATGATGGCCCTGCGCATGAGCTCCAGGCTGCTACCTCTGTCACACTCACCTTCACCACCCAGGAAAATGGCGACAAAGGGGAAGTAGTGGCGCATGCCAGGAGTGGTGACTCACTATGCTGCCCCGTTGCCGCCTGTGCGCGCCAAGTCCTTCACCTCCGAAGCTGTTGCTCTTCCAGCGCTCCCTTCAGTCCCTCCCTCACGCTTGCCAGTTACTTCGACAATGGGGTCCTTACCCTTGTTTGCGCAGCAACTGTCACTTCCTCCCTGAGAGTCTATGCCCAGACCCTCTACCCTACCACTGGCATTGCCCCTGCAGCCATCTCTGCTCGCTCCCTTCGCGCAGGGGGGCAATGGCCCTGCTCCAGGGCAAATGCGACTCTAATGTCATCAAGCTCCTGGCCAGATGGCACAGTGACTGCATGATGCGCTACTTACATCAGCAATCCCTCCCCATCTTCAAGAATCTTGCCTCTGTCATGTTCAACAATGGAACATACTCCTTCCTGCCCGACGAATGGGTTCCGGCTGCGGACCCCACTCCTGCTGGCAGCTCTCTTTGAGGCACCCTGGCGCCTCTTCCCTCCCTCACTCTGCTCCAAGCTCACGCGCGCGCTCACGCTCTCGCTCACGCTCTCCACGCCGTTCCCACCCGGTGGCTTATGGCCCAATGGCAGAAAAGGCTTAACAGCCAGAGGCTTAACCGCCCACGCTGTTAAGCCTGACTGTACGCCGGTGTGTGTGGGCAAAGCAAACTAGCCCTGCTTAACCCACCAACCCACCAATGAACTACAAGCATTTCACATCCATTACTACAAGTAGGTTAGCTACTGAAGCTATCACAAACGTAGCGCGTGATGGCAACTTTGCCCCACTAGGCTTCTGCTTGGGGCAGCATTCATCAGTTTGTTCTTTGTACCCTACTTTCCAGCCCGCCCTGTTCTTCTTCCTTCAAGACCATGGCCCCTGTCTTCTTCCATCCCACATACCGTAGGACCAGCCCGCCTGAGTGGTGCCATGCGGCGCTGCTCCTCCTATGTGTATCCCCTTTATACTGTATGATTGTTGGTAGCTGCTTTCTGTTAGGCTTCTGCTTGGGGCAGCATTCATCAGTTTGTTCTTTGTACCCTCCCTGCTTGCTTTCAGGATTTGTTTGAAAAAATTGTCGTTCTACAACTTGGGGTTTAAACTCTCTTCGATTGAGGTGACGTTAAAGTCTGGATACAGACTGAGTAGTCTAGATCCACCTTTGGTGGTTAAGGTTACTTAAATAAGTATATTATTATTACCTCTCCGGTCGTAACCAAAGTTGCAATCAAAGTGGTATTTGTTTTGGCAGTAATGAGAGGATGGTACCAGCATCTAGTGGATGTGGAAGGACCATTCCTGAATGGGGAGCTCAACTCCGTTCACAAGCTGTATATGAAGGTCCCTGAAGCCTACAAGAAGTGGTATCCAAGCTGGGCAGTTCTACAGCTGATGAAGACACAATACAAAACAGTGCAAGCAGCATTGCGATACTATTGAGAGTGTGTTAAGCATTTGGCATTTATGAAGTTCAAAAGGAACAAAGCTGAGCCATGTGTCTTCGTCAAATGGGAGGAAGGATACTTGGTAGTGTTCCTACTGTGGGTTGATGACTGTTGTGTGTCAGAACCCAAGAAGTTGGTGAAGAAGTCAATTGGAGAGTTCACGGGACTGTTTGATTGCAAGGATGAGGGAGAACTGAAAGAGTATGTTGGTTGTAACGTTGAACGGACTGACAAATGGATAAGACTTACTCAACCAGTAAAGATCCAAAGATTCCACGATGAATTCCGCGCGGTATGCAATGGAGCTCCAAAGATGCCAGCAGAGCTGGGAATTGTATTGGAATTTGATAAAGAAACAGAGGAATCCCTGGAGCCAGCAAAACAATTCAAATTCAGATCTGGCGTTGGAATCCTTCTGCACATGATGCGTTGGAACCGGCCGGATGTATTGAATGCGGTAAGGGAACTATCCAGGAACATGCAGCAGTCCTCAGAGAGGGGCTATAGAGCGCTGTATCAACTGCTGAACTATGTTGTCAGCACTAAAGAGATTGGATATATGCTGAAACCAGACAAACCAGGAAGCTGGGATGGTAAAGGAGACAGGCTATCTGTAATCTCTGGGAAATGTGACTCAGGGTACGCGAAGCACTCCAGCAGAAGAAGTGTGAATTCAGGAATTACATATCTGGAAGGTGGGCCGGTCAAGCAATTCAGCAAGATGATGGCTATAGTTGCATTGTCGACAACTGAGGTCAAATTGTATTCAGCAGTGTTATGCATACAGGATATGATGTTCGTATACAGAATATTGATCCAAATGAGACTGAGGCTGAAGTTGCCAATGGTTTTATGGTGTGACAACCAAGGTGCTGTGGATATTGCGAATAACTGGTCCATATGAGGAAGAACCAGGTACATTGGAGCCAAGATGCACTACATCAGGGAACTCAAGGAGAGGGGTTTTATCAATGTAAGGAGGATTTCAGGAGATAACAACACAGCAGACGTCCATACCAAGAATGTCTCCAAGAAGCTGTTTGACAGGTACAGCGCAAAGCTTGTTGATTAAGCTTGCAAACAGGGAAGTGTGTTGGAATGAATTGAGTGAGTCAACTTATGGAAACAAATCTTGTTAAGTGGGATTCACTTCGATGAGAAGAGTGGTCCTAAGTAAAATCTCACTTCAGGATGGTGTCAGAAGACTAGATTCTGATTAACAACAGACATATGTATAAGAGGTTATACCGGAATGGAAACAATTGAAGTAAGCCAATGGAGATCAATCACAAGAGGGTGTAGAGGGCAACGTCACTACATAAAGAACAATGAAGTCACGTATACATGAAATATATGAAGAGTTGTAGATTGACACGAGATAATGCATGAAAGGGTTGAGAGAATAAATATCAAATGGGGCAGTCAGAGGACTCATATTTTTCTAGATGATAATAATTAATAGCGAACATTGTTAACACCGAACAGAATTTTCAACCTATTCTAACAGTTTATGGGGGCTGTCCTGTACGGTACGGTAGGACAAGGACACGAAGTGATCTTTGGAACAGATACGTTTAAAGGTTTCTATCGTTCTATTATATTTTGGCTTCCTTTAAGGTCGACATGATGTGTGCTATTCACTCAGTACTACGAGATACAAATCAATGACGAAAATCATTAATGGTGTCACCGTTATCCCCACAACAACTCAAGTTAGCGTCGTTCATTCTCGATGGCTTTGATCAAAACTGGCTGAATCGCACGAGCCAATAACATACCACCAACGCCGAAGGCACTCGCGATAAATACCCATGATGTGCACCATCCAAAGCTTCCCAATAGACGACTATTTAGTCCGAGGACACTCGCAGTTACAGCGAAGCCTACTGCGTCCGTGAACGACAGTGCGACCGAGGTGTATTCCGGAAAGATATTGGTTGACATCAGATTTGCAAATTGGTAGAATTGAAAGGACACGGCGCTTGATATGAGCCCAGAGAATATTAGTAATAGCAACAATGATGGCGTTGGTGTTTCCACCTAAAACTTCAGGCAACCCCTTCATTCCACAAGCTGCGAGGCCCAATGTTGATAAAACGGCTACAGCACAATTCTTTTTGACCATGTTGATCTTTTCTTTGATAGATTTCATCTTGGAGAATCCGTTGCCCTGTAGCAGTCCAAGGACAAACCCGATTGTAATAGAAGACGTTAACCCCGCGGCAAGAGTACCTGGAGCGAGAACGAATAAAAGAAGTTGTCAAAGCGAAACGTTAGCACGAATGATTTAGGCACTTTCCATACCTCCCGTCACGCATGAATTACGGATCAACTCTTGAACCGAAACAGAAAAATAACTCACCCGAAATGCCACCGACTTCCTGCAAAAATGGTCCCACAAGACGATCGCTGGACCGCGCTAGAGACCCCAAAGAATGACCAACTCCAAACATCCAAAAGATCGGATTGCTTAAAATACCTTTGATTGCCACCAACGGAGATTCGAGTTTTTGCCTACCAGTAGAAACGTTGTTGTTCCTTCTGTTGTTCAAAGTAGGATCAACGCCTCCCAAAAAGTACATTACGAGAGCACCAACAAGTGACATCAACGATCCAAACCGACAAACTGTCCTCCATTCCGTTGCTTCGAGCAACCCGGCTCCGAGCGTTTTCGCCGCTAGGGCTCCGATAGTACTTGATAGACTCAATAGTGTGATGCCACGCGTCATTTTGCGTGGATCATGGCCGTAATCATCCTTCATGACAGCGCAAATAGAAGTCCATTGAATACTCGACAAGAATTCGAAAGCGACCAAGAAAAGGCCAATCGGTGCCAGAGTTTTCGAAAAGGACATCGCCATATTCAATGCTGACAAGGCAACGAGATAGGTCCATGAGGCCCGATGTCCACCAATGCTTTGGCACACAAATCCATTCACAACCTTGCCCGCAGCTCCGCCCAGAGATGCCATGCCGGCTACACTCGCACAAAATGCGGCTGTAGCTTGAGGAGTAAGTCTGTGTTCCATTGCCATCGCGGGGACCGTTACAACAGACAAGGTCATGACGACCATGTTACAAAAGTACGTCACAAAGATGGCCAAGTTCATTGAGGAGAGCTTTTCCTTCGTATCGGACGTTTTCTCAACCAAAACCTGGGACGTTTTGGCAACCAAAACGAGGCGGTTGTATTTTCTGTACGTAGTAATCGGTGTTCCTGATGCTGTGGTGCTATTGACGGAAATTACCCCTAACTGGTAATGATTCGGATTTTGATTCTTAAAGGTCGCTGGGCGAACCCGTTGGTAGACTGGGGCCCTGCGGCGCTTTATGGCACCTCCCTTTGGCGGTAGTACATAGCTGTTGCAATAGCACACTCCATTGGTGGCTAGAATTAGAGACGTGAGAACTATGCGAAGGTACAAGGTGCGAAAGCTGTGCATATTTGTGGCGTACAGAAGTAAATAGCGATCGTTTGGTACGTGTATTGAATACTCGTGTTGGTAGAAAATTTCGAAGGATTGATTCAAGATTCAGATGAAGTCCGTGGCTGGTTTCCGGCAACTGCTTGAAATCGTGTAACGTGGTCTTGAGAATTTGATGCACTCGAACTCAGGTATCATCCCTGTTCATATGAATGGGCTGGGAAATGCAATGAATTCTCAAGTTCATCCTCCGATTGTTCAATCTCAAATTAATAATCATAGTGTGGATAGAAGATGTTTGGAAGACGAAGTAATTTTCAACACGCAGAAGGGCCTGGCAAGAACATCGGAAAGAACTTCGATCATACAAATTACCGATCATGACACAGGAATTTTGCAGAGGGTTCCAATGAGGAACGAGATAATCGTGTTATTCTTCGATTTCTTACGTCGACCAACGGATAAGGAAATGAAATAGGGCGTGAACCACTGGACCCGCAATCAATAAACGTAAAACTTCCAGTACAACGTCTACGGTAGAAGATACTTTTCGCCTTAAAGGCACATCTGCCTTTGCATACGTGTAAAAATGAGTGATGCTCCAAACGGATTTTGGAATTGTTGAATCAGCAAAAACAAGTTTCATGTCTTACCGTTTCCTTGTGCACGTATGAATTTAGGCGCGTACGGAAAAGCAAGCAAAAAAAATGATTGTGAACTGTGAATGGGATTCCGTTTTCTGCGGAGCTTGCAATACGGTATTTACGAGAGCAGAATTCTCCGCCTGAGTACTCGTACGCACGTAATGCATGCATTCTGCAAAGAAAACGTCAGGACGCGAGTTTTTGCGAGAACGATGAAAAAAAATGTATCCACATTATTTTTTGTATCCCACCATACAGCAAATTAATCTAGGCGATCATGGTGTACTAGTACTCATACCTGGTACCGGTACACGTACGTACAGGTGTCTGTTTGTTTCGTGGACTCGTACTTGGTATTCATGCCACTGTACCGTACGTACGGTACGGTAGGAATGATGAGAAGAAATAATTACAGTATTACTAATAAGAAGGAATAACGGCATGTTCGTGTGTTCCTATTGCTGCTATTGATCACCCTTGTATTATTGTGGATGGGTTGATTCAATCACCAGTGAATGAATGAAAAGTTGTCTCCCTGTTTGGTTGATTTGCTGCTGGTTGGACGAGGTTGTTTGTGTTTCTTCCAGCAATGGTGCGGAGACAACGAGAAGTTAAAGAAGAAGAAGTGATCATTCTTGGCTTCTTGTTCTTCTTCTTGTTCTGCTTTGTCATAGGGGACTGTTGGTGATCGTGTCCTTTCTAGTTCATGCAAGTAATTTTCTAAGGAATTTGGTGCCATATGGTATTGATGATTGCAATTTCCAGGGATGAAAATTACAAAAATATCCATACGAGAAGCACGAGAAGCAATATTGCATGTTGGTTGGTGATGGCATGGTAAATAAGTCTATTCCTATTCAAGATGTTATATAAAGTTGGGTTGATGAGGGTACTAGTTGAGGGTACTCAAAACTTGCAAAGGGAATTTTTGCTGCTATTTTGTTATGACACAAAACTACATGAGTCACATTGCACACACACCTTCTTGTTGGTTGAGTCAGCTGACATATTTGTAAGCACCTCTACTTACTCATTATCACAGACAGAGACCAAGTGCCCACATCTAGAATTTAGCTCCTGATCCTTGTAACCCTGTAGAACCCAAATTTACATTCATGTCAAGCACCTCTAGTACTGTCTTACATCATGGGTATAGACTAGTGAATTCACCCATCATGTCACAGTAAAAATAATAAGTTTATTCACAATTTGATAGGGATTCATTGCCCTCGTTGCCAGAAATAGCCTTGGATCAAAATTCAGATCTGCAAATTCAAAACTGAGTTTTGGTGATTCAGAAATTTTGCTTGCTGTATTTTTATTCTTGTTGATGAAAGTTCTCTTGAAGCAACAAATCTCAGATTATTTATCATCCATATCCAACCTTAGCTGTGTTTGTGGCTTCTGCCAAAAAACAATCCTAATCAGAAGCTATTGATTCCCAATGTTCTTTACATTCACAATCACATTTACACAATGGAGCAAAACTAGTATGGGTGGTGGCCAAGGGAGTTTCATAGAGCATTGCAACTTTCATAGGAGTAAACAATAATTTACACTATCAAGATAACCTTACTTCCATGATTATTATGAGTGAAGGAAAATAAGAGAGATGAGGAAAAGAGCAGAGCAGAAAAATCATGCCAGTTTGCCATACATGAAAGAAAGAGAAGTACTTGAGTACAGAATATCAAAACATTAAGTTCTCACTTAACTGCATGCTGTAAGTGATGAGCAAGTGAGGTAAACAGCCAACCATAGTAGAGTTGAAGAAATGTGCAGTGAGTTGGAATTTTTACATTGGATTATCTCTATAGTATCTTGTGTTGCGCCTAGTTTGGGACAGTCTGTCTGCTTATTATCTGATTTCAAAGGTAGAATTATACCAACAGAGGAACCATCAAAAGTCATGTTCAGATTCACAAAAAAAATAGTTTTAGATAATGCACACTGTCATGAGTTTTGTTCAAAGGACAAAAAGAAAAACATGGGATTGGCCATCCATAGAATAGCCTCATGCAGCAAGTGCTGTAAGACTTACCCACCCAACACTTCTCTGGAAAATAGCCACACCTTCATCTCATTAGGATATAATAATCCAAAAATTGACGTCCACATTCAATGTTTTCAGGGATGTAAGGGATGTTATCTCTATCTCTATCTCAATTCTCAAGGTTCAAGGTACTTCTTAGGCACTCAATCATTCTGCCTGTAGACTCAGTAGCAGAATCATTGTACCAGATAGCGTAAGCTTGGGATTTGTTGTCTTGGTGTATGCTTTTGAATTGCATAGTCATCTTGTTGACTGCAATTTGTTGCAAAAGAATCCAAGCTTGTGGACATTGTAGGTTGATTCATACCAGGTGGATTCACTCAATGAAAATTCACTCTATGAGAACTGACTCAACGAGAGGTGAGAAGTCCTAGTTTTAGAGCTGCTTCCTAGAAGGGACATCACCATAAGGATCTATGCAATAAAGTACGACCTTGATGTGCTTGTGCTGCTTCTGTGAATTGCAATTGTTTTTGCCCATAAAAGAGTTGTGTCTGTGTTTGCCAACAATTAACTACACTTCAACAAAATCTTTCTCATAACCATCATGCACAATATTTTGTCTAATAACTTTCTAAATGTACAAAAGTGTTTCCGCTAGAAAGGGGTCATAATTTTAGAGGAGTGTGACAGGATCCTCATAATTTTAATCCATCATGTGTAGTTGAAATAAGAAAACAAATGGACGAAGGGATTTTCTCTTCTCCTCAATTCACCACATATTCTTACTTGGTGTAGAAATGTGTTGAAATCACAGCATTCCCAGAAATTCAATTGCTCTCCTGCGTTGGCTGATGGAATGACAACACATATTACTTTTATATTTGAGAGACACATGAACATTTCATGTATGTAAACATGTGAAAAAGCTGTCTATTTCTTTACAAGTAACCTTATTCGTTTTTAAGACATTATTAATTCTACGTTGAAGGCCACACAAAGAACTGCGCTGATCGATGGTTCAACACAATGAAAAGGGACTACCAAAACCAGAATCTCTACACCTTTGAACAACTACGTAAAGTGCTGGGTACGAATGATATTATTCTTTCCTTAGGACGGTGATTTCAAACACTACAAACGGTTGGAAGATTTGTTCTATAAAGACTTGAAGATAGGTACAATTCAACCAGGTTGCATCTTTACAGTTCTTGAATCAGATGCACCCACCACAAGAATAAAGATATGGCAAGACTGTCTTGGAACGGTGGACGTTAGTGTACAAGATCTACAAAAACGCGTACCCGTGGATCGCGATCGTTGACTTTGGGAAGCCGTACGGGACTTCATGTTGCTAGATCCAGTTGCACCAACAGGAATCAAAGAGATCAAACAGATAGAGCTGTACACTAAGTGGAGAAAGCTTGTCCCTGCAGAATTCGTCGACATCGTTTGCTCCTACCCAGGGGATGAGGAGGTGATGCGGAAGTTCAAAGAAGAGAGAAACCGCAAAGCACGCGAACGGACTCGTCAGCGGAAGCGAGGTACTAGCCTGTCCAACAACGAAGCAGAAGACGCAATAACCTAGTACTACACAGTAGCCTAGTACACCCCCATCATTAAACAATTTGTTTCTTTGCATACTAGTCAACAAGCAAGTAGCTATTGTATTGACACTATCAACACGTCATTGTCGACGACGACGACGACGATTTTGTAAATCATAGTTGGGAAACAATTTTCCAACACCGTGTTATTTGTGTGATGTTTTTTGGATTTTTGTGTCTTGACTTTGTAATGTGATTTACTCGGAAAGAAAAATATTATTTTTTTGGTGCGGGCAAAAGTTGGATGGACGTTTCTGCATTACCATGCTTAACTGATCATAGTTTTTGTCAATCTGTCATCAGTATTGTTCTTCTTACATCACTTTTGTCTCATACTTCCTTATTTTTATCAATGTTTGCATTTTCTATGAAAAACTGCCATATTTTTTGCTCTACTGAGATACAAATGGCAGCAAAAACTCTCATTGAAATCTTCCTTGTTCTTACAACAGAAGCCCCCTTTGACAATGATGTTGATGTTTGTCATTTTTTGAAGTTTGCAATGCCTTGCTATTGCTACACGTATGAGTAATTATGACCTACTACTTACACAGCCTCAAGTTTGTTTCTTTGTTGGTAAGAAAAATACTGTAAGTAATAACCCCTTCTCCAGTTTTGTTTGGCACGTGTCCCCCCTATGTGATTGAAACTATGAGGGGTGCGCCAGGGATATTTAATTACATAGGGGAGGACACGTGCCAACTTGTCCTCCTCCTTGTAGTTTCTGGGGTGAATTTTCTTTAGGCTGCTTCTTTTACAAGGGCCCCGGGCCCTTGTAAAAGAAGCAGCCTAAAGAAACCTCCCCCTGGAAACTACAAGGAGGAGGATAAGGAGGATTGTGTTATTAATTTTTTGGTAATCCTCATGGCTTCTGAGGATAAGCAAGGGAGGAGCTCTTTGCTAGCAGGGACCGTCACTTACTGTTTGTTTCTGCTGTTGGCGCCTCTGGGGGGGGGGGGGGGGACTTGATGCACAGTACAGTGTGTTGTATATGCGAATTAATACTCAAGTATTTTTATTTTTGAAGTTCAATGCACAACAATGTGTGTTGAACCTGTTTTCAAGTATTCTTTGGAGAATTTCACACACAACTCTGTGTGTTGAGCAACATCTGTGCTTCGGGATTGTACGGTACGTGCTATGTATTTAAAAAATTCCAAAATGTTTGCTGTGGGCATGAAAAATAATTCTCTATGTATTTTTGCATGCAATAATTTCAAGGAGGACCATTTTTGCAGCCATAGTTTCAGCCCCAGTATTATGGTTGCTTCACAATTTTTCTATTTTACAATTTCTTTTCATGCTTACCCCAACAATAATTTATTCTCCATTTGATTTTGTTTTTTCCTTACAAAACTCATCTGTTGTAATAATATCCTCTATGTTCAATGGTATTATCGTAGCAGTTATTACAAACTTCTTCACAATTGTATTAGCTTCTTGAAAACTGGCAATCTATTATGTTATGCCCCTTTTACAATACTCACACTACGAATATTGAATACCAAAATCCAACAAACATATTTTTGTATGAAGAAGAAAGTATTTTATCCGCATTTGCAATAGTAGTAATCTCTAACATTTCACAATACTCACACTACGAATATCAGATACAAAAAGAAAACAAACATATGTTAGAACAAAGATGAAAGTATTTTATCAGCTTTTGCAATAATCTCATTTATAGTATTCAAGTTGAATAGAAGACAAGGAAATATATTGTGCAAACCGTAAGCTAATAATGAACTAGATGTGCTACTATAATGTTGTTATCACCAATTACTCTGGTAAACTTTTCATGTATTTTACAAAATATTTGTAGCCCTTGTCATCCTTGCCAAGAGTCTCAATCAAGCTACATTGTTGCCTCTGTCTTTTCTCCTTTTTACTTTCTTCAGTCCTCCTTGTTATGTTGTTGTGTATGATTGTCATTTTGCTGTTAGTACATTTTAAGTAGATCTATCTCTAAATCTTTCAACTGTTGTTCCCCCTTCATTTTTCTATTTCACTTAGGATGTATTGGTAAAGATCTTGTCCCTTGTCACTCCATCCCTCCTTATTTCCAGACTTACTATCAGTGAATTTCTTTCTCGACCTTGTGCCCTTTGTTATGTTTAACCACAAGTTGTCGTCTTTGTAAAGGAAAAGCAATGCAAATGCTTCATCGCTTGGGGTGAAAATGTTACTGATTGTTGTTCTGAGTGATTTTCTTTTGAAGTCTGTCTGTTTTGGTGACACCGCTCCCAGAATTCTTTCCATGAAGTATTGTAATTCTAGTGAATTTTTCCGTTGATAGTCTTTGTGCAATTGGTACCTATTTTCTGAGTTCATGTTTCCGGTGTCCATGATTAGAACTGTTCCTGTGAAGCTATCTGGTATCTAGTTGTTCCTTTTATTGTCTGCGTGTCAGTGTTAAGAAGATGATTGTGTTAGAACTAATGAAAAAGTTAAGCAATTTTTCTTAATTGTGCAATGGGGTTGCAGCAACCCCCCTAATTTCACCCCAATATCTTCTTTATTTTCATCAATTCAGGTATTTTTGTTTTTCCATTTTTTGCAGTCGGTTTTGAGATATGATTACCATTCTTGTCTGGTTAGGTTTTTGTTGTATGCTTTAATTGGTTGAAATTTTTTGAATGATTTACCAATTGAATGTTTGTTCATAATGGAGGATAGCGTCTTTTCCACAATCACAATTCCAATTGTTTTGAAACAACCAAAGATCTTGTTTTTGGTCAAATGTTTTCACATCAGATTCTACAGTCTTGATATCAGGTTCAACAGAAGGAATGATGCCCTCTAGGAGAGGTAGTAAATGTTGACCCCCATCTCCATCTGTTTTCACTGCGCGATCTATTACTAGTCTCCCAGACAATGTTTCTCAAGCAGTCGGAACAAAAAATCATGACGTGCCACCACCACCAAAGAAGAGTTGTAAATCCCGGCCTCAATCTCAGGGCTCACCAATATATATATATTACCCAAGACAAAATTCCTCTTTCTGATGAATCTTTTCCAGCAGCAACAACAAGGAATGAAGTACTTGCTGTTCATTCCCCAAAAGTACTAGGAAGTGTTTCTGATCACATTTCTGATGCAGCGCGAAAACCAAACGCATAAGTTGGTAATCCAAAAGCAAACACCCAACAAAGGAAACCACCACCCATTTATCCAAAAGCAATACCTTCTCTTTCAGAAGAAGATTTGGATTACCAAAAGCATCCTAGGTCTGTGGAAAATAGTCTTGGATTGGCACTGAATGGTCAGACGTATGCAAATACAGAGTTCATGAAGGCCTTAAGTTTCGATGTTTCAACCTCTTTTACTCAATTGATGACAAAGTTTTACATTGTATCCAAAATTATTCAATCATTACCCATGAACAATTTCAGGAAGAAGTTGTCTACTCCATCTCCAACAAAGAAAAACAAAAGAAAAAAGAGAGTTTGGTGAGTAAGTTTGGTCCTATACCGCGTCAAATAGACGTGATGGTCAATTTATTTTTGTACAAAATTGACAATGATGTTGATGGAGAGTTGGGATTATTGAGTAGGAATGAAATAAGCAATTTATTCAAGGACTAGTATGAAATGAAAAGAAAATGGGACAATTTCCAGTCTCTGCTATGGAATGTTCATGGTGAAAAAGAGGTTGGTGACAAAAAAACGTTTGTATGGTCGTAATGTGGTCAACCACGTAACAATTAAGAAGTACATGATACTGTACCGGGATATCCTTGTTTGGTACATGGAGAATGTCGACTACTCCCCCCCCAGCGCCTGAAAAAACGAACCAGGGTTTGTTGTTCTATACCAAACGTGACGGTGGCTCTCCACACGACTCACAAAAGTACATTGCTGTCATGAAACAATTCTTGGATGACCTTATTGGCAATTTGGAACTCCAGGTTTCAATGAGTCAAGCTACAATCAGACTACCTTAGACAAATATTTCAAGTCAAAGCATATAGAATGCGTAGGATCCCTACCCAGAGACAGGCTTGAGTTTGTTCCTTAGAATGAGTCCAAAGATTATGTCTGCAAAGAATTGATGAATTCTACCCAACCAAGAACTGCATTTTGTCAGGCACTTCGTTTCCTGTGGGTAAAATTTCAAGGAGAGTCAAAAAGAATTTTTCCAACACTATCTCTGTGTCACCTCAACATAAATTTTTGTCCCGCGAAGATTTCTACAGTTACTTCTTACCCGAATTATTTGAGAATTTGTTCATGTTGGGAACCATGGTAGTTTGTGGGGAGAAGTCGGTGCAACTAGGATTTCATCAAGAAGGGGCCAACATACCCAGCACCAGTCAAGTGTTATTACCAGTCCATTTGCCATCAGTCTTCCATTTCATCCTCCACTACAAGGACCTTGTTACAAACTTGTATCACATTCATTTTGATTTTGATAAGAGCATTGTTACTCTATGGCCTTCCCAACTTTGTTGAAGGCAACATTTGTCTGGCACCCGCGACTGTTAAAGAAGGAATCATATATTTGGTGAAAGAGTGCTGGTTGATCAGAAAAATGGTAGATTGGGGGAAAAAGTTATGGCAAAGGAAATCGGCTCTTTTGATAGGGCATATAATGTGCATTTCTCAAGTATTATGTGCCTCTATGTTTGCAAAGAATGTTGCTCTGGTTAGTTTGTCTGACAATGTTTGCAAGGTAATCCTTCAAAAGGTTTTAAAACTACGTCACACCAGGTCTTTTGGTTTGGAAGATGTGATTGAAACAATTGAAGATTTGGTATTGACGGAGCAAAGATATCTGGGTCAGTCACAGTTTGAGGATAAAGAATACAAAGGGTTTCAATGTGATGATCATTTGTACATTTACCCTGCCCCCGGGGGTGGGGTTTCAAATCAATGTGCCCATGTCACATTTGAAGACAAATCAGGAGCACAATTAAAAGGCTCATTGGAACTCCCCGGTATTGGTAGTATCCATCCATCCGTTACATGGTTTCTTCAATATGACGTGGACTCCCAACAAGAGGTGCACCAATGGATTTTTATGGAACACATTCCATACATGTTTCGTGAGATATTCGTTAGTGACCTAGAAGTACTCTGCATTCACGTTTGGGGGGAAATTCTCATTCACTACAGTTATCTGCCAGAAAGCGGGAAAATATTCACCATGTTGACATAATTTCTTGCAAAATTTTTGGTGGAAAAGTCAGATGATCTATTCACGGCAAAGCATGAAGTTGTATCTTTCTCCCAAAGCGACGTCCACAATATTAATGAGCATTTTGGCAAGGAGGGTAATGAGGTGTATTTGAGTGGTGTGTTCCAACACATCAAGGGTATGAACTTTAAATATCACACATTGTTGAACTTCGAGACTTGGGATTGCTTCAAAAACACCAAGGCTGATTTACAAAAGTTCAAGGAATCCCAAACGTCACAAACTGGTCAGTATGAGGCGTATTTGGCAGGATGGGTTATGTTCACTTGCAAACCTAGAAAACCTTTCTTGTACCGTGACTTCATCCCCCCATGGTTGGTTCAGTATAGAGTGAGGGACAGTGACAATAAAAGGGATGACGGAAACGTCACAAATGGATCATTGGATAACAATGCTGGTTTGAAACCTGCGACCAACAATTTGAATGAATCTGAAAATAACGGTGACAATGCCAGCAACCCGAGTCAGGACAAGGGCAATAAGCGTGATGAGGAAAGTGTCATAGATGGATCAATGAATAATGACGGCGATTAAAAACCCGCCGCCAAGAATTTGAATGAATCTCAAAATACTGCCAAAATGAAAACTCTGGGTGCAAAGTCATCAGTAGTCAAAAAGCTTCAACTGGCTTCCAAAAATTGGAGGAATGAATTGGAAAAAAGTGTTCAATCATTGAATTATAGTCTGGATGTAACTGTGTCCAAACTTCCTTTGACAGTTTGACGTGGCTTTGCATTGCATGACATAAAAGAGATGTTGAAAGACCCAGATCCAGAGATCTTATATCCTATTTACCAAATTGGTCAGAAAGTTGTTTACGGTGGTGATCTAAGCCGCATCAGATTGATTGATGCATATATTTCTGAAAAATACAAAAATTATGATGCGTACCCTGGTTACAAACTTTTTTCTAGTCTGAGGATGGGAAGGGTACGTTTGAGTGGTTCCCTTTTTTTTGAAGTGTCACATGTGAATCAACAAGATTGTCCCGTGAATAGAATATCTGATCTAGTACAATGTTACAGCAAGAAACATGGGAAGTCTGGTGAGGCGCAGCGCAAAAAGAAAGGGGAGTTGTTAGAAGATGATGATTCCGAGTCCTCTTCTGATTCACAGAAGTTGTTAGTAGATATAAATTCCGAGTCCTCTTTTGACTCAGAACAACAAGTCTCTGAATATGAACTGACCACCCCCGGCACATCCGACAATGAGAAAGACTCGGAATTTGATACGGACCTCAATAGCAATAGCGATAGTGAAGGTGAAGGTGAAGAAGACAACGAGTGCTAATAACATTTATCACTCCATCATATGAAATAAATGTAGGAACGTGAAAACATACTAGTAATAATATGTGGTAACAGCCATTTCTTTGTATGAAAATGAACTCATTGTTACTGACAATTGAGTCCAAACAGTAGTGCCCATAGTACTACTAATACAACTACTATTCTTCTCATAAGGATAACTTCTTACTACAATTACTAACAATTTGTGTATTCTTACAACCATCATAACTTCTTCTTACTAAAATTAATTTGTGCATACTACCTATCAGCAAAAAGAAATAAGCTATCTTCAAATTTTTGTGTTAGTTATTGAATGATTCCCGACAGTTCTAAACTAATAAAAGACCAAAGTAATAAAAATATATTCACGAGTGAATAGATGAATAAATTTTTTGGTGCACCCAACCGACGAATATTTTTATGAACTGACAGATTTGGAACTTGGAATCTCTAAATAAGAAACAGTAACTGTCTGTTTAATCACTACCCGCGCCACCTACCTGCCTCTTTTGGCAAGCAAGGCTGGCTGGCGAGGTTAAGTACTTTATTCAATGGGCCTTTTGCTTCTTGATCGTGATATATGGAATAAATGAGGCCCATTTCAGATGTACTCTTTTGAATGAATGCAAAGATGGGTTCCAAGTGTTTACTTATTGATCCGGTCTTTAATGATGCCTTGGTTCAAATAGTTTAACCTGTTTCTGTTGTAGGCCTAAGTGGGATCATTTTTACCACTTAATGATCTCAAAATAAGAGGTGCACATGACTGGTGATTCGTGCGTTGGGTGACTGGGTGACTAAAATATTTGATTTTAGTGATTTCATTCAAGTTTATTCTGTTTTTATTCAGTTAATAAAAATTTAGAAGTCGATGCAGCCTCGACTGCCAAATTATATTCTATAGTTAATATATCTATGTACAAAGTGAATTTATTTATTCCTTTGGTTGCGAAATTTTATTAGTTTAGAAGTGCCGGGAATCACTCATTGTTGTTCAACAATTATGAAATATTCCTACTTTTCATATTATGCATAAGATACACTATGAAAGAAGAATGACATGAATGAACCCAACAATATTTTGCATGTCACCAACTAATCAGTTCTGGATTTATTTCAGTGTAAACCTTATATTACCTGAAATTTCAGCACTGACATTGTTCATACTATGCTGGATGGGATGGACAATGGAAGAAAAATGGTGTAAAAATCACTCTTGGTTTCGATGTTATGCATTTTTAGTTCCTCATTCAGGACCCTGGACATGGTCAGAAATAATGGGTAGCTTTTAGCCTATTTTTCAGTGTGAACTTAGTACATTGCCTGAAATTTCATCATGAACATTGCTCATACTATGAATAGGATGGACTATGAAAGAAAAATGGTGTGAAAATCACTCTTAGTTTAGATGTTGTGAATTGAATGAATAGGAGCAAAAGGAAAGGTACTGGGAGTACGTACGGTACTACGTACGGCACTATGTATGTGATGGTAAAACTTTGTTCTGCCAATGGTGGAGGGCTTGATCCACTGGCATCAGTGTCACAAATATTAACCATTTGTTCACAATGAAGGAAAGTTACACTATTTAAAGTCTGTCAATGTTTCAATGACATAATTCCTGTGTCCTGTGGTGCTGCTGGTGTGTACCGGTACTCATAGTTGGTGTGTCTGGGAAGAAGTATCCACTGCCTAACAGGGGACATACACAGCAGGCAAGTTCCACCAACTTTATGATTCTGGGTTTGATTTTGACAATTACTTGTACTTGCCAAACATCCGAATTTACAAATAGCACAAAGATGGAAAAGGAACCAGGGCTGGTGTACAAGAGGACAATTTTGCCGCGCTGGTTTCCTTTTCTTTCTGTGGAGTACACAAAACAGATGAAAGAGCTCAATCACTGACAACCTAAACAACAAGGTAAACTCCTTTTTATATCATTTTGAAACAGGGTTTAATGCACTATGTGCCCAAAATGGACACTTGGTACTCACAGTCCTTAATGGATGCAAGAAGATCAATGATGTGAGAACAAGACTCAACAGCAAAAAGAGAGGATTTGACAAAGATGAAGCTTTGGAGATTTGGGAAGAATGCTTAAAGTATGTCACCGAGGAAGTATTTTCTGACTACAAGGAAGGCCACACTGATGGTATTGACCATGTGTGGGCTATGGGTAATTATTCTCTTGTACCTTTTATGCAGTTATCCTGCATTGAAAGGAACAGAGGACATAAAGTGCTACAACAGCATGGGTATCGGACCAGAAGTACAATACAGAGAACAAGAGAGACTGGAACGGGATGGTCATACTTTCCAAGCAAAGGAATGGTGTAATCTGACACCAGAGGCAAGAGAGCACATAAAACAATGTATACATTTTAACACAGGGAATTGTCCCTGTCTGACAATGATTTGGTCAAACAAGTGGCACACAAAGACTGAAGAGGCAATCATTGAAAAGGACTGATTGCAATGGTTAGGCTACTCAATGGACGATACCGGGTTTTACTCCACAGACAAAAGGTTTCCTATAATGAGCGATTGGTACAAGGAACGTATGGATGAAGTACAAAGGGAAGACATCAATCCTTTTTTGTACCATTTTGAAACAGGATACGACTCTCTATACAGCTCTCTATGCGGCAGAAATGGACATTTTGTACTCACAATCCTGAATGGATGCAAGCTGACAAACATTGTAAGAACAATGCTAAACAGCAGAAAAGGAAGATTTGAGGAAGCAGAAGCTGCTGCGATTTGGATAGAGGCACTGGACTATGTCCACTACAAATTATTCCTGGACCATGAGAAAGACAGCACTTGCACCATGAACCATATTTGTGGTCTGGGTATCATTCTGTGCTACCTTCTATTTGGCTATCCCACACTGAACGGGAAGGCAGACATCCACTGTGATGACACAATTGGCATTGGACCAAAAGCAGACTTGCAACAACAAAGAAAAATGGAAATGGATGGACATAATTTTCCAACAAAGCCATGGTTCAGCTGACGCAGCCAGTAAAAAAGCACATTAAACAATGCATGCATTTTCATCCATGGAACCGTCCCTGTCTGACAACAATTTGGTTGACTGATTGGTGGATAATGACTACTGGGTATGTAATTGTGACGGAAGGTTTGAAAAATGTAATCTCTGAATCCCCTACTGAGGAGTATACAACCAACACAGAACAAGCGGATGAGGTAAAGATAACGCACAAAAACACGGAAAGAAGACACAGAAAGAAAATGTATGAAAGAGCAGTGAGATTCATTCATGAACAAATCGAGAAAACAGTTTAAGACTAAAAAGCGGAAACTGAAAGAATTAACGAACAAAGAGAATAAGGAGGATAAAGAGGGAAACAAGAGGAACATTCAGCACTGACTTTGTCTTTAAGAGAAACGTTGGAATTCACCTGAAGATTTGGAGGAATACAACTACTGTTCTGTTCCGCATGGCGCATGGGGACGCGTAAAATAGTAGTAATAAGTGTTATCCCTTAATCGTTCCATACGGACAGCAACATACAAATCACTCATTTTTGAGGGACCAAACGAAAGTCTGAACTCTGTCAGATTTCAAATTCGACTTCATATTCTTATTCCTCGTGAAAAACTGACTTAGAAAACACTTTGTCCCAGGTCCCTACTTGGTATTTTGGCTGAGCTATCGGCACCGGAAGCTCTATTACACTTGCTTTTTTCGGGTGTGCGTATTAACTCAAAATTCCTTATCACCATGGAAATAAATTATGACTGGTCACTACACTCTACCAATCCCGCATCCAAGCACATCGCCGTCACTATCATCAACAGAGCTACAATCCAGTAGAAGAGCCGACTGATTTGACCAAAAATAAAGAATTTACGGACTGATTTCCTATTTTTGCTCTGGTCGTCACCATTGTCGTCACCCTCTTCACCACCATGGCCGGAAACGCGACAAGTGATGGGGATCCCCCTCCAGTAGCCCCAAAGGCCACAAAAAGCATTGATATGTGTAATAGTCCACAGATCAGGGACCTTAGCCTCGTTGCTACCTTGGAATCATGATTCGGCAATGGGTATGATAGTGATGGAGCAAAAGGTCCCATCTATGATGCTGTCCACGAAGAGGGGGATCAAGAGAAGGAACACTCTCAGGAACACCACTTTGGTCCTGTAGCACCTCCTCAACCCAGAAACGAGGACACAGACAAGGGGAAGCCGCCAGCAGAGGATGGCAGCGACCAAGACGCCGACAAGAACAACAATGGCAACGGCAACAACAACAACAACAACAACAACCACACCAAGAAATCTGTTGTTTGGCTATGACTGGAGCTCAAGCTCCGGCGCCAGCCAACCTCTGGCAACAAAGTAGCTTTGGCAAGCCATTTAACCAAAGCAATAGACCGGGGTATCAATCAATTTGAAACAGTGGAGGAAGCAAATGAAAGCAGACCCAAACGGGGACAACAACAGCAACGGCAAGAGGGGCCAACACGGACACCGTAATACCATGCAACTGTTCCCTGATACGCTCCACTGGAGAGAGCTCCATCCAGACACCATTGTTGTTGAGGAGCCAGCCAAACAACCTTCAGGATTACACGAGCTCCCACTATCTCTGAAGTAGAGGGAAGGATTGCTCCCCCTCCCAAGAAATACAACTTTGTAGAGGTCTTCAATATTCCAGAGTTCAAAGCAGTGAAGACAGAGTATGAATTTGACCGCCGGGGGAACATTTGCAAGGATGCAGCTGGCATCCCCATTACTAAGTGTACACTAAGGGAGAAGGGTTGTGCTGATCCAGAGTTCCAGAAGAAGCATGGCCTGTCAACTACATCACATCCTTGGGAATGTGCGGATGTATTTCTTCCCCTTTACAAGACAAAGAATGATGCAAAAGACAAGAAGAAGAACTCCTTTTCATTTGAAGATATGAAGAACTGGACAAATTGGAAAGCATCCCTTGCAGGTGCAGGGGAGAAGATCTACAAGGAGCTTGAACCATTTGAAAGCAAAGAACTTAGGCAATTATTTGGGCTGTATGTCTTGCATGGTCTCTGCCCTACAGCTTGCGTTGAATACAAGCTCCAATCTACAACAAGCGATTGTATTGCTGGCAACAACTTTATTCACAACGCCTTCACAAAGCCAAGAAGGCGCCCAGGTGATAGCAGTGATGCAAACAGAGTGGGCAATCCAATCAAGAGACAAAAGCACTTCAACGCATTCCTTGCCTGCCAAGATCCTTGTGTCCCTACGCCTCCAAGGAAGGAGTATCCAAACTGGAAGATACGTCCTGTTGATTAAGTGGATGAATTTGCAGTGCCTGCACACTTGGATGCTATCCCGAAGCATTGCAGTGGATGAAATGACTATGCACTTTAAGGGTCAACACATTGATAAACATCAAATCACATACAAGAGGGAGGGTGATGGCTTTCAAGCTGATGCGCTCTGTGACAACAGATATTGCTACCAAGTCTACATGAGGAATGATCCGGCTCCAAAAAAGTATCTTGACTTGGTGCTTTCACCTCTTCATTCGCGTACCATGTGGCTATTTGACTCCCTCAAGGATGAGCATCATCATGTTGGAATGGACAACCTCTACAACTCAGTTATGTTCTGCAAGGCTGCCTTTAGGCATTCAAAATGAGTCCTGTGTCATGGAGTAATGCACAAAACAAATTGTGGCATCCCTGACTGTGTTTTCCAACAGGAGCCGAAGAACATACGCGCTCAGCGGGCAGTGCGCGGAACTGTGAAAGCTGCTGTCCTTGAAGGTGATCCAGAGTGTGCGTTTCTCATTGCTTCCAGTGTCAATGACACAAAGCCATTCCATTATTTGAGTATGGTTACTAGTGTGATTGAATGGGTGGAGAAGGAGAAGATTATCTACAACGTGGAGACTGATAAGAAGGAAAAGATGAAATTCTTACAATTGAACCAACTCGGCACCTACAATAACGGAATGGGGGATGTCGATATTGCTGATCAGCTAAGAGGAGTGTACAGGCTAGATAGGTGGGTCTGGAATCAAAAGTGGTGGTGGTCTGTTATGTTTTGAGCTATTGGAGTGCTCCTTACAAATGCCTACAAGCTGTACTTGAGTGTGTGCAAACAAGAAGGTGTTAAGAACCCACGTTATAAAGCTCATTACAACTTCAGAAGAGCTATTGGCGAGTACTGGGTAGATCCTGAAACAGTTGAAGTGGAAGCAGAAGCCCAAATGTTCTTTATCTCCTCCACTGCTGATCAGTTTGATGGATCTCCATTGACAACAACAGCAACAGCAACATCAACATCAAGAAGCGATGATGACACCACCAGTCAAAAGTCTGCTAGGGTGAATGGCGTGACAGTCATAAATGGAGGGGCTTTGGGATGTAGATTGCAGAGGAACTTAGACCACTTTCCTTTCAAGGTGAAGAAGCGGATGTAGTGTGCTATACATAAATGGCTTGGACTTAGAAAGGATGGGCCGCTGTTGAAGTGTGCTAATTGCAATGTCCATTTGTGTCTTGATTGCTATAGTCCTTTCCACCGGTCTGCTGATCTATTATCACAGAAGGTGATGCTGAAGAACAACTATGAAAAGAAAGCAAAGAGACAAAAGAAGAAGAAGTAGCTGCCAACGGCGTTGCGATGCGGATTGTGAACGAAATAACCTTGACCTCGACGACAGCAAGTATTGCTTCAAATTCACCACTCCTTTCTATTTGTGTGGAAACGACGTGTAATTTTGTTGGAGTCTTTGGTGTTTTCTAGGCCAGGGCGGACGACAAAGAAGATGCGGATTGCGAACAAAAATCACGATTCAATTGCAAGAACCTTGACCTCGACGACAGCAAGTATTGCTTCGAATTCACCACTCCTTTCTATTTGTGTGGAAATGGTGTGGGATTTTGTTGGAGTCTTTGGTGTTTTCTAGGTGGGGGCGACGACGACGCGGATTGCAAAATTTTCTATGTTCGAAAATCACGATTCAATTGCAACCTTGACCTCGACAACAGCAAGTATTGCTTCAAATTCACCACTCTTTTCAATTTGTGTGGAAACAACGTGGGTTTTTGTTGGAGTCTTTGGTGTTTTCTAGGTGGGGGCAACAACAACGGCAAGGGAAACCCAAAAAATTGCGAAACACAATGGACCCGATGTATGAAAATTGGCCGATTTCTGACAAAATTAGCCAAAAATACCCAACTAAGTAATAAAACCCCCTTCTCTGTGCTATTTTACACTAGTATGAGTGATAGATTGTTACTTTAGTTGAGAATAATGCCCTTTTATTGACTCCACTTGCAAGAACTTGGACGACGATCGTGTCATCAGGTACCAAAAAAACTCAAAAATTCAAAAAAAGTTTGAACGCACGTCGACGTTTTTTTCCAGAATGATTAAGGGATAAGGACAACTGTTTACTCGTCAAAAATTTCCTTCAGTTATTCAATGTTCCCCAAATGGAACAAAAAGGCCAATTCCTGCAATGTCGTTGCGGAAAATGCAAAGACGAAAAACATGCAAATGGATGAACATCAAGACATGCCATTGCAATTAGTGGGGTTGCTTCAATTCCCATTGTCTGAGTTGGAAACATTCCTTAAGTTATTGAAAGTACACCCAAAACAACGAAAACAACAAAAAGATCATTTCCTGCAACACTGTTGCAGAAAATGGAAAAATGACAAATACATGAATTGATGAACATGAAGACATGTGATTGTAATTAGGGGGGTTGCTTCAACCCTATTGTCCTAGCTGGAAACATTCCTGAAGGTATTGACTGTACCCCCAAAACAACGAAAAGGTTATTCCTCCAACACTGTTGCAGAAAATGGAAAACAAAAAATACGTGAATCGATGAAAATCAAAGTATGCCTGTTGAAAAATATGGAATTATTTCTTAAATTAATGTACTCTTTTCACCATCTTTGACTATCGATTCTAATTTCTTGTGTTCCAACCCAGCCATTGTGTCACAGAAATTAAACAACCATTATTCACGGTTTCCAAGGATAAAGTATTGGCCTTGGCTACCACAGTTTCTAACGATGGCAACTTCAGACTCAATGGCATTGCAGTTGAACAAATATAACTTGTTGCACAACTCCCCTTGCTTTACCAACACATGGTGGTGTTTTTCCCATTTCTCCCTCTTACTTTATATTTGGTCAACAGAAACAAAGCAATGAGCAACGGCATAGTAACCACTGTTTGCTGATTTGAATCTGCTGACGGAACTTCCTGGGGGGAAAGGAACTTCAAGGTAAAGCAAGCAAAGAATCTGACATGGATAAACTTGCAGCCCACGTCCGTCCAGGAGTTCTAGTTGAAAATTTGCCCAGTTATACCATACATTTGAGACTTGTCCAGAATTGGACTTACAGAATGGATGGGACCAAAATAGTAACTTCATCCCACAATAATTGTCATACCTCTTGTGCTCTGTGGATCCTCAAATTGTGCTGGTGCCCACAGCCAGAAGTACAACACCACGACAAAATTTGAGAACATGCAATGGAAACCAGGGTACACTTGCATTTTTCTTTTTGTCCCACTTCATGTAAGGCAAACCATCCATAACACCAATTGAAAACTTTATCTAGCTGACCAAGAACCACCCTCTGTAGGATGATTTGGTCCTGTCATGGATTTATGTTTGAACAAATCAAATTCACGTTCAAGTTGATCAATAGTATGGTACTCCATTAATCACTTGTATGTTTGCTTGATTAGTGTGGACTTGATTTTTTGGGTTCTCTTAGCAGGAGCCTTCACTCCAGTTTTATGATTGCTCTCACTTGCTGCAGAGTCCCATCCAGTAGGAGGACCAAATAATCTCAAGTACTGTGATAAATGGAAATACAAGTGATTCCTTACCAGATTGTTCCCCTCTCCCTTACTTTGTTGCAGATTGTTATTTATACACTTGATGAAATGAGCAACCATTTTGTCAAGATTTAAAACACCCTTCTTGTCTTGTTTGAAGACCTGATCAAACGTTCCAGCGTATTTGAGGAACTCTTCCATACCCACCAGCTCCTCGAGGAAGTCTTCCATACCCATCAACAACTCAATGGCGTAAATAGGTCCATCAATTTCTTCCTCACACTTTCTGCTCCTGTTCTCAAGATTGTTGTCATTCTTTGTGACAACAACAAGTGACAACCTTCAGCAGACAAAAGTGTGAGCATCTGAATGTAAAGCATGCCAATGTACTGGTTCCCCTCCTTCTTTGCTGTATGTATTGATTCAGAAAAATTGGTTCATGGAAAGTCAGGATCCGGCTGTCTCTGAACAGCAGCACCATAGTAACTGGCTATCCTGTCCATGTCACCAAGTAGGCGTGTGTTATTCCCTATAAGAATGTCTCCATTGCTTGCTTTGCACAACCAAGTTGGTGCATATGGAGTCTCTCCTGGTGACGCTAGATGAATATTATGAGGGTTTTCTTCAAAATCAAGATCATAAAATGCGTTACCGTTATGAACACGGTGGTGGGAGACATTCTTGAAATACTGTTCAACATTCACTCCTTCCTCCATCGTTGGAGCAGTAAAATTGGACATCTTCCATAGTATTGATACTCTTCCCCATTTTTGTCCTTAGACACCTTCATTTCCCCCCTTTTAATTGAAACGGGAACCTTCAGAGCATTCACACAAGCGTTATTACCAAGTGCCCTCGAACAATTGCAATGCCTACAGATCATCTTTGTATTGGCCATGGCCATTTGATAATGTCCACAAAGTTGGTCATGCTGGGGAGTATTGTCTATGAAATAAACAACTGCAAATTTCATTCAAACATACCATTTCTTCTTGTTCCATGGCAAATTAGACCATTCTATACCATCCATAAGGTTACAGGCATCTTTCAACAATGAAAGGGCTGAACGAAGGCCAGAGTGAAGATTGTTCACATTGTCAATTGATTCGTCACCTTTATCACGTGAACCTGTTGGATGAAAATATATAGTCTCCCATGCATCTGGCTGAGAGTTCTGAGTTAAGGTGTTGAATATGCCAAGTGTCATGTTCAGTGGGGTAAGAGTGATTTGAGTACTATTATTTATCATGATACCATCCATGTAGAGAATAATAGGCACCAAAATATCATTGGAATCTGTTTTGCATATCTTTTCCCAAGTATAGATCCACCATTCACCATGGTGGAGTTCATCTATATCAATATTACCTTGTAGTTCCGGATACCGGACTGGTAAGGTAGGGTCTTCAGCATGGGGGAAAGGCAGGTTTTCTTCCTTTACCAATGTCACATTCGTTAATACTAGGGAATGAAGTGATTTTTGGAATGGCCGGATGTAGATTCGTTTATGACCGGCAATGTCAGCAAAAATGAACTTCTTATAACACCAGTTGATAAGACGAGGTTCAAAGCCATCACATTCTATTTCAGGCACAGTTACATAAATGTCCTTCATGACTCTTGATCTTCTTGTCTGTATGGGATTTCCTTTTGTCCATGAAAATAAATTAAGCCACTTGGATTCAATAGCCCATTCATACAATTCCTTCTCTACAACTAAAGGTATGCCATGATTCTGCATGATTTTCATTAACTTGATCTTCACCTTCAGTTCATCTGATACATGCCTTGTGGCATTGGGTGTCATAATTGTTGTGTTTGAATCAGGAGGGGAATCATCAACAGCCATGCTGTTGCCTTCTCTATCAACACTCAGAGAGGGGGGGACTTTGCTGTCAATTACTTGTTCCTCATCCTCATCATTAGGAGAAAAACAATTATCATCAGAAACAGAGTCATTGTCATCATTGTTTACTTCCCAACCAATCAAGGCACACTCCATCAATTTGACAGAAGGGTTGTGCATAACTTGATTGTCAAGCATCTCTGGCACTAGAACACTACTCAGTGGGCCATTAGGGGTGTTCGTTAGACCTAATTTTTCACTAGCATCCTCTTGGTTCTTTGATTTCTGATGAATACGGAAGATGCAAAATCATCTACTACCCCCAAACACCGGTAGTAATAAGAATAACATGCATCCGGATTACATGAAATATGGTTCATAAGACCGGGAGAAACAATTACTACTTCTGTATTCTTTTTTTGTCTTGCTGTAAACAAGGGGGGGGGGGGGTTCTTCTTGGTGACCTTCTTCTTTCTGTAACTGGTCATGATTGGAGGAGAGTCCAAGTAGCAATGTTTACAATAAACCTGATATTTGGGAGTGCGGACCATCGTTACTAGTAACCAGTAATAACAATAGAAATGAGGAACCGCTTGAGATTGAGAAATTGTGACCATGCACAATTTGTTTCAGGCATCAAATTCAGTACCAGGCCATTGAATTGGAAACAAATGCCAGTGGGGTAGGAAGATGTAGTACTGTGCATCAAAATATTTTGAGTTTGACATTAATTTCATAAAATTGAGGAAGTTACGAAGGGGGACCACGTCACAGTGGAGTTCGACCCAAAAATGCGCGTGATTCCCGAAGGACCCCAAATCTCGTTTGTGTGACGTACAAGCACTGCCTGCTCCAGTTTACTAGGGGCTAAAGCCTCCTACAAACAGTAGCCCAGCACTCACCATTTTGCAACTACTACTACTAGCTGTGTTTTGGATGCTATGTCCAAACTACAAGCAGTGCGCTCAAGTACCTCTTTTTGGTGTTCCTACTACAGCCGAGTGCAGGACTGCTTTTTTGTGGCCATTTTGGGCCCAAAAGCCTCAATGTTCATCATGGTGTGCTCTCTAGCAAGAAATAGGCCTATAAACTAATTCTGGCTCATTTTTTTGGCATATCCTCCTCTGTGCCCTAGTCTGCTGTGTATTAATGTCTTCTGGGAGTATCAAAACAAATGGTGGGAAAGCAATAGTGCTAAAAATACTACCGGGAATCGCGACAAAAAGATACTACTAGAAATCAGGTAGAAATTAGCTCTGAACAGTCAGAAAATACTACAGGAAATTGTGTAGAAAAGACCAGTGGTATTTTTGAAAACACCAGAGTAATTTTGAAAACACCAGGGTCATCCGACGGTTTTCAATTTCCCAATTTTCATAGCTATGTACATACGGTTTCAAGAGTCTTTTCAAAATCGAGGCGTTAAAGACGTTAACTAAGGTTATATTTTAACTGTTTAATTTTTTTTAGATGCATAACTATGCCTTATGCGTCTTAAGTAAGACACATAACTATGCCTTATGTGTCTTTCTTGTTTCTAAAAACATATGGAAGATGCACAGTTATGCATCTTACTTAAGACGCATGACATGTAATCATGTGTCTTAAGTAAGAAGCATAATTATGCGTCTAAATTTTTTTAGATGCATAGTTATGCGTCTAAATTTTTTTAAGACGCATAATTAAAATAATTAACGTCTTTTAACATTCTGAACGCTTCTATTAGCGTCTTTAACGTCTTTAACGCTTCGATTTTGAAAAGACTCGATGTGCTATGAATGAAAACCGTCGGATGGCCCAGAGTATTTCCCCTCTGCATGACCGTTGAGCCTGTTTCAAAACCCTCATTTTTCTTGGTACTTAGGAGCGAGTGACGTGCTCGTCCTCAGAAGCCATGAGATTACCGAATTATTAATATGATTGGCTCTCTTACCGGTACTAGATACGATACTGATATCCTCTTTGTTTGCATCGAAGAATCTTCCGTACCGGGTACGTACGGTAGACCTGATTGCTGTCATTATTTTGTTGGGAACGAACGCACAGATAGTGCTAAAATAAGTAATCACACCAGTAATATTGTACCGTACGGCACTCGTACTCGTACCATAATTATTATTTTTTGGCATGAAGCACTATTTTGTCCGCTTTCAGGTTATTCTCTAATACCGTACGAGTTCGTATTACGGTACACTGGGAAATATTGGAGTGTGATGTACCGGTACAGGTAACTCGTAAGATTTTACCCCGAAGTATTACGGTATGGTTTTACGTACGGTACATACGTTACCTGTACTGTGCAACTGAAGATGTCAGGTGATGGTCGGTCTTACCGGCAATGTGTATCAACCTACCGGTAATCTTACGGCACCACAAAAGAGGACATTTCGTCATCGGCCTGAGATCCGCACCAAACTATTACTTCGTGCAGAATTGTTTTTTTCGCTTCATACCGTACGAACTCATACTCGTACCAGGTACAACTGATGGCGGCAATGGTGATCTGAACGGCAAAATGTCAGTTCGAATCATCTATGTCCTTTATCTCTTCCGGGGGATAACCGCTTTCGTGCCGAGGACAAGCACAAACTTTGCCATCCGGCCAAGTTCCAAGCAGAGGTCACTCTTACCAGTTGGCAGTTACCAGGAAGGATCAATCTACCAAAACAAAACATCGGAGGAATTGGAATTCATCCAAAATGCTCTTCTCCAGAATTCCCTTTTCAACAACTTGTCGGATGATTCCACGACAGAAGTAGTCGATGCTTTCGAGAGATGTCAAAGCAAGATGGGGGAAAAGATAGTATCGCAAGGAGATAGCTGCGATGGCAGTTACGTCTATCTGATCAAAGAAGGGCAATGTCGAGTGGTAGTGGACCAAAAAGTAGCTCCAGAACCGTATGGAACTCTGAAACCAGGCGCAATATTCGGCGAGCTTGGCATTCTCTACGAATCAACTCGTGCAGCTACGATAGAGGCAAAATCGCTGGATGTTACTTATTATCGACTTCGAGGTGACATCTTCAAGACTATATTGAACCAGCCCACAGATTCCTGGTCCTGGTCTGATTTAAAAGCAATCGACGACGCAATCAATCAGGTATCTGGGACAAATGCTCTGTACGGAGGAAATGTCATTTTGCCCTATCAGCCACAGCGTGTATGGCTATGGAAGCAGTATTCTGGAACCGTATTGAAAATCTCTCTAATCACCACCATCGGTAACATGCTGATATCCGCTCTATTTGTCCTATATGCGAGAAGTTTGACCGGCGAGCCCCTCAGGGCCATAGGCGTTGGTGCTCCAGACAACTCGCTCCCCTTCATCAGAAGCCTGTCGCACTTCGGTGCCGTTTGGGATATTCTTCAGACTTTGACAACTTTTATTCTCACGTTTTTTGTCAATCAAGCGTTTAATTTTTGGAAAAGAGTCTATCAACTCGCTCGCAATGTCCAAATGGGCTTGAATAACTTTAACTTGCTAGTCGCAACAAACGTGAGACGTGACGATGACGGAGTGCCCACCGAAGAATCCTCACAATTGCTCGACGATATCGCTCGTTACAGCCGTTTGTTTTACATACTCATGTGGGCAAGTAAATCCAAACGTTTTTCTTGCTTGATAACACCACACGGTCTACAACGGATGGAGAGCCGCGGCCTTATGACCAGAAAAGAGCTTGAGGTCTTACAGAACCTAGACGTAACAAGTGATCGACTATTTATCGCCCCTCTGGAATGGATGATTCTTCGGTATAATAAGGCAGCAAAGAACGCGGTGCTCGACGGAATCGACCCGCCAACAAAAGGGCATCTACTGAAACAAATGGTAGACATTCGTGAGCACCAAGCTTCGATATCAAACAGTATAGATGGTCGCATGCCACTAGCGTATGCTCACTTGGTCCAGATACTTGTAGATACTTTCGTGCTCACTGCACCCCTGGCCTTGTACCCGAAACTAGGAGACTTTTCGGTTTTCGCTATTGCTGTTACAACACTGTTTTACACCGGATTGAATAATCTGGCCAAGATTTTCTTAGACCCACTCAACAACGAGCCATTCAAAGAAAATTCTATCTTTATGGATTTGGGAGTGTTCATACGAGAGAACAACGTTGCCTCGGATGAGTATCAGAGTTCGGGACGAAAATTGCCTTTCTGATTTTGGGAAAAGAAAAAAGCATGACAACACAACGAAACACTTCTAACTTGTTCTCGTTGACGGTGCATACGGTATGCACAAGGGTGTGCCTTAGTTTTAGAATACAGCAGTTCTATTCGCTTTAACCACACCAGTATGAAACTCAACGACAGACCCTTTGCGATTGCAATTTATTGAACGAATTCAGCATTCCACTGAAACAACTACAAACGGAACCATTGCGATAGCCGATCCTTTTGAATCGATCTCGTTACCCCGTCTGTCTCTCACGATGCTGTTTGATTTCGGTCAACAGAGCGCAAAACTCTTTCAAATCGATCTCCCCATCCTGATTCGTATCGATCGATGCGATCATCTCGTTCACGACAAAGTCTACGGGTTCGTACCCAAAGGCCTTGGTCACGAGTGCCTTGATCTCGTGCTTGTCCAAAACCCCGTCCTTGTTCAAATCAAAGCCATCAAACATCTTTTGATAGTATTCCTGGATGTTGCCTTCGGCGTCCATGAATGGTTCGTCTTCATCGGTCTGCTGACTCAGGTTGTCGCCTACCATCTGTAGCCACTCATCGGCCACGCCGGGCTCGAGGTCCAGTTTGGTCGTCGCGGTCGAGGTCGTTCCCGCTCCCAGCCATTGACTCGACAGGTATTTGGTGCTGGACATTTCTCCCAATCTAGATCGGGTCCTATCAAAGGCAAAGACCTCGTCTTGCTGGTACGATTCCTTGTCGTCCACTCGGAATATTTCCTCGACCCTCCCGGCGTTGGTTTGCAATAGCAATCGAACCTTCCACTCGTACATGGAATCCACAAAGGTGATGAAGCGCCGCAACCAATTGATCTCGTTGACGGTCATGGTTGGGATCCCGTACACGAATACCGTCGAAAATTGCTGACCGATCACCAGATAATCTGCTGCGCCCAGGGCTTTTTGGCACAGGTCTTCGAAGGAAAACATGCAAATCGATTTGGCCTTGCAGGCCATCGGGATCTTGACCTTTCGGCCCTGTGTTTCCAGGGACGACGGGTTGCTCGGTCGACCCTTGGCCCGTTCGTAAAAGAGTTTCTGGAGCACCTTCTTTTGGTCTTTGCCACAGAAATACACTTGTTTGGCGGTTCGTTTGGCGGTTCGTTTGGCGGTTCGTTTTCGCGGCGGTTGGCCGTCGTCACCCGTGGTTGTGCTGCCGACCGTTGCATTGCTTCCGTACATGTCGTTTTCGTTTTCGTCTTCATCGTCGTCGCCCCCTCCGTTGTCCTGGGCGGAAATGACCATTCGGTAATCCGTCTCGTTGTCCATCAAACTCACAACGTTGCACCGTTCTTCCAACAAATCGACAAAGGGCAGGAACCGGTCCCGCTGCAATCCGTGGAGATACAAATCCCGGGGAGGCCGGTTGGACGTCGTCACCAGGATGCATCCCTTCTTCCACAGGCGGCCAAAGAGTTCCTTGAGAATCATGGCGTCCGCCACGTCCGTGACCTGGAACTCGTCGAGGCAGAGCAACCTCCCGGATTCCAAAATGTGGTCCACGACCGGATCGATCAGGTTTCCGTCCTCGATGCCCGCCTCTTTTTGTTCCTGCCGGGAGGTGTGCATGAATTGGTGAACGTTCAGCATGAATTTGTGGTAGTGGACGATTTGTTTGTCGGATCTCCAGGTATCGTCCTCGTCGAGCGCCCGGTAGAACAATTCCATCAGGAACGTCTTTCCGCAACCGACGCCTCCGTAGGTGTAGATTCCCGGACCGTGGCCGTGTCCGTCGGCGTTGCTGTCTGCCGAATCATTGACGGAGTCGCCACTGGAGAAGGCTTGCCCAAAGAAGCGGCCGAAAAATCCCTGATCGTCGTCACCGCCACCGCCACTGCCCCGACCCTCGGATGGTTCTGTCGCTATCGCTATCGCTGCTTTGGCAGCCATCAGGTCCGAGTAGAGCCGATCGAGTTCTCTCGCGGCACGGAGTTGGTGCGGATCGGGCTGGACGGAACCCTCGGAAATCAGTTCGTCTAGTTTTCTCGTCACCGGTCCGTGATTCGCCCCGCCTTGTTCTTGGCGGTGGTCGCTTTCGCTTTCGCGTTCGTTGGAAGTGTCGGGTGACAGTGTTTTTGCGGAAGACAACCACCGAGCGGCCGTCCAATCCATTTGCTGCTGCTGCTGCTGCTGCTGCTGCTGCTGATGTTGACCCGTTCTCGTCGTCGGGAATGGTGTTGTTTGCGGCATCAGTTGTATCCCGATAGAAGAAGAAGAAGAAGGAGTTCTTGTTCTCATTCTTCGTCTGCTTGGTCGTGTGATGGGTTCTGTGCATGTCGCTGTGCATGTCGTTGTGCATGTTGTCGTTGTGTATGTTGTTGTTGATGTTGATGTTGATGTTGATGTTGATGCTGCTGTTGTTGTACCCACCATCGAAGAGTTGCGGTGTCGTCCGCCGACGACGGTGCCGCGGGATCGATTGCCGATCGTTTCGCCTACGCGACCGATCCCTTTCAGGATCTCAAGCCTAGTCGATCCCATCCTCGTTGTCTTTCTTCTGCTTTCTGTTGTCGGTATTGTGTTGTATAGTGTTGTGTTGTGTTGTGTTGTGTTGTCTATCTACTGCACTGTATAGCGTGTGAAATCAACACTCGAATCGGAAGAAACGCTCTGGAATGGAGAAGAAGTAATAGAAGAAGGAATAGAAGTAGTAGTAGTACAATAGTGATCGGTGGTGCCGGCCGTTGAATGCAATCAATCAAAAGCAAGAGATGAAAAAACACGAGTTGGAAGAACAAAGAAGAAGTCGTTGTTTTTGTGTCTGTACGAGTATCGAGTACGAGAGTACGTACTCGTACCCGTACCCGTACCCGTACCCGTACGTACCGAGTTTCCAGAAGTTGACACGCGAAGAACGCAGGTCGAACACGATTGTTTGATTCATTTGACTGATTTTCTGTGTCTTCTGTGCTACCGGTACCGGTACCGGTACTTGTACAGGTACGATTTCGAGTATCGGTAACTTACGGTAGTACGGTACGGTAGATCCGATTGATTCCTTCATTCTTCCCGGCTCCAGTCCCTGTCCTTGTACCCATATATGTCATATGTTAAGTAGGTACGGTGTGAATATCTCTTCCTACCTTGAAGCTTGAAGGTGAGGATTTGTTTCTAACTTGGTACGACTGAGTTTCTTCGTATCATACGGGTTATTACGTGTAGGGTATTTATGTCGCAGTTTTCGAAAGACTATTTCTGTCCCCAACGCTTCAACGTCACAGATGATTCGCATCGCTCGTCTTTCATCATCGTTCTGTTGTTTCTCGCGATGTACCGTACGTACGTACCGGTAGGTACCGGTAATCTTAGGAAACGAAACGATAATTAAATACCGGTACGAAGGAAAGTAGCAGGGAAGTAGAAGTAAGATTTTACTTCGCAATACGAGTACCGTATAACAAGTAGTACCATACGAGTAAGTAATCTTACTTGTACGACAGCATACTGTATTTTGACCCACAAGCCCTTCAATCCAACAGAAAGACGGAGCCACCGAAGTCGAACGCACAGAACCGGTGCCACACCGTACACACCACGAGTCGACCACGACCGAGACTCGAGGAGGCAAGGCCAGCAACGCAAGGGTAGATCTCCGAAAATCTAAAACTATCCATTCGTACAAGGACACGGCACGAAACGGCACGGCACGAAACGGCACGAAACGAAACGAAACGAAACGCCGTTCGAACGACAACCATGAAACGAGAAAACAGCGAGCGATGGAGCTTGTTGGCCGGAACCTGTGCTTCCACAAAGTCCAGAACCGTTCGTCCGAAACGGAGCCGGAGAGTGTCGATTGTCGGCGGCGTTGCAGAAAGCACGGTTCGGTCGTCGAAAGAAACAGAGACGACCACGACCACCGGACCGTCGTCGACGATGGCACGGGCCGCGTTCGTTTCGTCGACCCTGCCGTTCGTGTTGACGTTGGCGGTTCTTTCTTGTTCGGTCGAGAAACTCCCGGTGCCAACCACGGCATTCCACAGCAACATTCACATCAACAACAACAACAACAACAACAACATCAACATTCCGAATCATCGTTTCAGGAGTAGCAATAATCGAATACACGTACCAACAATACGGACGACGACGACGACGGCCAATAATGGAAGGTTTTGTAGCGAAAACCGGAACCCAATAGATTCTTCTCTGGCGTTTGCGAGAAACACCCGAATAGCGTCGTCCGCACCGCGAACACTTGGATCCGGGAATCATCGTCATCGTCATCATCATCATCTTGTGGTTGCTGCTGCCACGGGCCGGGTGGGTGGTGGCGAAAACGACAACAACAACGACGGCGAGGGAGACGACGAGTACGTCGAGGAGCTCTACGAAAAATTCGACGACCAAAAACTGTTCCCCTTCGAATTCGACGTTGACGTTGGTGTCGACGACGAGGATTCCGATTTCGATTACGACGAGGACGAAGACGACAAGGAATACCTCAAACGGGGATTGGCCCGGCTCGAATCCATGGAACGAATGCTGCAAGACATTGAGGAGTATTGCAGCATCGAGGGCCTGTGCGAGGACGAGGACTACGACGACGAGGAGGAGGATGTTGCAATCGGTGGAGATGATGACGACAACGACGACGACAAACGGATATATAAGGGAGACGCAGATGACGTGGACGACATGGAAGCGTTGTTTGATTTTCTGGAAGATACAATGGGCGATGATGTCGGCGGTGACGACGACGACGAAGATGGTGGTGGTGATGATGATGATGATGACACAGACGAGGAAATTTTCCTCAATAAAACGGAAGATCCAAAAGACGAGGAGAAGGAACAATCCAAGGAACCCGCGACGACCGTGATGGCCAAAGCCCAGAACAACTTCTTTTCCCCGATTGGATTGGAAGAAGCATTGCTACAGGGGGTGGTTCCGGTGGAAGCCGGGGTCGGATCGGGAGCACTCCCCGGGGATTTTGGCTTCGACCCCTGCCACTTTTCCGACAAGGATTACGTGAAAGAATTTCAATACCGGTTCCTCAACTGGTTGCCCGGCGGGAATCCGAACAACGACCCCCTGCCCGACCCCCGGCCCACGGCCCTGGTGCTGCGGGACTACCGGGAGGCAGAGATCCGGCACGGGAGACTGGCAATGCTGGCGGTCATTATCTGGCCGATCCAGGAAAAGCTCGACAATTTCTTTTTGGGATCCGACACGGCCGGGCCCCTCTTGTATGGCCCCGTGACACTTCCCTACCTGCCCCTCTTCATGACACTCGTCATGATGCTCCTGGGATATCTGGACATCTACACCAAGGACATCCAGGAAGAGGAGGGCGTCGGTGATGCATTTTTGCCGGGGGATTGTTTCTGGGATCCACTCCGGATTTTGGAAGGAGCTCCGCCGACGATGAAACGAAACATGCAGGAACGCGAACTCTTCAACGGGCGGGTGGCCATGCTGGCCTTTGCGGCTTTTTTCTTTGAAGAGCTCACCAGCCACCAAGCGATTGTTGATATACCAGGAAACGAGGTGTTGTTCCTCCCGGCCTATCAGATCCCCAGTGTCCAGGAATGGTTGGATTCGCAGTTTCTCGAAACATATAGCGGCAGGTAGCAATACAGTATAGTCATCTGACACAACGTGTGTGTATGTGTGTGTGTGTGTGTGTACAACAAGTACACGTAGTTCAATCAAAAATATTGTTTTAACGGATGCCAAATCAATACAAATAACTTAGACACCCCTCATTCGCTCAAGGCTTGAAATTACTATTAACTTTGTTCTTACTTTATTGAAATGATTAGAAAATACTGTTTCCAAGTATTCTGTTGTCTATTTACACACTCAGAGAAAAACATACTAAAGGACGATTAGTACACGTAGCTCGTGTTCGAAGGGATTGCCCCAAATGTACCCACCCACTGCGTTACGAGCCACAAACATTAAAGTTTAGGCCTGCAATTCATTTTCATCGATCCTCTCGGGTTTCAATCATAGTTGATTATGAATTTTGTTGTCAAAAAGCTGATCCGATGCTGTGTTTTCCTAATACATATATACCTCATAATCACTACGATCTCCTGCCGAGTCGAAGGTGTCCTTGTTCGATACAATCGGGCTTTCTGCATCTGAGACACCCCGCTCGACATCATCATCATCGTCGTCGTCTCTGCCGCTTCCATCGCTGCCGTCGCTACTGTAGCCGTTCTTATTATTTGTATTCCTGTAATCATAGTCATCGTTGTTGTCGCGATGGTCACTCTTTCTGTGATCATCGTCGTCTTCATGATTTCTCTCCTCGTATACACTACTTTCGTCGCCCGTACTAGCTTCCTCTTTGTAAAGCCTCCTTTGATCTCTCACAATAACCAGAATGCCAGTACATATCACACAGACGGTCACAGCAATTCCCAACCAAAGGGCCCATGGAAGCTTCCTTGAAGCCTTCGGGGCTGTCATATCGTAGACCGATCCATTTTCGGTTGGTGGAAGTCCATTCGGGAGCTCTGGTTTCGAAACCGAAATTTCTTCTACCCGTTGAAAATACGGGCTGCCGTTTTTTTGTAAGTAGAGACGGAATGTGTTCAAATTGTCTTCAATGGTCGTGTGCACGGTTTCGACGAGTTCATCTTCCGCACAATACCTGCATTTTCCATAATATTTCACATCCACCGACAAAGTTGATGATGGTTCAAGGCCGTTTTCTTGTTCTTGCACTTGAAGCTCCTTGGTATCTTGGTACACAAAATACGATTCTGTTACGTCTGTGTCTCCGTCAAGTGCATAAACTGTAGCATGAAAAAATTCGTAAAAGTTTTCTTCAAGGTATTTAATGTCGGTGTCACTCATGGGTCCGGACACGGGAGAAATCTGAAATTGCGCAACAGAAGAATAAATCATCGGATATACGAAGGTAGTTAATATCAATGGATGCGAATCGTTGATCTCTTGAAGGTGATCTTTGACCAAACCCAATGTAACGCGTTCCATTGAATTCCTCGGTCTCTCCCCCACATATGATAGACGGATTCTTGACTTCACCCACTTGCATGAATCGCTTTCCGTAAAACACATATTGATGAATCGACTGGTGACGGTGTCGAATTCGACGTCCGGCGCTGTTTTTCCTTCTGGAATATTGCCGTTGGGGAGTGCCAGTTGAATTGAATTAATAATGGTTGAGTCGATCTGATCCAAAGCATCTTCCAACGGCTTCAGGGAGTCAATGTCGTATTTCTCTTCCAAATGATCATCGGTGGTGTTCGCTTCTAGTTTATAATCGTACTCGACAGTCATGTATGTTCGTCTGGGTTCAGGAGGTGTCGGGTTTCCCACAACACTGTAGCGTCCTATCAGAAACGCCGTCGACAACAAAGACGTCCATCTAACAATCATCATGCTATGTATTGCTCGTTTCAATTTCAGAAGCTCTCGACAATCTTGTTACCTGTTTCCGTTCTCGTTCTCGTTTTCGATTTCGTACAAGGGCCTATCGTTTTTCACGCTAGAGAGATAGTAAATGGCGTCCCTGCAACTCGGCAGTTTGTTTAGCAGCCACTTCTTTGAATTCAAGAGTTTTTCAAATTGACTTCGTAATCGCTGAAGAATTGATGAGGTCAATTTGTGACCAATTTTTTGCGAAGCGTGACATACATGATCGCTAAAATAATTTCCAATTAGAACAGAACACTCGAAACATACCCGGGGGGATCCGTAAGAATCATTGCTTACGGTATCGCAGAAAATCTGAAGCGTCTGGCGCATGTAAAAACAAAACAATTGAGTCACGAAAAAGCTTTTTCCATATGGCGCAACAACGTGTCCTCGTAGAAAGAGTATTTTTTGTTGTCGCCAGCTGTATTTGGTACTAGTCGGCTGGCTACAAAATTGGATGAAAACAGTCGGAGTTGGTCACTTCACTCAAAAAATGTACGAAGTACTCGTATCTACCGGTACTGTACGTTCAATCGACTCGCAATTCGTCACAGAATCTTGAGTATCTCAGCAAAAAAGGCGCAGGCCAGACTACAAGTACCTGTCGTATCTCGTATCTCGTCTCTCCTTCTCCCAATACACGTCTGTCCAACCGTTGTCCCAAATACGATTGATCGGAATCCGAACTTCAATCACACGATTCAATTCCGAGAACACGTCACTTTTGTATATGAGAAGCTTCTCCCAATCTAATACGATTGAATACAAAAGTATCCAAAAACATGTTTCTTTCTTCAGATTTATCATTCCCACAATTCTAAACTCTTACTAAATCAAACTACTATTACATGTTCTCTTTTTAGAGGCTTACGGCACTGTTTAAACAGTAGAATAAACGCTTCTATTTGATATTTATCCTTCACTATTAATCAAGTATTACAATTCAACGCTTTACACTCTAATCAACGCTTTTCCTCACCCGTACTAACTCTCAACAATTCTATTCACAATGACTACTTACAATCTTATCCCCTTCAAGTTCGATTTCGATCCGAACACGATTGAAAAAGTGGAATACAAAACTTCAAGAGTCAAAGATGGTGTCACCGAAACAACCAAAGTGAAAGTCCCCATCATTTCTCACTCTTCCACTCATATGCAAACAATCATTCACTCCATTCATGAATTTAACAAGGCCAGACGAACCCTCGAATGGGACGATGGCGTCAAGCTCTTCAACAAGTTCCCAGACATCCTCAATGACTATTCCGACGATGCTTGGTTCACTGAAAAAATCAAAGATCTTGAAGAAACAGAAGACAACTTTGATATTGTCATAGGACAATTCATCCAATTCAAGTTCTCCAACAACTTTGATGCCTACCGCAATTACAAACGATTCATCCTCAATATCAAGAAAACTTTGAACATGACAGTCAACAAGTTTGTTTCAATGGTATCTTACCATAACAAAGCCATTCTTCCTCTGCTTCCCGGTGCTTGCGATGACCCAAATCTCACTATTATTGATGGCGAAGACTTCAAGAGCTTGATCTTTGAATCCATGCCTGAACAATGGAGACACACCTATCATGAAGAACACAATTCACCCTTTGACGATGAACTCCATCAAATCATCACCAGAATGGAAAGACTACACCAAAAATCCATACGTAACAACAACAATACCAACAATCAAAACAACAACAAAAACAACAACCGCCGCAACAACAACAACAATTACAACAATTGCCGAAACAACAACAACAATGGCAATCGAAACAACAATTCGAACAACAACAACAACAACAACAACCAACGTAACAACAACAATGGCAATCGAACCAACAATTCGAACAACAACAACCAACGTAACAACAATAACAACAACAAACAAAGACTACAATCTTCGGACCCTTGTCCTATACATCCAGCATCGAACCACACATGGGGACAATGCTTCCAGAACGCGAGCAATCCTAACAGAAACAGCCGCAATAACAACAATAACAACAACAATCGAAACAACAATAACAACGACTCATATGTCAATGATCGTTTTGATGATAACAACAATAACACTCCACCTACTCCTCCTGATACAGAACAACACATGTGCGTTGTTATTCAAGAACACTCTGAGTCCCAAGAAGAAATTTGGCATGATCTCTTTCATGTCAACATTGAAGCCGACTCCGAATATGACGATAAAGACATTCAACGGTTCCCATCATACAACAACGATTCGTGCGTTGAGATTCCAACGGAAGAATCGATCTATATCAACAACAAGCCTAACAAGGAACCACTCACTGACTCTTATGTCATATCTCCTAGCCCACCTAACAACTACACTGAAAACTTCACTGCTCTCTCCAAACCAAAGGAACCTCAAGATCTTGCTCCAACGACCATCACTACTTGCAATCAAGTAAATGAACACAAAGGAAAATACTACTTCAAGACACTTTTTGACTCGGAATCAACCAACAATCTTATTCTTCAATCATCCCTTCCACCAACAGTCGTCCTCCATGATCTTGAAACTCCGGCCAACACGATTACCACCAATGGCAAAGCCAGCTGCTCCAAGTATGTAAGTCTTCACAACCTCATGCTTCCTGAGCTATCCTTCTCACTTCTCATCAACAAGGTCAAGTGCTATGCAGTTGACGCCAAGATGAATTACCATTTCATCCTTGGTCAAAAGACTATGAAGGATATTGGAATCAAAATGGATTTCAAAAACTCAACCATGACCTGGTACGAGAAAACAATATCATTCCATCAACCCAGTTACTTTCATGACAAGACTATCATCCAAAGAGTAATGTCCAATGAACCATACGTTGTTGCCGAATGCTACATGAACCAAGCCAACCAACAAGCTTACGCTGATGGAGCAACCAAATACGAGAAGATTGACCTACCCAAACTAGTCTCTGAACAAACTCATCTCAGTTCATACGAACAAGAGCGCCTCCTCCAGATCCTCAGCCCACATGCCAAGCTATTTGAAGATCTCACCGACCGCGAACTAGGAATCTTTCCGGACAAAGAATTCCACATTGACCTTCAACCTGATGCAGTTCCGTTTCATATAAAGCAACCATACTCCATTCCCATCCACCAGCAACAAGCCGTCAAAACCAAACTCTTTCGACAAGTCAATCTTGGTATCCTTGAACGTTGCTATGCTACCAAATGGGGAATGCCTACATTTGTGGTGCCCAAGCCAGATGGTTCCTGCCGTCTAATCAGTGACTTTCGTGAACTCAACAAGGTCACCAAGAAACTTCATTACCCACTACCAAAGATTCAAGATATCTTCCACCGGCGTCGAGGCTTCAAATACCTTGCACTCATCGACGTCAGCATGCAATTCCCCACCTTCAAACTCGATGAAGAATCCAGTTGGAAGTGTGTCCTTGTAACTCCTTTTGGCAAATTTTGCCTCCTTTGTCTACCCATGGGCTTCCTAAACTCTTCATGTTGGGCCCAGGGTTGTATGGAACAAATGTTTCTTCATCTCCCTCAAGTCGAAGTCTACATTGACGATATTGGAATCTTCTCTGATGAACTCAATGCTCACTGCAAGACCATAAATGAAGTCCTTTACCTACTAAAGGCCCATAACTTCTCAGTCAAGCCAGCCAAATGTCACTGGTTGAAAAGCTCTGCACCATGGCTTGGACACATCATATCTTCCGATGGTGTTAGACCTAATCCTATCAAGATAGAACCCATCCTGAAGCTCACCTTCCCCAAGACCATTACCCAACTCAGATCGTTTATCGGTATGGTTAATTTTTACAGAAAATTTTGGCGTGGACGCGCTGAAGCTCTTGCTCCACTCACAGCTTTATCCGGCCAACAAAAGGGTAAGCTTGCTCCCAATCCAGCACTAATCGAAGCTTTTACATATGCAAAAGCTATGATAGCTGAAGATATACTTCTCAGTTATCCTGATCCAAACAAACCATTTCATGTCTACACTGATGCCTCTGATTATCAGTTAGGGGCTGTAATTGTCCAAGACAATCGAATCATCGTCTGTTATTCTCAGAAACTAATCAAGGCTCAACTCAAGTATCCTACCATCGACAAAGAAATGCTCTGTGTAGTCAAAGTCTTCAGAGAATTTCGACCTATCCTCTGGGGCGCGGAAATCATTGTACGGACCGACCATATCAATCTCACTCATCAAACTATCACGCCCAATCAAATCATGACCTGGCAAATGCTCCTTGAAGAATTCTCTCCAGTTTTCAAATACATCAAAGGCAAAGAAAGTGTCATTGCAGCCACTTGACAAGAAACGCACGTACCCTGGGATACCATTGCCATGGGCGCAATTGGTCCATGGTCTATTGAACTCCCTGGTCATCCTCTACCTATCCAATTCAATGGTTTTACTATCATGGATATGTCAACAAATCTCTTGGAAATCATTCCATCTCCTCAAGTCAATCCTACCAGCCTAATGGCAGTCCATGCACTCAACAATGCCTGGCTATCTCGACACCCTCGACCCAACAATTGTCAATTCAACAGAGGACCTTGCTTCATTGGCCATAATTTTCAATTCCACCTTAAATATCTTGGTATCAAACCCAAGATGTCCACAACCAAGAACCCACAATCAAATGCTGTTCTTGAACGCGCCTATGATACTATCAAATCAGCCAT